>CM021769.1:2768323-2787294 GCA_011076525.1 Nettapus auritus | reverse complement strand
GCAAAATGGAGCCACCACCACATCCTCGGGTCCCACTCCCACCCCCAGCCCCATCTCTAGCAGGGACCCCCGGGCGAGACGGGCTCCCCACGACATCTCACGCCACATCCCACCTCTCCCGGGGGTCCCGCCGTCCCCGGGGGGACGACACGCGGGCTGTCACACCCCAACCCCTTCCCCGCGGGCCTGGCGGGGCCACAGCTGAGGCCTGACGTCTCGTTGCAGGTGACGCTGCACACCGGCCTGCCCGTCCCCGAGTTCTACGCCTCGCGCTCGGCCATGCAGTGAGGAAGCTCCCCGGGGCCGGCTGCCTCTGCTCGGGGCGAGAGGAGCCAGCCCGCTCCCTTCTGCGGCACCGGAGGCCTCCGCTCGGCCGGGGACTGGCGACACGAGGGGAGGCGGAAGGAAAAAGAAAAAAGGGCAGGAAGAAACTGGCTTTCGGCAGTCTTTGTTCTCCACCCGCCTGCGCTGTCCTGTGTGTGTGCGCTTCGCTCTTTAGCTCTTTTTGGCTGATCAAGTATACCTAGGTAGCCCGAGGTGTTTGCTCCGTGTCCGCTTTTAGGTTCGGTTTTCCTCGTTTCGGTTAGGGCGCGGGGGGGGTAAGATCCGTCTGGTTTCGGAGGGGCTGGGCTGCGGGAAGGGGCCGGCGGCACAGACCCAGGAGGGCTGTGGGGAGAGGGACCCCCCCGGGAAGGCTTTCTCCCCTGCCGGTGCCATGGTTTCGCAGGACGCTTCTTTCCCCGTGGCCTTTCTTTCAGAGCACCTCAGCCTGAGGTCGGGCCTGGGAAGCCCCAGGCGCCAGCAGCACCCATCTGCCTCGGCCTGTCTTCGTGCAGCTTCCCCCCGCGGGACCCCCAGGACTTGGGGGCGACGGGGTCGGCGTGGGTCATGAACACGGGTCGTTAACGAACGTGGGTTCACAAGACGTGTCCCATCACCCACCGAGTGCCCCCCCCCGCCAGGCTCCCAGCAAACACGCCACAGCCATACGCCGCGCGGCTCCTCGGAGATGAGCGTTTATTTTTTTACACTCGCCGGAGAAAAACCTAGCCTTAACTCACCCCACAGTGTCCTTCCCCTCGATTCCGTTCCGCAGCGAGGATCTGATGGGGAGCCCGGGGACGGGGAGGACGGCGAGAGCTGCCCGCAGCCCTGCCGCGCACTCAGGGACCCGCGCCCGCCGCCGTGCCTCCCCGCGCCCGCCGCGTTCCCCTCTTCCCTCAGCCACCTCCGTGCCCCTCGCTGGCAATTCGGGCGCAGGAGAGGAGCTGGCAGCCCGCAGCCCGGTGCCAGCACGTGCCCCCACACCGAGGGCGACTGCATGCGCTTGTCCCCACGCTTTGCTTTTCCGTCCTTTCGCCATCTCCCCAGCGCGGCCCGCGAGGTGCCGGTTTCGCTGCCCAGCGTTGGCCGAGCCGTGGCCAGCCGCGGTTCGTCGCCACGGGGCTGCAGGAGGAGCGTTCCAGCAGAAGGACTGTACATAGGTCGTTCCCCTCCGGGACGGTCCCGTTCGTTCCCTCGTTGCTCTAGGACCTAATTTATTGAAGGGGTGCTATCTCGTTCATTCCCACCGACGGGTTTCTCAGCTGCAGGAGAGCCGTGTTGCGGGCCAACGCCGAGCAGCTCTTTGGTTAATTCCCCACGAGCCCCCCGTGGCCGGGTCACGGGGCCCATTTCTCAGCCCTTTCCCCCCCCCCGTACCCATTCTTTAGGATGTTCACGGTGCTTCTTAGACTCCTCGTGGTTGTAAGACGTCGTCCCCACTGTACCGCCATGATAGCTGCCTCCAGCTGCTGTACTCCCGAGAAGTGTCATGTTTGCTGTTCTAATAAAGGACTTTTATGAGAGAAGGGCAGAGCTTCCCGGAGCATCTCTGCGCCGCCGCAGCCCCCCCGTGTCCATCTCGCCCCCCACCACGGGTCAGCCCCACAGCCCCCAGCCCTCAACGACACCGTGCCAGATCCAAAGGGATCCAAGGGCCGGGGTGTCGGTGTCTGCTCTGGGTTTGTAAGAGGGCCACACGGAGGTTTTCACTCTTAGAGCCTCTGAGCTCATCGTGGGCTGGAGTCCAGGGCTAAGGAGTCGCTGCTGCCTCGCGTTACGGCCTCAGGATGATGCTCATCCCTTCCAGACGGGCAACGTCCCCAGTGCGGCACGGAGCCCAGCCCGTAATTTGGGGTTGGGGAGCCCCTCGGGGGCCGGGGACGGCACCCAAAGGTGAGGGCAGAGCCTCCTGCGGGACCAGCACCATCTGCACAGCACCGCAAGTGCACCCAAATTCACCAAACCCAAGCGTCCACCCAGTAACCCTCTAATTTATCCTGTGAAAAATCAGGAAAATCGGTCGCCTTCCCTCTTTCCCACGCCGCACGCGTTCCCACACAGCGGCGGGTTTGGTTTTTCTCTCCTTTTTGCCGTGCCCGGGCAAAGAAAAAGCCCGGAAAGGCTGCACCGAGCTGGCTGGAGGAAGAGGAAGAGGAGTTGCGTTGCTCGCCGATAGCCGGGCTCCGGCCCTCCGGAAGAAGTGTGGGCAGGAGCCGGTGGGGACGCGGAGACGGGACCAGCCCGGGAGGTGCTGAGGGGGTCGAGGGGGGCTCGGAGCTGAGTGGGGGGTCCTGGGGGAGCGGAGAGGGGAAAGGGAGAGGGGAGGAAGGAAAAGGGAGGAGGGGAAGGGGAGAAGGGAAGGGGAGAAGGGGAGGGGGTGAAGGGGAAGTGGGTGCGGGGGAAGGGGAGAAAAAGGTGCAGGGGAATGGGGAGAAGGGAAAGGGGAGCAGAGGAGGGGTGCAGGGGAAGGGGAGCAGGGAAAGGGGTACGGGGAATGGGGTGAAGAGGAAGGGGACACAGGGAAAGGGGGCACAGGGAAAGGGGAGAAGGGAAAGGGGAGAAGAAGAAGGGGGAGAAGAGGAAGGGGAGAAAGGAAGGGGGTGCAGGGGAGAGGGAGAAGGGGAGCAGTGGAAGGGGAGCAGGGAAAGGGGAGAAGGGAAGGGAAAGGGGAAAGCAAAGCATGCAGGGGAAGGGGAGAAAGGACAGGGGGAGCAGGGGAAGGGGAAGCAGAGGGAGGGGAGCAGGGACAGGGGAGCAGGGAAGCGGGTGCAGAAAAGGGGGAGAAGGGGAAGGGGAGCAGGGGAAGGCAGGGGCGCAGTGGAGGGGGGCGCAGGGGGCTCCGGCCGCTCCCAGACCGAGCTGGGAGCTCGGCGCTTCCCCTTCGTGCCCGGAGGCGGTGCTTCGCCCCCTGTCCCCCCCCTCCTCGGTCCCTCCCCCGGCCTGCCGGTGCCGCCCCCTCCCCACCCCTCCCCGCGGGGCCCCGTGGCCGCGGCGCCCGCCCCACGCGTGGGCGGCCCCGGGGCGGTGCCGGCGGAGCGCGGTGGGTGCCAGCCCCGTCCCTGTGCGTGTGTGTGTGTGTGTGTGTGTCCCTGTGTCCCCGTAGTGTCCCCCCGTGTGTCCCCCCCCCGTGTGTCCCCCCCGTGTGTCCCCCCGCGTCCCCCCGCAGCGATGTCGCGGCCGCTGTCGGACCAGGAGCGGCGGAAGCAGATCAGCATCCGCGGCATCGTGGGCGCCGAGAACGTGGCCGAGCTCAAGAGGGGCTTCAACCGGCACCTCCACTTCACCCTGGTCAAGGACCGCAACGTCGCCACCCCCCGCGACTACTTCTTCGCCCTGGCGCACACGGTGCGCGACCACCTGGTGGGGCGCTGGATCCGCACCCAGCAGCACTACTACGAGCGGGACCCCAAGGTGGGTTGGGGGGCAGCCGGCCCCCGGAGGAACCTCGGGAGACCCCCGGGAGTGGGCAGCTCCGGGCTTGGAGGGCTGGAGCCCCTTGGCACCCCTTGGTACCCCTTGGTACCCCACGGCACCTTTTGGCACTCCTCGGCACCTCTTGGCACCCCTCGGCACTTCTTGGCACCCCTTGGTACCCCTCAACACTCTGGCACTCCTCAGCACCCCTTGGTACCCCTCGGAACTCCTTGGCACCCCTCAGCACCCTTCGGCACTCCTCAGCACCTCTTGGCACCCCTAGGCACCCCCAGCACCCCTGGCCCCCTTCAGCACCCTCTGACACCCCTCTCACCCCTTGGCACCCCTCAGCACCTCTCAGCACCCTTAGGCACCCTTCAGCACCTCTTGGCACTCCTCGGCACCCCCTGGTACCCCTGGCACCCCTCAGCACCCCTGGCACCCCTCGGCACCCCCCGGAACCCCTTGGCACCCCCTGGTACCCCTCGGCACCCCTCGGGACCCCTCGGCACACTTTGGCACCCCCCAGCCCCGCACAGCTCCCCTTTGCTTTGCAAAACAGCGCGGCCGGGCCGCAGCGCGGGCGTGGGGGCCGCCTGCCAAGAGCGCAGCGAAGCCTTCTAGGGTGAATTAGCTGCAGAGGGAAAAGAACCCGAAACAGGCCACGGGCAGACCTCGGCTGGCACGGCCACCGTGGCGGGGCCGAGCCCGAGCGATGCGGCGGGCGCGGGAGTCGCTGTGCCGCAGGTGTGCGCCGAGCACGGGGCTCTGCCTGCCGAGGGATTAAGCCCTAATCCCTTCCTGACACCTGCCAGGCCCTGTCGGCTCTGATTTATTCCCGTGCCCCCCTCGCTGGCACCGCAGGTGGGAGCTGGCACCCCCTCCCCGTGGGGTGATAAATGCCACTCGAGGGATCCGTGCCCCCGGCGCCGCCGGCACCAGCCCAGCCAGCGCCCGAGGAGGTCCCAGAGAAACCTGCGGAGTCAGCGGCTTCCTCCAGCCCCAATCCTGCCCTAAAACCCGCCGGTGCTGACACCAGGGCTCGGCTTGGGGCGGCTTACACAAGCCTCCGCGTTAGCGGCCGCGTGCACCCAGCCATCCCCAAACCCCCCTGGGACGGCAGGGCCTGAAGAGCCTGGGTGCCCCCCCCCCCCGGCACCAGCTCTGGTTTTCTGGCTTGCTTGTGCAGCTCGGGGTGGCGTTAGGAAACGGCTCCTCTTTAAAGTTTAACTTTGTACCGCAGTGCCCTCGAGGTGACCATCCCGGAGCTGTCGCCGCTCTCGGGCAAACAAAACGGCGCTGTCGTCCTGCAAAACGACAGCGGGGCCGGGCCAGCGTGGGGCGGGAGGGCAGGGATGGGGCTGGGGGGCACAGGTGGGCTCCATCTGCCAGCTGCAGGGACGTGCGAGGTGATTTCTGAGGGAAAACGGGAGGACAGGCCCTGCGGGGGAGCCACAGCCCTAAAATTCCCATTGCAAGCCACTCTGCGAGTTTTCTTTTTTCCCTCTCCCAAGTCAGATAACGCCGGGTGGGAGCTGCGGGGGGGTTGGCCGAGCCGCCTGTGTCCCTGCCAGCGCTGACCGTGGGCTGTTTCCTCTGGCAGAGGATTTACTACCTCTCCCTGGAGTTCTACATGGGGCGCACGCTGCAGAACACCATGATCAACCTGGGGCTGCAGAACGCCTGCGACGAGGCCGTCTACCAGGTGAGCTTCTTGGCTTGGGGTGAAGACCCTGCAGCCCCACACACGATGCCTCTGCAGGTAAACCCTACCCAGCAGCAGCATCCAGGGAATGGAAAAACCTCTTGCCGCATCCAGCAGCAAAAGGCACGGACACCCTCGGGGGCCAAGTGCCAGCAGGACGAGGAGTCGAGCTCCTGCTGTCAGCCGCCTCCGAGGTGGCACGCACGAGGCCGTTGCTCGCTGTAACCTGTGGCAGAGGGGATCAAACCTTGTCCTCCCTCAACCGGTGGCACCGGCACGTCGGTGCCGCTCGTCACTGCGCGGCGCTCGGGCTGGTGAAGGTTTTTTTCCACCCTGCCCTGTGCTCGTGCCCCGCCTGACAAACACCGTCGCGCGCGGCCGGAGCGGTTGCACAACAGCAGGAACAGCATTCAGGCAAATACGTTCAAAGGGAGAGCAGCTTATTTTTAGGGTTTTTTTTTTTTTTTTTTTTTTTTTAACCTGTTAACCTTGCAGCGAGGGCAACAGCCCGGCCAGGGGCAGGTTTGTAAAGGAAGAGATTGGGGTGTTGCGTAGCGGTTGTGTAGCTGTGCTACAAAGCCAAACGCTAAACTTTTCTAAAATAAAACGTTTGGCATAACGTGAACCACGGAAAACATTTCTGCAGGTGTTCAGGGCTTTCAGTGCAATTCGGTGCTGAGAAACATCAACGAGGTTGATGCTGAGCTTGCCTGTAGCCGACTGGTCTGGGAGAAGCTGGCAGACCCGTTCTGTTTGCCGACGTGGGAAGGGGTGGCTCAGCCCCGGCCGTGCCTGCTTTATTTCCTGCTGAGCTGCCCGGGGAGTTTTGCATAGGCAAAACCTCTTCCTCGATGGTATCGCGGGCTGGAAGCGTGGCCTTTGCTTCTGCAGGTGCTGCGGCCGCGGCTCTGCACGTCTCTGCTGCAGGAGCGTGAGCCGGGAGCAGCCTGGGTGTCTGCCCCAGAGCTGGGGGGCCTGGGGGCCTCACACCCCAGGGCTTGTCCACACGAGGGAAAGGACACGGGTGTCCCTTGTAGAGGCTGGTGGAGTGACCCGAACAGCAGGGATGGTCCCTGCCCTGCACTGGGCAGCACCCAGGGGTGCAGGGTGGGCGCTCAGACAGCCCCCAGCCCATCGCCTCCCCTTGTCTCTAGCTGGGGCTGGACATAGAAGAGCTGGAGGAGATTGAGGAGGACGCCGGTCTCGGCAACGGCGGCCTCGGCCGGCTTGCAGGTGAGGAATCTCCCCAAAAGATCTTGTCCCCTGGTGGCACCCGCACCCCGGGGTTCCCTGCTCCGGGCACGAGCTGCTCGCAGCCGTCCTGTGCTCCCCTGGGGGAAGGAGCTGGGGTTCTCCTTGCTCCATGTGCTTGCTCCCTGTCGTTGGCAGCCTGCTTCCTCGACTCGATGGCGACGCTGGGGCTGGCAGCCTACGGCTACGGCATCCGCTACGAGTACGGCATCTTCAACCAGAAGATCCGGGACGGCTGGCAGGTACGACGGGGACACACAGCCCTCGCCTCCCCGTCTCACAACCAAAGCCCTGAGCCCTGCCTGCCCCCTAAAGCAGGGCTGCTGGTGCCAGAGCTGGTGTTGTCGTGTTTAAAGCTCTCCTCGGGTGGTCTCCTGGCTCCGGGGAGACCTCACAGTGCCTAAAGGGGCTGTGGGACAGCTGGGGAGGGACTCTGTGCCGGGGGTGTGGTGGTAGGACAAGGGGTGATGGCTTTAAACTGAAAGAGGGTAGGTTTAGGTCAGATATTTGGAAGAAATTCTTTACTATGAGGGTGGACAGGCACTGGAACAGGTTGCCCAGAGAAGATGTGGCTGCCCCATCCCTGGCAGTGCCCAAGACCAGGCTGGATGGGGCTGGGGGCAGCCTGGGAGGGGTCTCTGCCCATGGCAGGGGGCTGTAAGGTCCCTTCAGACCCAAACCATCCAGTATTCCTTGATTCCCTGTTGTCATGAGCAAGTGACACTTCCTAAGCCAGTACAAGCACGTAGCCCACAGCCCCTTGAGCTGCCTGGTGCGGAGGGCAGCGGAGCCGCCTTGCAGCACGCTGCTAATTAGCAGAAAGCTGCAAGTCATCGCCGTGACTTGCTTCCCTTCCGCACCAAAATCCTTCCTCCCGGGGCTGTGCGGGTGCCGTGAGTCACGGCCCTGCCGGGAGCGTTTCGGGAGGAGCGGAGGGGTCGCTGCTCCTGCCCTGGCCCCGAGCTCCGTGCATCGGGTGAGGCCGAGACGTCTCCTCCAGGCAGGGAAGGGGTGGTTTGATGGAGACGGGGAGGCCAGGCCTCCCCCAGGCAGGCCGGAGCTGTTGGCACGGCAGACATGAAGAGCAGGGCGATGTCTCGGGCTGCCGTCCCAGCGCGGCTCATCCCCTGCGGCCCTTACACAACGCCTGTCTCCCGCAGCCCTCCCTTGGCAGTGTCAAAGGTGACGGCTAATCCGCACAGGGACAAACCCGCTTCATTAAACCCGGCAGAGGCTTAGCCTCCGATTACAAGGCCCTCCGATTACGAGACCCAAAGGAATCGGTGCTTTAGGCCGCACGGAGCCGGCCGCGGGCCCTTTGGGCTCGTCCCCGGTTCTGGTGGCCCCGTCACCGCCGCCGCTCCCTCGGGCAGGTGGAGGAGGCCGACGACTGGCTGCGGCATGGCAACCCCTGGGAGAAGGCCCGGCCCGAGTACATGCTGCCCGTGCACTTCTACGGCCGCGTGGAGCACTCCGGCACCGGCGCCAAGTGGGTCGACACCCAGGTATGGGTCACAGCTTGGTGGCTTGTCCCGTGGTCGGGGGGCTGTCCCCAAAACCATGCCCTAAAGCACCTCCGGAAGGGTTTGGTGCAGTGCATGGCCTGACCCAAAAGATGAAATTGGGCTTCTCCTGGCCCTAACAAGCACCTCTTCATCTCCAGGGGGCTCCTGGCAAACCGCAGCCAGGGGACTTGGGGTGTCCCCGGGGTGGGACCATGCACGCAGCCCCACAAGGGCTGTAAGGGTGGGGGCAACCCCAAGATCGGGTTTGTTTGGGATGGGGGGGCCCCGTCAGGACATGGGAACACCGGCCGTGCTCTGTGCAGCCTTGCCAATGCCCTAGGTGGTGCTGGCGCTGCCCTACGACACCCCGGTGCCCGGCTACATGAACAACACCGTCAACACCATGCGGCTGTGGTCGGCTCGGGCGCCCAACGACTTCAACCTGCGGGACTGTAAGTGGGGGCCGGCGGGGGCCGAGCGGGACGGGGAGCGGCGGGGTCACCCCCAGCCTGTCCCTCTGCTCCCCCGCAGTCAACGTCGGGGACTACATCCAGGCGGTGCTGGACAGAAACCTGGCCGAGAACATCTCCCGTGTCCTCTACCCCAACGACAACGTAAGTTGGGAAGGGGGGGATGTTTTAAGGATGGCTGGAGAGCGCGCATTGTGCTGCGGAGGGGCCTTGGCCCGTGACTTGAGCTGCTCTTGCCACCCTAACCCCATTGCAAGTGTTCTTCCCATACGGCCACTGCCTGGGGGCTGGCACAGGGGCATGACACGATGTGATGGGACATGATGTGATGGGTCGTGATGTGATGGGACACGATGTGATGGGACGTGATGTGATGGGACACGATGCGATGTGACCCAGCCCTTCCCTGGGTGCGGCGGCAGCCGTGCACAGCAGCGTGCTCGGGGGCACGGTGCGATCCCGCCGGCCCCGTCAGCACCCCGCTCCTCTCGCTGGCAGTTCTTCGAGGGCAAGGAGCTGCGGCTGAAGCAGGAGTACTTCGTCGTGGCCGCCACCCTCCAGGACATCATACGCCGCTTCAAAGCCTCCAAATTCGGGAGCACAGACAGCGTCCGAACCGTGTTTGACTCCTTCCCCGACCAGGTACAGGCCGGGGTTGCTCCGACGCGTGCCTCCCAGCTCAATTTGCCCCCTCCCTGCTCTGTGCCCGGCTCTGGGCAGGTTTTGCGGGCTCCATGGCGTGCCCGTGTGCCACCCGATGTCCCCAGGTGCCACCCTCTCCCTGCAGGTCGCCATCCAGCTGAACGACACGCACCCCGCCATGGCCATCCCCGAGCTGATGAGGATTTTCGTGGACATCGAGAAGCTGCCCTGGAGCAAGGTTGGGAGCAGCAGCGTGGCTTTCCCTGCACCGGGTGGCAAAGCACACCTCCTTCCCCATGCACTGGGACAGTTCCCCCATTAGCACCATTAATTAACCACCAGGCAGGAGTGGGAGGGATTCGGCAAGCGGCTCCCACGCTGCACGGGAGCTCAGGCAGGCACCGGGGCTGGCAGCTCTGTGCTACCGGTGGCTTGGGAGCAACCCAGGTGCCAGCACCCACGGGCACCCCCTTTCAGCCCGCCCGCCCAGTGGAACCAGTTCTGTGGCACCTGGAGCACCAGGATTGGGGCTCACCCGTTGCGTTGAACTCTTCCCCTTCCCATCTTCCCATCTTCCCTGTCCCCAGCTCCTCTTGCTGGAGAGGGACGAGTCTAGCCCTGCTGCCCACCTGTGTGGTGATGGGGGCCGTGGGTTTTGGAGGAGCCACGGGTGGAAGGGCCACGGGTGGGTGCTCAGGGCTTGCCCACGCCGCGCTGCCGCCCGCAGGCCTGGGACATCACCAAGCGGACGTTCGCCTACACGAACCACACGGTGCTCCCCGAGGCCCTGGAGCGTTGGCCGGTGGACCTGGTGGAGAAGCTGCTCCCGAGACACCTGCAGATCATCTACGAGATCAACCAGAGGCACCTGGACGTGAGTGCGCCCCGGGGCTGGGTGGCACGCGGTGCGCCCCGGGGCTGGGTGGCTCTGGCACTCATTTTTGGCACAGGAACTTGGTGGGGTGAAGCAAGGCCCCTCCTGCCAGCCTCGGGCTGCCCAGAGGGGCTGGGGGCTCCTTGGGGACATCTCCAGCAGCTGCCTGGCCGTGGGGCTGGGCACCCTGCTGGGGCTGGGGGAAGACGGGGGCACCCAGAGGTGCTCCAGCCCCAGCCACCCCGTGACTCTATCGCCATCCTGCACTCAGTGGCTGCTTTAAAGGCCTCACCCAGTGCCCTGGGGCCTTTCCTGTTGGCATTTCTTTGTTCCTTAAACACTAAATTAATCCTGGGGAAGGATGAGGGTGGGGGTACGGTGGAGCTGGTGGCTCCCGATCGAGGAGGTTTCACCATCACCCTGGTGTAAAAGCCACCACCCTGGTGGCATCGAATGCACGGGGACACCGCGTGGCCCACGGGGTGGGACGTCCCCACGGCACTGCTCACCCCTTCCCCTGCCTCCACCCGCAGCACATCGCCTCCCTCTTCCCCGCCGACGTGGACCGGCTGCGGCGGATGTCCCTGATAGAGGAGGGAGGCACCAAGAGGATCAACATGGCTCATCTCTGCATCGTCGGCTCCCACGCCGTCAACGGCGTGGCCAAGATCCACTCCGAGATAGTCAGGACTGAAGTGTAAGGGCAGGGAGGGAGGCGCTGGGGATCCCCCTCAGCTCCCAAAGGCTGTGGTGGGGCTGGAGGGATGAGCCTGAAGCTGCTCCCCCCTCATCCTTGCAGCTTCAAGGACTTTGCGGAGCTGGAGCCGGAGAAGTTCCAGAACAAGACCAACGGCATCACCCCGCGGCGCTGGCTCCTGCTCTGCAACCCGGGGCTGGCAGAGCTCATCGCGGAGGTAACCGAGGGGGCTCCCCGTGCCCCACACCGCACCCAAGGGTGCTGCTCCCAGCCCCGTACACCTGGGTGCTCGCGCTCTGTCGGCATCTCGCCCGAGTTCTTCGCCTGTGCTCCTCCTGCAGAAAATCGGGGAGGACTACGTGCGGGACCTGAGCCAGCTGGCGAAGCTGCACGACTTTGTGGACGACGACCTCTTCATCCGCGAGGTGGCCAAAGTGAAGCAGGTGAGGGGCACGGGCACTGGGGGCATGGAGGCGGGGGGCTCGGGGCTGACGCCCTCCCTGCCCTCGGCCAGGAGAACAAGGTGAAGTTCGCGCTGTACCTGGAGAAGGAGTACAAGGTGAAGATCAACCCTTCGTCCATGTTCGACGTGCACGTGAAGAGGATCCACGAGTACAAGCGGCAGCTGATGAACTGCCTGCACATCATCACCATGTACAACCGTAAGCCACCACGTGCCCGGCGGGGACGGGCGACGTGCCCAGGGGTGTGCGAGCATCCCTGGCCCCGGGGCAGCAGCTGGCACAGAGGTGACACCAGTCCTGCCCTCTCCTCCAGGCATCAAGAGGGATCCTGCGAAGCTGTTTGTGCCTAGGACGGTGATCATCGGAGGCAAGGTAATTCGGGTTTGGGGGAAGCCCTTGGAAACGCCCTAAGGGATTCGGGTGCAGGCGTCCTCAGTGGGTCCCTGGTTCCTTGGGCACATGGGAGCTGGGTGCTTCTCGCCTGCCCCACGCTCCAAGCTCACCCAGGATCTTCTCCTAGGCTGCCCCGGGCTACCACATGGCTAAAATGATCATCAAGCTCATTAACGCCGTGGCTCAGGTGGTGAACAACGACCCCGTTGTGGGGAGCAAGCTGAAGGTCATCTTCTTGGAGAACTACAGGGTGTCCCTGGCAGAGAAAGGTAGTCCCCTGTGGGGTGCAAGGCGGGGAGGGGGCATCAGCCCTACGGCTGCTATCCAGCCCATGGCTCCGTCACCACAAGGAAGCATCTCTAACGTCCTTCAGCATGATGCAAGCACAGGGTTGGTCACCACAAGTGGCTGTTTGTCTTCTTGTTGGCAGTGATCCCCGCGACCGACCTGTCGGAGCAGATCTCCACGGCGGGCACCGAGGCGTCGGGCACCGGGAACATGAAATTCATGCTGAACGGAGCTCTGACCATCGGCACCATGGATGGAGCCAACGTGGAAATGGCCGAGGAGGCCGGCGAGGAAAACCTGTTCATCTTCGGCATGAGGGTGGAGGACGTCGCGGAGCTGGACAGGGAAGGGTGAGGACTGGGGATGAGGTGGGGGATGCTGTGGGCAGCCCAAGCAGCCTCGGCTCACCCCAGCCCGGCCCCACCAGGTACGACGCCCAGCAGTACTACGACCGGCTCCCCGAGCTGAAGCAAGCTGTTGACCAGATCAAGGGCGGCTTCTTCTCCTCAAACGAGCCCGACCTCTTCAAAGACGTGGTCAACATGCTCTTCCACCACGACCGGTGAGGCTCGCGGCTGGGATGCCACCAATCCCCGGGGCTGGGTCTCCCAGCAAACACCCCGTACCCGTGGGGAGCAGCCCCTGCCCCAGCCACCCCCCTGATAACGCCCCAGTTCTTGGCCCTGGCATTGAGCAATTCACGTTCCCCTGGCACAAAAGGCTCCCTACGGGTGGCACTTGACGTGTGCTGCCTTAAAGCCTGGGTACGCTGGGGCTAGGCTGTATTTGGGTGATGACAAATGCTCCCAGGTATCTCGAGGGCTTTCCTAGCGGGCTCGGATCCAAAGGGGACTGTGGAGGCTGAATTCAGCTGTAGGAAGCCTCGCTGCCGCCCCGGCAGCCAGAGCTGCCCACCAAGACTCGCTCCCACCCGCACGATCCTCTTCTCCCTAACTCCTCCTTCCTTTGCTGCTGCAGGTTCAAAGTCTTTGCGGATTACGAGGCTTATGTCAAGTGCCAGGAGAAGGTCAGCGAGCTGTACCTGGTGAGTGCCAGCCGGGGAACCAGCCCAGGTCTCGGTGCCACCCTATGCACGGTTCGGCCCCGTCGCTCGCCCCGTGTCCCCGCACACCTCATCCCATCCCGGGGAATGGGTCTGGCACGGGGTGTCCCCAGAGCTGGGTGTTGGGGACAGGTCCCCGCGGGTGCCACCTCCATCCCCGTGCCTCTTGGCAGAACTCCAAGGCCTGGACCAAGATGGTGATCAGGAACATCGCGGCGGCGGGCAAGTTCTCCAGCGACCGCACCATCAAGGAGTACGCCCGGGACATCTGGCACGTGGAGCCGTCCGACCTGAAGATCCCCCCGCCCAACGAGCCGCGGGAGGTGGCCGAGGACAGGACCCCCAACGGGACGGCGGCGCGGGCGTAGCGGGGGCGGCCGGAGGATGCTGCAGCCTGCGCTGCTGCTGCTGCTTCAGGGGGTTTTATAGGGAAAAGCCAAACTGTTCTGACCTGTTGCTTGCGGTAGGTGCTAAAAATAAAAGTGCCGAGCAGAGCCGGAGGGGTGTTTACTGGAACCTGAGACGAGGGACTGGGCTTGCTTACAGCAAAGCTAAAGCCGAAAGCGCTTTAGGGGGCTGTGCGTGGCACGGGGTGGGGGGCACAGCTGGGCCCTCGCGATGCCAAAGCAGGGGTTGGGTTTTGGGGTGCAGCTCTTGCTGGTCGCAAGGCATCAGCTCCAGGGAGGTGAGGAGGCAAGGAGCGTTTGCAGTGCACCCCCTGCACCCTCACCGTCCCCTGCAGCCACCCGCACCCCGGTCCTTGCTTGCTCTGTCCTGTCCCTGCAGCAGCAATGTCATGGCACTGTCCCCATCCCCAGCAGCAATATCTCCATCCCCCGAGCAACCTGCAGCGTCCTCGAGTCAGCGGGAGCGTTAGAAAGTTTCTCAGTAGTTTATTACGTACAGAAGTACGGTCAGTGCGGTGTCGGGTTCCTGGTGCGGGGCGTGGGGGGGGTGCTCACGGGTGCTGTACGCAGCGGCTGGCGTCAATTCATGTTCAAGAAGTCTCTGCAACGAGACGCAATAAACCTCGCACTGTGTCACTGACCCTCCTGTGCTGCTCGAGAGCATCGTTTCTTATCCCCGGGCGTGGATCTGGGCTGTGCTTTGAGCAAAGCTGCGTCTCCGTGCCGTCCCTGTGCCACCCGGGCTGATGATGGGCTCAGGGAGCCATGAGAAGCAACAGGGGCTTGAAAAATTAATGCCAGCAAACCCCATGGGGACAGGAAGGAGCATGGGGAAGGGACCTGCATGGTTGCTGCAGGGGAAGATGCACCCCAGGAGGAAGAGGCGAGGCTCGTTGTGCGCCCCACGTTTCCACGGAGCAGCACTCACTTGACCAGGGCGGGCAGCTCGGGGTTGGACGAGATGTAGTCATGGCCCAGGCCCAGCTCTTTGGGAAAGGAGATGAACTTCACCTTGCTCTTGTCCTTGTAGGCGCCGCGTGCGGTCTCGAAGAGCTGGGTGGGAGCAGAATTAGGGGCGTGCACGGCCCCTCCTCGGGTCGGTGACCCCCAGCGGGGTCCCAAACCCTCTCCTTCCCCTTCAGCCCCTGGCCCACCCTCAGCCCCCCGCTGCCCACCTTGCGTCCCAGGTGCACGGGCAGCACGGCGTCGTCCTCCGCGTGCAGGATGAGGAGCGGGCAGGCCAGCACCTTCACGCTGCGGGGGGCAGGCACAGTGCTGGAGTCAGGCCAGAGCCTCCCTCACCCCACCGAGCCCCCACAATGACCCTCACCCCAAATCCAGCCCTTTGGTGCCCAGGGCAGCCGTCTGAGCTCTGCAGGGTGAACCAGAAACCGTTCCCCCCAAGACCTTAATAGCCTTAAACACCATTCGGGGGTGCTCTGACTGCAAAAGGACCACGAACCAGGCAGCATTTTGCAAAAGGTGCCCACAAAGCGGGGAGGACCCCACACCGCGGTGCGCAGCGCGGGTGGGATGCGAGCACGTCGCGCTCGACAGAGGACCCAAAATAAAAGGCCGTCAGCAGGTGACGGAGCCCAATGGTAACGTCGATTTCTGACCTTACACAAATAAAAGGCACTTCTGAGGCATGAGTAAGCCGAGCAAACACAGCGTGCGCTGCAGTGGCGCGACGTGCCCGCCCCAGCACCCTCGCCCCATCCCGCCGAGCGCTCACTTCTCGTCGTTGCGGAAGAACATGTTGGCCAGGGCTATGGAGTCCAAGATGAGGTACTCGAAACCCGGGAACTGCCGGTAAATCTGCCCGGGAGAGAGCAGGATGCTTGCTGAGCCGCTACCGGGGGGGATAATGGGGACAGCCACTGCGCCGCCGGGCTCACCGTGGTGATGGGGACGTGGGCGGCCGCCTCGCGGATGCTGTTGTAGGGCGCCTCCAGCACGACGGCGTCAACCTGGACCCCTGAGAGCAGCACGGGGTGGGAGTCAGCCCGGGGGGCATTGCTGGAGGGGTTTGGGGTCAAGGAGGATGGGGACAGCGGCTTGTCCCCGCCCGATGCTCAAGCAGAGCGATGGAGACCCCCAAAATCTGGCAGCCAACCCGGCCCTGGAGGTTACCTCGCTCCTCCTGCAGCTTTCGGGCCGCGTTCGTCGCGATCCTACAAGAAAGGAGGTGGTGGTGAAGGAGGGGGGTACCCGTGGCATGCTCCTCACCCGGCCCAGCACCTACCCGGTCCCCAAGGAGTGTCCCCAGAAGATGATGCTGCTGTTCCCACTCCGTGCTTTGACCCAGTCGTAGAGCGCCAGGACGTCCGTGGTGAAGCCGCTCTCCGTGGGGTACCCGCTGGAGTCCCCGTAACCTGCGGGGGACGCGTCCGGGTGTCACGGCCCGCCAGGGACAGTCCCCGAGGCATCGCTCAGCGAGGGGCAAGGGGGTGGCCGTACCTCGGTAGTCGAGAGCCACGATGTGGAAGTCGGCAGCCCCCATCAGCTGGCGGAGGGGCGGCACAGCGTTACGTCCCCACCTCGCGTCCCCGGAGCCCGCGCGAGCCGAGCGCCCGGCAGGTCCCGGTCCCCACTTACCTTCATGAACTGGACCCGGTGGCTCGCAGCCCTGAGGGGGAAAGCGAGGATAAAGCTCGGTGCGTGAAGGGGAAACCGGGCTTCCCCTGCTTGGCCAGGACACAGATGGCTTGGGGACACCGTCCCCACCAGGGCCGGGTCACACGAGGGATAATTAGCACCCTGGGGAGCTAAAGGGGGACCCGGAGAACCCAGATCCTGTCCTCTGGGAACTAAAGGGGACCCCAGAACTCCCAGGGGACGGGATCTGAGTGCTAAAGGGGATCCCAGAGCACCCAGATCCCACCCTCTGGGAGCTAAAGGGGACCTCAGAGCTCGCAGGGGACAGGATCTGGGTGCTAAACGGGACGTCGGAACACCCAGATCCTGTCCCCTGAGTGCTAAACGGGACCTCGGAGCACCCAAATCCAATTCCCTGGGAGCAAAAGGGGACCCCAGAGCACCCAGATCCTGTACCCTGGGAGCAAAGGGGTCCACAAAGCCCCCAAATCCTGTCCCCTGGGGGTAAAGGGGACCCTGAAACACCCAGATCCTGTCCCCTGGGAGCTAAAGGGGACCTTGGAGCACCCAGATCCTGTCCCCTGGGAGCAAAAAGGGTCCCCAGAGCACCCAAATCCCATTCCCTGGGAGCTAAAGGAGACCCCAGAGCACCCACAACCTGTACCTTGGGAGCAAAGGGGTCCCCAAAGCCCCCAAATCCTGTCCCCTGGGAGCAAAGGTGACCCCGGAGAACAAAGATCCCATTCCCTGGGACAGTACCACTAGGACGTGTGCGAGGTCTCATCGGGTTCAGCACTCAAACACGGGTCCCCAAGCCCGTGCAACCCCTGCGGGTAGGGGAGCTGCCACCCCCCTGGGGTGTCACCGCGGCCCTCGGGTACTCGCCTGGTGCCCCCGTTGCCGTGCAGGTAGATGATGACGGGGTGAGCATCGCCCAGCGCCTCCTCGTACCAGCTCTGCTCCTGGCCCCGCGCCTCGGCCCCTCTGCTGCCCGGCACCGTGTGCCTGCAGGGATGGACGGGGGTCGTGGTCCTCCACGGCAGGAGGATGAGGAGGAAGAAGAGGAAGAGGAGGATGCCCAGCCCTGCTCACCAGATGCCGACGGAGACGCCGGGCTCGGTGGCGAGGCGCAGGCTGACCGTGTTGTTCAGCAGCAGCGCCGGCTGCCGCAGGTCCGTGAAGAAGGGGAAGGCCACTGGGGGAGACAGGGGGGTGTCACGGCAGGGCAGCAGCCGGGAACCCCCAAACCCATCTGCTTTGGTGCATCTCCCACAGCCACGTGGTCTGTTTTTCCTTTTGATTCAATAATTCACCCCAAAGCCCGTGGACAGCCCTCGGCCACCTCGGCGCTTCATCCCACGGATGTTTCGCGTGCCCGCGTGTGTCGCAACTTGGGGCAGCAAATAGGGTCAGCGCCTCACCGAGGCTTGCAAAACACGGCGTGCCACAGGGGAAGCCACCAGGGGCTGGCCCCGTGCCATCGGGGTGGACCCCTCCCCGGCCCCTGCCTGCCCTCCCACCCCAAAAGCGGCACCCCAAAAGCCGGTGCTCGCCCAGCTCTCCCCGCCGGGGCACTCACGGAAATTGAGGAAGATGAATTTGGTGAGGATGGCGGGGAAGAGGCGGATGAGGAAGGGCACGGAGACGTAGACGAGGAGCAGCTCCAGCAGCAGGGTGCGCAGCCGGGGGCACCAACCCAGCCAGCCCCTGCAAGGGGACACAGCCCCGTGAGCGCGTCCCCAACCACCCCGAGGGTTTGGGGCACACCGCGGCCGCCGTTTGCCCCCCGTGTGGCTGATGTAGGGCTGAGCCCCCCAACTTTTGGGGATGGGGCCGAGACCTTGGATCAGCCCCGCTGTGATTCAGCGCCTCGAGGGGCCGCCGCCACCCGGCCCCTCCGCAGCCTCCCACGGGGCCACGAGTGGGCAGGAAGGGCAGGGCACGTGCCCGGCAAGCCAAACCGGCAACCGGGAGTCACCGATACGCGGCAACGCCCCGAGCCCACGCAGGCAGGACCCGCTCGTGGAGGCATCCCAGAGCCATGGGAGCCTGCGCAATCCCCCGGAGCCGAGGTGGGGAGTTGGGAAAGAGCTCGGGGAGCCCCCAGCGCCGCGGAGAAACGGAGCAAAGGGCACCGGGGTGATGCCCTGCAATGGGATTGGCATGGCTATGAGCACCGCTGGTCGTGTCCTCGTCCCGCTCCGGTGCCACGGGGCATGGCTGTTCCCCCGTAGCCAGCCCCGGCTGCGGCAGCTCGGGACGAGCATCCAAGGGAGAGGAAAGGTCAAAATGTGAGGCTGGCTGGCATCGCATCCCCCTGGGCCCTGAGATGGGGAAACCGGCCCGGGCACGGCGGGCTGGTAGGGCAGGGGTTGTGACCGGCAGCCAGGCAGAGCTCGGGCCCCGCCGGTGCCACCGGAGCTCGTTCAGCTGCCGCTGGCCCCGAGCAGCGCCGCAGGAATGGGCTGCAAAGGGCAAGGGCAGCACAGCACCCTCACCGGGAGGACGCAGGATGGGACCGGCCGGAGGCACCGGGGCGGCGAAGGGCACCACGGAACCCCGGTGCCACGCCACAGCCGCCCAGGACACGGCACGGGGATGGCCCCGGGACCGGGGCCGGTACTTACCGGGAGGGCTGGGGCTGGGCCCCGCTGCCACCCGCCGCCGCCTGGGCACCGCTGTCGCCGTCGCCCTGCCCCGGAGCCTCCGCGCCGCCGCGCCGCCGCATCGCGCCCGCCGCCTGCACGCCGCGCCGCCGGGACCACGCCCACTGCCGTGGACACGCCCACTACCGGGGACACGCCCGCTACCGGGGACTCGCCCATTCACGTGGACACGCCCACCCCCGCTCACCATTCATGCCCCTCCCGGTGGAC
>CM021769.1:2475568-2767923 GCA_011076525.1 Nettapus auritus | reverse complement strand
AAGAAAAGAAAAGAAAAGAAAAGAAAAGAAAAGAAAAGAAAAGAAAAAAGAAAAGAAGCCCCAGCAAGTGTCAGAGCAGCAGAAAGCTGCAGAGAAAAATGGCAATGTTGTAAAACAGCCCCCCGAGCCCTCCCCCAGCACAAAGCCCTCTCTGCTAACATCTGTCCAGCAAACCCCTCACGGAGGCCCCGTTCCTGTTAAATCACCTCTCCTTGCCCCAGTGTTGCGGGGTTGTGCCCCATGGCCAAGGGTCCCGCTCCCATCCGCCACGTCCCACCGCGGTGGCACTGCCACAGCAGGCCGTGACATTTGGCGTGGGTGCACGGGGGGGACTGGGGCTGCTCCGGATGCCACCACACTTTTTTGGGGGAGTTCAGATCCCGTGCCACATCCCCTGTGTCCCCACAGCTGTGGGGTGGCACGGGAGGCCAGCTCTCTCCTGCTGGACCCCGTGGCTCTCAAGCAGGGCTTCCCACCAAAGCGAGGCTTCGTGTGTCCCTGAATCTGGCCATGAGGTTTTTGTTTCTCACCCTCCTAAACATTTTGGACCCTCAGACCAATTTCAAGTTCACCTTAAAAAAAGAGGAAGGTCCCTAACAACCAGCATGGCCCTAGAGTTTTAGCAGAGAGGAAAACTAAGCCCACGCAAGCGTGCCGCAGCGGGTTGCAGGGTTGCTCAACCCCTTACAAGCCATCAGAGAAGCCACAACCGCAACCCGGCTCCCTGAGCTCAGCTGGCGAGGGGGGAGCTGAGAGGGTCCCCACTAGGGGCTGGGGACCCTTTTTTGGGGTGTTCTCCGTGGGGTGCCCAGGTGCCACCGGCGGGGACGCACGGACGCGCGGGGGGGGACCCGGGTTGCGCTCGGGTTGGGGGGCGACGGCGTGTCGCGATACCGGCTGTCGCGATACAGGGCGGGCAGAGGGGGGGTCCCGGTGTACGACGGGCCGGGGGCGGTGCCCGGGGGGCGTCTCCCGACGCACAAAGGGCCGGCGGCCTCCCCGCGCCCCCGGGGCCGCCCCCGCGCCGCGGCCCAATAAACGCCGCCGCATTTGAACCGGGCGCCTCCCTCGGCAGCCGCGCTCCTGCTCCGCACCGCTCCGCGACACCGGCAGCAGCGCCGGGTGAGCTGGGGCCGGGGGGGAACCCGGCACGGGAGGGGGGACCCCAATATTTGGGGGGTGATGGGCAGGGGACCCCAATATTGGGTGGTGATGGGGAGGGGGATCCCAGCGCTGGGGGAGGATGGGGATGATGGGGAGGGGGCACCCCAGCACCGGGGCGGTCCCGGGGCGCAGCCCACCCTTTCCCGGTGGGGTGCTGGGGAGGGGGTCCACGGGACGTGCCAAAAGCCCCCCCCGGCTCCAGCACCTCCTTGGTGAGGGTGGTCGCGCTCCAGGCAGATGAGCGGCACCGGGGTCGGGGTGTCCGCTCCGCCGCGACCCCCGGGTGCTTCGCCCTTCACCCCCCCCCCTCCGGGGCCGCCCCTAATACCGGAGGTGCTGCGCGCCCCCCCCCGGGCCCTCCCGTTCCGGGGAGGCGGCGCCGGGCCGGCTCTGCCCCGGCTGTGAAAGCCGCAGAAGGCTGCCGGGGGAGGAACTGGAGGCAGCTGGGGGATTTTGTCACCGCCGAAGCCCCCCCACCGCTCCAGCAGCAGCCGGTCCCCGGTAGGAAACCATGGGCACGGCGGCTCCGGCGCATCCCGGGAGGTGGGCGGCACGGTAAGGATGAGGGGGGCGAGCTGTGGGGAGCCCCAAATCGGAATTTTTTTAGGGTCAGCCGCAGGAACCGAGGGTCCGAGGCGCTTTTTTTTCCGTGCGCCCTGCTTGGCGCAGCCGCATCCGTCCTTGCGCATCGCCTCCAGCCCCGGTGCCGCAGGGATGAGGGCGCTCGGCGCCGTGCCTGGGTGCGGGGAGAGCCGTGATTCCACCCCGGGGGGCTCCGGGGGGGGTCTGTGGGCCGGCAGCAGCTCGCTTGGCACCCCCAAAATCCCCTCCTTCGGGTGCGCACCGCGGGTCCCCCCGCGCCGGGGGCTCCCCGGGTCGCCGCGGCACCAATCCGGCCAGATGGGTGCTTTGTTTTTGGCTTGGCGGCGCGCAGGCTGCTGGCTGAAAGGACCCATTGCCATGCAAATAACGAGGTGTCGTGAATATTCAAAGCCTTCTGAAGCTCTTCGCAGAAATTTATGGCGCTTAACGTGCCGCTAATCTGGGGAGCGGGGAGGCTGGTTAACAGGATCCCCTTTCTCCGCCGATTTTGGGGGGGGGTTGCTGCGGTTTGGGGGGGATGGGAGGTGGCATTGAGGTGCAAAGCAGCCCGGTGCCAGGCTGTGGAAATGATTGAGGTGCTCGATGGGGAGGAGGAACCGCCAGCTGTACGGCTGGCCTGGGTGGTGACCCCTGAAGAGCCGGGCGTGCTGCGAAGTGATTTAGGGACCCCAAGTGATTTACTGGCGCTTGGGGGCTTTGCTGCCCTCTTGTCGTTTCCCTTCCCCTTGCGTTCTTGCCATTGTGCGACCTGCCAGGGAGCTGAGAGGGGATGGCACGCCACAGGGAGGGACCTGGCGTGGGCTTAGCTCCCACATCGCCCTGAAGCAGGCGTCGAGGTCTGCGGTGTGAGCGCTGAATCACGTCAGCTCCGCCACAGCTGCGGTGGGCGAGACGGATCATTAGGGAAAGGAGACAATAAGTTGGGACAACCCCAGCTCCGGCCTTTCAGCCCCATTTCTGTGGCTGCCGAGCATCTCGGAACAAAAACCATCAGTGCCCAGGTCCGGGCCTTTCTTGGCGGCTGTGCTCCCATCACCCTGGGTGTCAAAGAGCGAAGGGACGGTGTTGTTAACCTGCCCAGGTTCCTCGGCACAGGGTGACAGCGGTGACGTCCTGGAACTGCTGTCGTGTTTTGGACGTGGCCATGAGATGTGTCTCCAATGGGCGGTCACACGCCGCTAATTGTCAGCCCCTCGTTTGAGCCGAGACAACCAAGGGTAGCAGTGACAGCAGCACCTTTCTGTGCCTTGCATGGACAGCCCCTGCCCGCTGTACCCTTGTGTGGGCACAAAAAGGTGCTGTGCTCACCGTGCCGCCTTCACCCCGTGGTGCAGGGATCGATCGGGCAGCGAGCGTCTTCTTGGGGGCTGATGTTGATTCAGCGTTTGCTGCGCTAAGTGGTAATTACGATTTTTAGCCTGTGTTATTTGAGTTAAATATAGCTGAGAAAGTACTTGTGTCAGGCCTCTGCGTGGTGTGCTGTGAAGGTTATCTGGCTCCCTGGAGAGGCTGGACTTAAAGGCAGGAAAGAAACGCTGGTGAAACTTCCTCATCCCATTATTCTTTGCTACCAAGGACTTGTAGGTAGGACAGAAATTGAAGGCGAAGCCCATTTTTCCTAAACCTTCACAGTTTCCTCAAGCCGGCCATTTGGGAGGGGGACTTAAAACGATCCACGATGCTGAAGATAAATGCCAGCAGAGTGACCCCGGAGGGACCGAGGGCCCCTCTCCCCCTCGGTGGGCCAGGGCATCCTGGCCCAGCTGCCGCCGGCGCTCAGCGCCGCTATTATCCGGCGAGCCGCCCTCCTGCATCTCAGCTGCTGGCCCATCTGGAGCCGAGATGAAAGGCTGGGCTTTAATTCGGGCTTTGTGCTGCTGCTTCGTGTTCCCCCCCTCCTTTCTCAGCCCTTCTGCTGCCAATCCCCCAGCCCGTGGGGCTCGGCTGGGTTTGGGTGCCGCTGCCCTGCGATGGCTGCAGCTCCCCGGTGCCTCCCGAACCGGGCAGGTAGTAGGGTGTGGGTTGTGTGGTGGTGGTGGTGTTTTTTTTATCCCCCTGAAGCGCTGCTGAATAATTCAGCTGGGAGTAGGCATCTTGGGTCACCTTGCGCAGCCGGCTGCCTAAGATGGAGGTTGTGCAGGATGCGTGCCGGATCGCCTGGCTGCCGGCAGCTCGCCGCCGCTGACCGCAGGTAGGCGAGGAGCAGGGGGGCTCCTATTCATTTTCTGGGCTTTTTATCCTGGGAAAGCCTGGAATATCCCCCCCGGCTACGTGGGGATGGAGAGGTCTCTCCCTGGTTGTGTTCAGAGCCCGGTGAGCTCTGGCTGTGCCTCGCCGTGGGGCTGTGCCCCCCTCTGCCAGGCTGCCCCAGGCACCGTGCCCTCTCCAAAAACTCACCTGGGGTCCGGCCCCAGACGGGGACCATGCACCTGATGCTTTTTGACCATTGTATTTTCCTCCCTGGTTTTATGGGCGCCCAGCCTCTCCTCCCTAAGCATGCCTGGGCTCATCCAGGTCAGTTTTTGGGGCTGCTGCGGCACCGAGCGAGGGGCTCGGCTGGTGACCCCAATACCGCAGCAGCACGGGTGCTCAGGGACACGCCGGGAGGTGGCACTGAGCTCTTTAACTGGGGGAACTGGTTGTGGCGGTGTGGAATTAGGGTCGGGAAAGGTCTCCAGGGGAACAGCAGGTGGCTGAACACGAAGGTAAGAGGCTGAAAAATGCCTGGGAAGCTCCACGGGCTGGAGCCAGCTCTGTGCGGGCTCAGCTGTGAGTGTGGGGGCTGTCAGGGAGGCAGTGATGCTGGTGCTCAGCACCTTGGGTGCGAGTGGGGAATGGGGTCACTGGCGTGAGAAGCAAGAAACCGGTTTGCTGCCTTCCCTCTGCTTGCAGGCACTTGGGGTTTTGGGTGCTGACTCCTCCTCTGCACCCCAGGTTGAATGCAAATGCGTCTGCACCCTCCCTGGGTGCTTGGTAAAGCAACTCCAGAGGCTCCTGGGGGGTGAAAAACGGGATAAGGAGGTTGGGAAGCTTGGGTGTGAGGATATGGGGCTGGGCTGTATCTCTGTAGGGAGCTCTGGCTCTGCTGCTGGCCTTGTGGTGAGCCGGTGGTGTGGGAGGAAGGGGGTGGCTGTGCCGTGGCAGGGGGCTTGGACGTGACCTCCCCTTTGGGAAATGTGGCCTTGGCAGCGTGGGCAGAACAAATCCAGATGGAGACTGGGACAATGCTTGGTGATGGTCTGAGGCTGGCCGAGCACCCCTGGGCACTGGGTCCCCGTGATACCCATTGTACAGCCCATGGTGTCCTTCTGGGGTGGTGCTGACATGTCCCCGCGGTGGCCCTGCACACAGGGACTGTGTCATGGCATTTGGTTTCGCTGCTGACCTCCCGAGCCAAGGGGAAGCCCGCAGCCAGGCTGAATGAACGGATGCCAGCCAGATCCTGCATTTTGGGCAGGGAATTTCACTCCCGGCCTCCTCCTCCCAAACCAATTCCTGGGGCTGAGCTCTGTGACCGGTGCTGGGTTCGGAACTGCTGCCTGGAGGGGAAGGCGAGGGCCTGACCTCGAGTCCCTGCAGCACGGGGATGGAGCAGTGACACAGCAGGGACAAATCCAGCCCAGCTCAGCATAACGGGGCTGCGTGGCATTGCCCCAGCTCTGTGTGCCCCCAAATAATGGGGAAAGTGCTGGTCTGGGGTGTCTGCGCTGTGCTTAGTATCCATGTGCCAAGGGGACCATGTGTGCCCATAGCTGCTGCCAGCTGCCTGGCGGGGTGCAAACATCCAAAAAAAACATGCATGAGGGTGAAACTGGTGGCACGGGCGGCTGCTCTGTCAGCCCCTGGGGTTTTATTTGCACTGCTTTGCTGTGGGAAGTCCTAACCATCCCCGTCTCTCCCCGCAGGTGAGCGCGGCAGGCTATGGGATGGATGAAGCTGAGCAGGACCAGTATGAAGCCCGCCTCAAGGAGCTCTTCGACAGCTTCGACAGCACGGGCACGGGGTCGCTGGGGCAGGAGGAGCTCACCGACCTCTGCCACGTGCTGCACCTCGAGGAGGTGGCCCCGGCGCTGCAGCAGACCCTGCTCCAGGACAACCTCCTAGGCAGGGTAAGGCCGGTGTGGGCACTGGTTGTGTTATCCCCATGGATGCGGTCCCCATGGTGGAGCTGCTTCCTGCTCCTGCTGCATCCTCGTGGATTTAAGTGTTGGGGTGCTGAGCACGTGCTGCTTGCCCTTGGGGACCTCTGTGCTCGGTGTGGATGCTTTCACAACGCAAACCGGTTCCCTTAAGGAACAAATCCTCCTCTTCCTCGCTCGCCCCATGGCTGCAGCCCTTCTTCTGACTGGGAGTGGCTGGCGTGGAAGCAGGAGCCGATCCAGGGGGGTTTGCGACCTCTGGATCCACAGCGTGGCTTTTTGCTTCAATCCAAGGCTTCCCGTGCTGCTCGGCCCCCTCAGGCTCCTGCCACATGGATGTTGTCTGGCTCTGCTGCTCGTGGGATGGAGGGGGGAGGAAAAGCAGCATTAAAGCCCTGGCTGTCACATCCAGGGAGAAAGCAGAAGTGCTCCTCCTGCTCAGAGGAGGGGGTAGGAAGTGGCATCAAATGTAAACGCTCAGCCTGATGGCACCAAAAAGCCCCTGCTGGAAGCATCCTGGGCATGGGGCACGCTCGCCCCGTTCCAGCTACGAGCTCAACCCCTGCAAGCTGCCCCGGGGGCGTGAGGGACCCCAAGGAGCATTTTTTTTCTCCCCCTTTGTCTGCAGGGATGGCTCACACTCACAACCCTGACATAATAACAACCTGTCCCTGGCATTTCCCCATGTCTCCCCGGTGTCTGTGCTCGTTAGCAGCACCAGCGGTCCGTGGCTAAGCTCTGGGGTCCCCCGGGTTTCCTCGGGAGCCCGTCGGGAGCGCGGTGCCGCAGATGGTGGCTGCTGGCAGAGCGAGCTGCCTTTGTTTTTGCCCTCTTGGAGGGGCCGTGTCGTACGGGGGGGATTGTGCTGTCTGCAGGGACACGTGCTGCCTTTTGTGCCGGGGCTGTGCCGCGGGGACGGATTCAGGGTGCTGGGGGGGAGTGTGGATACACGCGGTCCCCCCCCCCCGGCTCCCTGCGGCGCTTTGGGGATTAAGCGGCGCACGCTATCGCCGGGGTCCCTCGGGGTTGTATAAATCCCCTCTGGCAGCAGAGCCGGACCATCCCAAATGCCTCTCCTCACGCAATGCTTGCAGCAATTCCTGGCATTCCCCAGGCAGGCTGCCTGCTCGGGGCCCCAGGCGATGCGTGCAGCCCCCCCCCCCCCCCCGTGATACCCGTCAGTTAGTGGCTAACACGGAGTGGCATTTGGGGGTGCCCGTGGGCGGCTGGGTGATGTGAGTGGCAGGGATAGGGCAAGTCGGGCACCTCCAGACACAGGGCTGTCCTTGGTGGCTGTCCCCAGCTGGGGACAGGGAGCTCAGGTGTCCCCTGGGCATCGGTGAGCCGCTCCCCTTCATGCATGGTCGTTTTTCGCACACCAAGCAGGAGATTTGGGCTCAGGCTGCCCCGTTCCCATCCCTTCCCCACCCAGAGCTCCCCTCCAAGGTCCTGTTTGCCGCCGTGGGAAGCAGCTCATGAGCGGGGCCGGGGCTCTGGGGAAGGCTCCGTGGGGATCAAGGAGCTGCAGGGAGCTGCCGATGCTCGTTTTCCCAAGGGACCACGGCTGCAGACTGCCGATTTGCATCCCTGGGCAAGTAGGGGAAAGCAGCAGGTAGCTTGGCACATGCACGCTCTCTTTCTAGTGCTAATAAGGGGCTGGTTCATAGGAAGCTTGTGTTGAAGCAGGTGCTGAGCCTTGAGAGGTGCTGGGACCGCTGGGTGGTTGGCTTGGTCCCTTCTTGCCCTGGTGGTGCTGAGCTGGGTTCTGTCTGTTTGTCTCGTTTGTCTCAGATCTTCTCGTTCTGGGAACGCTCTCCTCACCGGGGCTTGGCGCTCCCAACGCAGAACGCGGATAAAACACCGCCATGCTCTCCTCTTCCTCCTCCTCCCGTGCCATTCACCCTAAGTAACAGCACCGTGAGGAGCTCTGACAGCTCCACAGGGAGCCCCCAATGCCCAAATCCCTCTGCATCTTGCCAGCGGACGTGGCCCTGACCCCGGTCCCACCTCTGTCCATGGCCAATTTCGGCTGTTGTGACCCCCCCCAGCGAGCGCTCGAGGGGCTGCCGGGGGCTGCAGGGAGCAGATGCGCGAGCTGCCGCTTCCAAAATACCCCGGGTTCAGCCGAGCGTGCTAAAAGGAGCATTAAACTTTAAATACCCTGCCAGCATTTCGCTGCTGCGGGCTTTCTGCCTCGCCTTCAGACAGCCTTTTGGCAGGGGGCTGGCTCGGCCGTCTGGGGCAGCCTCCGAAGTGCTTTGTCCTGGTGCTGGTGCTGTCCTTACCCGTTTTTTTTTAGCTGCTGGTGCTGTCTCAGCAAAGCACAGAGGCTGTTCTGGCAGGATCCTGCCCATCCCGGGGGGATTGGACAGCCCTGAAGTGCCCACGGCAGCTCCAGCAGAGGAGACTGTGACCTCCCCATCCTGCAGGCACACTGGGGTAAACTGGAGGGAGACAGAGCAGGGACGGTGCTGGGAGCCAAGGCAAAGGCTTGTTTTCTTTAAAAGGGGATATTTTAGACTCTGTGGCTTTGCTGTGCCATGGGTTTCCTCTCCTGGCTTGTTCTGAGCGCAGCTTTAATTTTAGCAGCTGCAGTTCTCTTTGTGCACAGGCGTGCAAGCATCCAAGGTCAAATGTACAACATGAGCAGATGCTGCTTTTCCTGGCTCTTGGGATGTACTTGAGGATTTCCAGCAGGTCTAACGGGAAGGAAAATATCCCCCCAGCTCTCACACCTTCATCCAAAAGTTGGGCGTGGAAGGCACGCGGGCTCTCCTTGGGGCCATGCCAGCAGCACCTCCCTCTGCCTCCCCGCTCTGTAGGACACAAGGGACACCTGTGAGCCCCACCAAGCAGCCATGCCCATTGTCTCATGCTGCCCATTTGCATTTTAAATCCAGGGGGTCTGGAGCATTACCGGCTCTGTCCCCGCAGCCTAATCTTCCTTGGGCTCCTGTGGCTGTGGTCACAGCACAATCGCGGTGTGCGGAGCCATCTGGCCCGCAGCTGCAGCCCCCTCCTCCTTCCCCTCCATTCCTGCTCAGAACCTGCCCCGTGCTTTTTCCCTGCCCATGTAGTCTAAATGTCAAGCTTTTTTTTATCAGGCAGCTTTTCCTATCTCTGTAAACTGTCCTGATGAAGCACGCGTGTGGCCGAACCCCTGCCCTCCTCGCTGAGGTGCCTGTCCCCTGCTTCTCTAAATATAAAGGCTAATACTAAAAATTCCCCTAAGGTTTCTTTAGCCCAAAGGAATCGTGGTGGCCAGCTGTGCCTTGCTGCTGAGCTGTGTCAGAGCTTCCCCAGCTGTCCCCACGTTTCCGTCTCGCGGTGCCATGGCATTGCTCGCATTCCCCATGGGCTGCTCGTGGCTCTCTACCCCCCTTGCAACTGTTCGTGGCAGGGGCAGAAAGAGTTTTTTTGGGAAGATGCAGATGGAAAATGGAGGGAGAATAAAGCAGTGCTGAGATCATCCCTCCCTGGTTCTTCTATAGCCATGCTCCAGACCTGAGTCATAACAATCTTGTGTTCCTCACTTAGTTTCTCCCAGGCATGGTCCTGGCTTGGTGTTGTGATGTCCAAGTGTTTGCCTTGCTGCCACTCTTCTGCTGGATCATTGGCCTGATATTTAATTCTCTGTGCCACCTGATTTCTTTTTTTTTTTTTTATCTAGGTCCACTTTGACCAATTTAAAGAAGCACTCATCCTCATCTTGTCCAGAACCCTGTCAAATGAAGAGCACTTCCAAGAACCAGGTAAATGCTATTTAAAATAGTCCCTTTTCCTAGGAAAAACAGACTTGGGTGGCTCTCACAGAGGAACTCGGAAGAGAAAGCTCTTTCTGGGTGCTGAGGTGGGCTCTTCTGCTCCCAGGTCAGCAGCTGCCCAGGCTAGGAAGCAGGAGGTGCTGAGCTCTGTGATGGAGCCTTATGCAAACACTTTTTGTGAGCCATTAGATGTTTATTTCGAGCCCCTTTCCTCCTCCGGGAGACCTCAGGGGATGTGTCCTTAGCTGGAGTTCGTGCTGGCTCTGACGTTCCCTTGCTTTTGTGCCATCTGAAAGGAAATGGACTTGGTGAGAGCTCGTCCTGCGGATGGGCTGCTGGGAATGGAAATGGCTGGGGCTGGCTGGAGAAAGCAGTGGGCGCTTTTTTCCCTTTTTTCCCTTTTCTTTGTTTCCAGGTGCCTTTCAGACATTATTTTTTAAACCCTTGGCAGAAAATCAGGTCACAGCTCTGGTATCCCCCTCCCAGCACACAAGGGGCCGGTGCTGGGAGCAGCAGCTGGGGCTGAGCCCCCACAGCCCAGCTGGAGCGGGGGCTGAGCTCTGTACGTACACACCTGTATGTAAATCCCTAATCCTGCCCGCCGAGCAGCCATGAAATCCCCCAAGGAGAAAAGAGCTTAGCACGGGGCCGAGGGGAACTCCAGGCTTCTTCTGGAGCATCCGTCTCGGCTCTGCCCTTGGAGCATCCTGCGCTCAGCAGCGCAGCCAGGCAGCAAAATGACAGTTCCCACCCCCCCCAAAATACACTGGAAAAAAAAAAAATTGCAGGGCTCAAGAGATGCAATGGATGGATTTCTTATTTTATTTTTTTCCCCCCCACTTCATTTCCAAAGCTCTTAGTGCTCAGAGGGAGATGGGTGCTGACAGCTCCTGCGCCAGGCATCCCTTAACACGGCTTCCCCGTGCTGTCAGTGGGTCCTGGGGGGCACGGGGGGAGCATTGTTGGTGCCTCGAGGAGGCTCAGGTTTTCTGCAATCCCTTCCAGCCTGCTGGAGAGGAGCTGGCACAGGGCGGGAGGCAGCCCTGGCACCCCAATGAACCAGAACTAATCCGACTCTCCGCGTTCACGGGGGAATCATACGGCTGAGAAGCTCTGGCTTTAAATACAAAGAAATCTCCTAGAAACGGCTAAATTTGGGGATATCACAGGGGAAATCATGGGCGCAGCCTGGAAGAGGAGCGTGTGGCTGCGTGAGGGATGGAGATCCCCCTCCCTGGGGAATTGCTTGCCAGCCGGGCCTTACGGGGCACGCGCTGCAGGTAGGGAGCCGGGTGCGGGCAGGCCCGGGAGGCATTTCTTTTTTAATGCGTTTTGACAGGTTGGTTAGCGCAGAAGCCTTCGCTTCTTTTAATTTAGATCAAACTCGAGATTTGGAGAACAAGCTGCTTTGTGCTGCTGGTGTCAAACTGTCAGCGACTGCGCCGAGACGCCGGCGTTGCAGCCAGCCCCGGGCCTTGGGGGGGGAATTGCGTTAAGAGCTCTGCGTCGTGCGATTAAAATGAAAATTTAATTGTTGGGGGAGCACGGAATTTAAGGCTGTTTGCTGCATCTGCTGGGTTTTCAGTGTAAGGAAGGGGCCAAGCGTGTTGATGCTGTGGGTTTGGGTGATGGGAAGGTCCCTTAGGTGTGTGGGTGACCAAAGGGATGCTGTGCTCCAGCACAGCAGGACACAAGGAACCCAAAAAACTGCATGATGCAAAGGCAGTTCCCTCGGAAGAGGCTGCCAGGGGCTTCCCCATTTTGAGAAGGGGAAAGGAGAGCAGGTTGGCGAGGTGCTCATGCTTGCAGGGAGTGGCTGATTTGATTTGACTTGACTTGACTTTTTTTCCCTTGGCGAAGGAGCTGAATTCCCTCTCTGAAAGGCAGGCTGTCAGGAGGAGGGGTCCTGGGGGCTGCTGGGGAAGCAGCCCTGCAAATCAAGGGCAGGCAGAACTCCTTGCGCTGCTGTCATCAGCTGCGTCCCCTCGGGGGGATGCTGGTGCAGGAGCAGAGCCCCAGCTGGCCGGGCAAGCCCCAGCCTTGCTGGGAAGCTCTGTGGTTGGCACTGCTCACGAGGAAGGTGATGTTCCCCTGGGAAAAGCAGAAGAATGCTTGCATGCATCTTAAATTAGTGGTTATTTTAGCCCACTGCAGGGCTGTGAGCGAGACCCCTTGTCCCCAGCAGCACCCCAGGGCTCGGAGGAGCTGCAGCTTGGTCTCAGGGGGATGCTTTGGTGGGACTGGGTGATGCCACACGTGTCTTGTGCCCTGCTCTGCTGGGAGGAGGCTGTCCGGGGGCAATAGAAATTAAAAAGTCCCATCCAGGCATTAGCAGCCCGGGCAGGGAGGGATTACTGGGGTGGGGTGTGGGATTACAGGAATGCCCAGGATGAATTAAAGAGCAGCTCGATGCCAGCCTCAGCACGGTCAGAAGGGGCTCTTATTCCTTCCCTTCCCATGGAGACAACCAGATTGCCCTCCCAAGGGAGACCTGGGGATAAATAACTTGCAGGAAACTCATGTGCTTACATGGATCTGGCTCTGGGAACAGACCTTTGTGGGGATAGGTACAAAGCCGTGGGGATGGTTCAGGTACAGGCAGTGCCTTTTTTTGGCTGAAACACCCCAGTATCAGGCCATGGTGCCTCGGGCAGGGTCCCCAGGAGTTGCTGCTCCCCTCTACCTTGGTTGCTGAGCCCAGAGTGTGAAATGAGGACCGAGAGGAGCCAAGACAATACCTGGTGTCCCTGGGGATAAGGACTTAGATCCTATCCGTAAGGCGATTTGCACCAATTTGCTGTCTGCTGCTCTGAGAAGGGTTCCTCCCTTCCAAACCTAAAGCACCAAAGAAATTAATTTTGCCCCTAAACTAGCGGCTCTCAGGGTGATGGCCTTCCCCTCAAAAAGCCCCTTTTTGGGTGTGTTTGAAGGATTTTGGTGATCGGTCCAGGAAGCAGTGAGCGGGGCAGTTTGCTGTGCCAGGAGGGGGGGGACGAGCCCCTGCCTCCTCCAAGGGCAGAGCAGGGCTGGGAATGATTTCTGTGGTACAGGAAGGCAAAAATTGGGTGTGGATCTCCAGATAGGGAGCTGCAGAGACGGGGGAGATGGGGAATTGATGTTTCTGGCTGCGGTGCTTAAATTGGGGCTTTCCTTCTGAAACACAGACTAGTTTTTTTTTTTTTTTCAGAGGGACTTTGGGGGCTGTGGTCCCCCCACAAGGGCAGGGAGCTCAGGCAGTTGCCCATGGGCTCCTTTAGCCATCAGGACACCGCTGCTGGCTCCTGCCCTCGCCCTGCAGCCTGGGGGCAGTTGCAGGGGTATAGATAAGACCCCAGTGTCTAATTAGGCTCCAGCTCCAAAGCATGCATTTCTCTGATTCCTCACATTGCTGAGGGCTGCAGAAAGCAAGGAAGGTCTGTCCTATTTTCTTCTTCCCATCTCTTTCCCTGTTCGGAGGCCGCACGCCTGCCCTCTGCCCGTGGGGTGCTGGGGCTCAGCTCCCCAGGAGCCTGAGGTTCACCACGGCTTTGCCTTCTGTGGGTCCGTGTCCCTCAAGGTGCTGATTTCTGATGTTTCCTTCCCATTTCCTCACCTGCCTTTGAAGCAAGTGTGGGTTAAGAAGCCCTCCCCCATCCTGCCCCATTATTTTGGGCTGGAAATGAGCTCAGCCCTTCAGTGTTCTGTGCTCGGGAAGTACGGGTCGCTGCTGTACCCCGTGTTAACAGAAGCGATGTGGCTCCAAAAGCGTGGTTTTCATGGTGATTTGATGGGATCCTCATGGGGCAGGGCTGAGCTTTCTGCTCGCGGCTTAGGGAGGTCACTGCTCCCTCCCAGAGATGTTCCCGGGCCTCAAAACTCTTTGGTTTAGAGGAAAAATGAGGTGCTCAGACCAAAGGCTGGTCTAGGAGTCGAAGTGGAGAGAGTTAAGTCAGCCTCAAAATGCTTAAAATAAAAATTAAAACCGCCTCCCATTGCCTGCTTGCTATTATAAAGCTTTCAAAACAGCCTGGCATAAAGGCACCTGTGTTTGTGCTGGGTTTTCGTAACTCCCTGGCTGCTGCAGGGCTCAAACACGAGCTGCCGGGGCGATTGGAAGCGCAAAATTAGGAAATCCAGAGGGTAAATTTAGCAATAACTTCATTATGGTTAAATTGCTGCTGCTTCTCCCCCGGCCTTCCTGGAGACAGACGGGTGTAGAGGTGCGGCTGTGTCTCGGCGGAGAAAATTTATTTATCAAAAAAAAAAAAACACAAAGCCCTCCCCGGCCCTCTTCGACGAGGCAGGGGGAGGTGGCAGCGAGGGAATAAATGGGTGAATGGGTAGCCACAAATATTAGCATTTCAGAGAGAGCTGCTCGATGGAGATTGTTCACCATCGGGCAGGCTTTAATAGGAGCGATAAGGTTCGCTTTTGTTCTCCGGCTCTCGCTTAATCAGCCTGTCTCACTGCGATTTTTTTTTTTATTTCTATCGGCACACTTCATCACCCAACTTTCATGTGCGAGCCCCAGCTGCAGCAAATCTTGTTAAAACGGCCTCGTTCAAACACGGGCGCCGGGTTTGTTCCCTAGAGCTGCAAGACGGACGGATGGAGCGCGAGTCTGGAGGAATCAAAGGGCTCCCAGGCCTGTGTATTTTATAATTCATTGCATAGCTAAGTTGCGGAATATTTTTTTTTTTTCCTCTCTAACAAGCTTGAAGCCTCCTTCCATATCTGAAAGAATATTATCCGAGGAGGCGTTTGGGCAAGGGGGGGAGATTTAGAGACCCACTGCTTCCTGCATGCCGTTTGTCAGCGATGGAGCGGCTTCCCCGGCCCTGATTAGTATGGTGCTCCTTGCGTTTGTCTCGTACCGGGGAGCTCTGCAAATAAAAATTTAAAAAGCTGCCGCTCTTGGCGATAAAAACAAAGATGATCAGGTCCTGGGGGGGTTTCGACAGCGAGGTTAGCAAACACCGAAACAAAGCGCGGCCGAGAGCCTGCCCCTAATTGAATCCCTGGTTAATTTGGTCCTCCGCTTAATTTGCCCCCTGCTCCAGACGTCGGATGACTCGTGCCGAAAATAGCCCGAAACGTGCTTATTTATTTATTTTTTTTGTTTTGATCCCTGCCTGCCAATGCTTGTGGATAATTCGGTCCCCGAAGGCAGGAGGTTGTTGCGGGGAGCTGGAGCCGCGAAGCCCCCCCTGTAATTAGGTGGTGGCTCCCAAGGGTTGTGGGCCCCGGCCCTCGCACGGATCGGCTCCTCCTTTCGGGCCCCTCGGGGGATGTTCACCTCCGAACTTGCTCAGTTTTTTTCCACTTGCCTGGTTGTCTTGATGCTTTTAATCTAGCTGTGATTTAAGCAGCAGAGGTTGCCCAGGTGTCTGGGTGATCTGGAGGCTCCGGCGATGCTGCTGTCCCTAATTAAACTTGCCCATCGCTGGTAATGAAGATTAGTGCAAGGAGAACAGACCTGATTGACTCTCCGATGCGAGGCAGGGTTGACAAGGCTTCCCCCAGCACCTTGTTAACTGAGCAAACCCGGTCAGGAAATCGGTGGGGGGTGAGCGAGGCGGAGCTATTGCTGTGCTTTGTGGCACTGTTTGGTTTGGGGTGGGACCGGTTCCAACACACCGTGCCCAAAATCACAGCAAGGTGAATGCTGCTGGGTGGGTGCTCCAAGAGCTGCAGCCAAACCAGTTGTGTGAACCAGGAGCCAGGCAGGACCCGCAAAAATGCGTTCCCGACGTGCTTTGTTCTCAAACTTCACAGATTCCTCCCCAGAAGCGCAGCCCAAGTACATCAAAGGCGGCAAACGCTACGGCCGGCGCTCCCTGCCCGAGTTCAGGGCGTCGGTGGAGGATTTCACCGAGGTGACCGTCATCGAGCCGCTGGGTGAAGAAGCACGGCCCCCGCACATCACTCCCGGCGGCTGCGAGGAGGTGAGCCTTTGCTTTTGGGGTTTGCTTCCATTTTGCCCCCGCAGGCTTTGCTGCTCCCCTCCCTGTCCCGTTTTCTCACCTCCTTGCCGTCTGTTCTGCCCTAGTCCCTTTCTCGCCTGGGGTTGCTCTGTCCCTTTGCCATCAGTTTGTGAAATAATTTCTTGTTTTGAGCCCATGACTGTGGCCAAGCAAGCTCTGTGATGTGCAAGCACGGAGGTGGTTCAGATGTCCTTGGTGCTCACCAAGTGAGGAGGACAGTCCCCTCCTGCTGTCTCCCAGTGATCTGCTGAGTGTCTCCTACAGCAGATGACCCCAAAATCCCTCTCTCTGACCCCAAAATCCTGCCCTGGGATCAGCTTTGCAGAGCTGTGGGGATCCCAGGAGGACCTGGGCGTGCGCAGTGACGTGTGCTCACCGTGCTCCCAGCCAGCAATTAAATGCTGGCTGCCTCCGCGGCTAACGAGGTGTGGGCTGGGAGCAAAGCGAGCAGAAGGAGTGTGTCCTCCTCCATTAGCTCACCCAGGAAAACCCTGCCAGGCCCTGGCGTGTTGGTGGGAGGGATGGGGAAGGGCACACGGCCATCAGAGAGCTTGGCAAAGCAGGGATCGGCAGCAGGCTGCTGCCTCGGGATGGTGCTGGCATCTCAGAGCTGTCGCCTTCGTGGTTTGGCCCTTTGTGGATTCAGCCCTTGGTGTTTTCTTTTCCCTGTGAGACGCTTGTAAGGCCATGCTCCTGCCCCAGTGCCACAGGGAGGGCACTTAGTGATGGGCACCCCCAGCTCCGAGCAGCATGGGCACCAACAGGGTGCAAAGTCACACTCCTGGTTTTGCTTCTCCAAAAAATCTGAAGGCGAAGGAGAGTCTGGCTGGGCTTTGGTGCACATTAACGTGCTGCCACGGCAGCATTTCCTCGGAGCTGGGCCTGTTCCAGCCTGCCGTGGGCTTGCCAGACATTGTCAATTCAGCAGTGAGCGCTCAGGAGTGCGCGGCACAAGTTTTCCAGTGGGAAGGAGAAACCTGCTGCTCTCTGCCCTCCTCTTCCCTGCTTCTTGTGCTCCTCCCAGCAAGAGGGGGCTCCGCAGCCACCCTGCACACAGGGATGCTCAGCCCTGAGTGGGGAAAGAAGGGAGAAATTTCCAATTTCCAGGTTTGCAGCCATATGTGTTACTATTCCTGTGAAGCTGAGCTTTAAAAAAAAAAAAAAAAAAAAAAAAAAAGACAAAACTCAAAGAACAGTTTTTTTCCCAAAAGGCAGCTTCTTTACCCTGCCTTCTTGCTCGCTGCCCTGGGTGGTGCTCACCCACCTCCTGGTGCTGGGCTGTCCTGCCCTGGAAACCAGCACGAATCCTCCCACACCCCCCAGGGAAGCGATGCCCTCGATAGGAGAGGCCACTCTAATTTTATTCCTCGGTTTTAGCTGTTGGGTAGGTGCGAAGGGCTGCTCCATTAACGAGGTCAGTAATTAACTAAATCGGTACCTAACAGCCTTGGTGCAGCTGGCAGGGAGCACGGCCTCTTGGTGCGCCTCTCCGGGTGGATGGGGTGGCTAATTCCCTCAAAATGTGAGCCAAAAAAAACAAACAAACAAAAAAAAAAACAGGATAAATCTGTAAAATCTGCAATTTTCATCTTTATCAGCATTGCTATCTTGTCTCTAAGAGGATTGTACTTTGGTATATGTATAAATTGTTTTCTTGGAGGTGTTGGGGTCCGGGGGCTGAGATGCTGCCTGGTGCTGGAGGCTCCTGAAACACTGATATTTTGGGGCTGAACACAACCAGCACCATTTCCCCATTTTTTTTTTTCCTGCTGTGCACATAAACGTGCTGCTGACTGTGCTCAGACTGTCTCCAGCTCGGGGTGTTTTGCCAGCCTGAGAACTGGGGCAGCGCGGCTTAATTGGCGCTTGCTTTCAAGCGTTGCCAATTAGAAGGGCTCGGGCTCTGTCTGGGAGGCTTCCTTCCCTCTCAGCCTCTCATCTCGTGTTTGTGGAGCCGGGGAAGGGCTGGTCTGTGGGGATCGGCTGCCCTGAGTGGCTCCGCAACCTCGTCCAGGTGCTGCTGGACCAAGCCCTGAGCAGCCGGGGCTGAGCTCGGTGTCATCGCTGCCACCGGGATGTCACCGGGCTCCTGGACAGCAAGGAATTTGTGGCTTTGGTGGCTTTGTGGATGTGGTGCTGCTGGAGCCGCGACCCTGAAGGCCCCTACAACCACTACATGAAAACTTGTGGTGGTTGAAGCCGCCTATCTCCAGCCCCAGCTGTTGGATGAGATTGCTTCATCCCAAAACCTCGATGCAGGGGGTGTTTTGTTGGGCCCGTGGTGGCTGAGAGCCAGCCAAGTGTGCCTGGGGAACGCTGTGGCCTTGCTCCCTTTTTGCCTGGTGCTACGTGTGGGGCAGGTCTGGTGGCTGCACGGTGCTGACCCCAAGCTGGGCACACCACCATCTGCCTCTGGGGTTAAAGCCAGCAGGTCCCTGTGCACGTGGCTGAATGTGCCCCATCCCAAGGACACATTGACTTCCAGACCTCAGGGTCAGGCATCTGTCGTCTCCCCTCGCCCAGCTGCTGGGCTCTGCTCCAGGAAAGGTCCCTCTGTGGCTGCAGGAGGCAAAACCTCACAAGCTGCTGTCGTGTCTCAGCCCTGTCTCTTCAGTGCCTGCCAAAGCTGCTCGTTCCCCGAGCATCTGCCTGCTGGCTTCTGCCCAGTGTGGTGTCTGCTGTGGCTCTTCCACAGGAGGAGAGGGCAGAGCCATGCCCTGCTCACTGCTGGAAGGCTGCTGAGCCACGGGGCTGTACCAGAGCAGCAGGCTAGGCTTTTTGTTCCTTATCCTACAAAAATCAGGATCTGTAGGTGACAGCTCAGCACGGTGCTTGCTCTCACCGTAGGTGCATTTATTGGTGCTTGGCAGCTATGGATAACCACGGGGAGGCTCGTGGAGCTCTGCTGTCCCTTGGCAGTCCTCGCTGTGACCATTTATCGCCGGGCAGAGGCTGTGGGGCTGTCGGCCCTGGTGCGAGGGATGGCCTCGCCGTGTGTGCAGCAGGCTCAGCATGCGCCCCTGCTCGTCGTCTTAATTAGCAATATATTCTGGGGGAGAACAAAGCTCCGTCTCGCTGGAGCAGATGGCAGGGTGGGAGAGGTTGCTGCGTTGTTATGGGGAGAGGCCATGGCGAGCAAACGACACAGGCTGCAGATGCTCGCCCGGGCCCCGAGCTGGAGGGGCGGCGAGCATTGAAAGCCGCGGCCATCTGCCGCTCGGTGCGTGGGGCACGCGCCCGCCCCAATAATGCATTCCTGAGCCCCCTGTGCTGTGCGTGACCCACATCCAGCTGGAGCACTGCCGCCCGGGGACAATGCTCTGCCTGACACCGCCGTGTGCCGGCCCCAGGCCCCCTTTGTCTTCCCCCTGGCGGTGCCGACCCCGAGCCCCCGATGCACAAAGGGCACCCCGGGAATGCTGCCGGGGGGGTCACGACTGCCCGCCAGGGCTGGTGGTGAGGGGGTGCCCACCTGCAGCAGGTTGGTGTCTTCAGGTTGTTTTGTGCTCGTGGTTCTACTGTGTGCTGTGGTCTTGGGGGCTCCTGGGGTTTTGGTTGTGTGGGTTTTGAGTGTTTTTGTTTTTGACGAGTCCTTGGTGTGAGACGTTTTGGTGCTAAATGGCTTAGATTCTTTAAATAAAAATTGTATAGAGGTGAATTAAAAATGATTTAGAGGTGAATATACACGTGCTGCTTATGCAAAAAGACTTGGATGCACCAGTGGTCCCCCTTCTGAGCATCACTGCCCAGTTACCCCTTGGTGGTCCTCCTGTGAGGACAGGAGTGCAGGGCAGGGGCTGCTTCTGACACCCAAAGGCGCCTTCTCCCCGCACACCGAGTGCTGTTGTGTATTGGACCAGCACTTAGAAGGCAGGGTGCTGTCTGCTTGTACGTTTTGGGGAGCAGGGGTTGGTCTCTGCTTTTACAGACGGTAACCTGATGGTACCTGTTGCCTCAGCTCCTGCTTTGTGTGATCAGCATGATGGTTTTGTCGAGGAGTCTGCCTACCCTAATGGTGGTGGAACTAGCTGAACAGCGCTTGTTTGGGTTGAAATGCACAGCTTTCTGGTGCGTTGTTCCTTATGTTCCTGGCTTTGTCTGGAATATCCAGCAGAGCTGCAGGCTCCTGCGCTGCCTGTGCCAGCCTGATCACTGCCTGCAGCCTCCTGGGGGAGCAAAGATCCCAGATCTCCTGCCCTGGCCCCAAAACCAAACGGGTGCGTGGAAATGCTATGGCTCTGAGCGACCCTTCCCTCATCCGGCAGCTGAAACGGGCACAAGCAGCCGAGCTAAAAAAGTACAGTGACCTAATCCAGTTTCCATGGAAACGCTGTAGATTAATGGCTTTTAGCTGTAATCTGAATGAGACGTATTGAACTTTTCTGTGATGATGATTTAGAGCCTCTTTATGTCCTGGGTGACTTTGACATCCAATCCATCAGTGCCATGCATGCGCAAGCACGCGCTCGTGGTTGTGGAGAAGTAACATCTGCCGCCGCTGCTGCTAAACTAGAAGTTAATATTGCTGAGCATGGCTTGTTAGCAAATCCCCTCAGCTGGTACAAGGCTGGTGGTGGCAGGACAGCACATCATGCACGGGATGTCATTTTGAGCACTGCACTTCTGCCCTGCCCCTGGTGCTGCCTGAGCTGCTGCAGCATTGGCTTGGAAGAAGCAGGATGGCTTAAGAACAGCAGAGTTTTTTCCTCCTCTGTGTAGCTCAGGGAGCTTGTTGGCAGTGCAGTTTGCTCTCCTGACCCGCAGCTATGGCCAGTGGAGGTGTTTTGGGGTGGGCTTAGCTGAACACAGGCTGCTGACCCTCCAGCTCTACAGGCAGATGTGTCCCCCTTGCAAAATGGGAAGCACAAAGCAGCGAGAGCTTCGTTTCCCGCATCGTGTGTGCTCTGGGAGCAGGTGTCCCCATTGCATTCATGTGTGTTCATTGCAGCCTAATTGCCTGATGTCGATGTGCTTTGCCCGGGATGCTTGGGCTCTGCAGCTGGCGCAGGTGATGTGTGATCCCCAGGGAGGGCTGTGGGGTGGTGGCTATGTTACAGGCTACCCGCAGTGGGGATGCTCGAGGCTCTGAGTGGGCTCTGCTCTCATCTTGGAGCTCCGTCTGGCTGTGTGTGGGATCTGTGAAGGCTGCAGGAGTCACCCTTCCCCAGGATTCTGTAAGGAAGGGGTAGCACACTCAGTGCCTACGTGCGGCACACGATCCTTGCCGCATCCCCCATCTCTTATCAATACTGCCAAGAAAGCGGCATGGCTCTGATCTGCTGCTGTGCCTCTCCTGGGTCGGCTGGGGGGCTTTGTCAGTCCTGTGCCTTATCCCCACGGCAGCACCGTGCCTGCCAGCAGCAGGCAGCATCAAAAAGCCGGGGGCTGCCAGCCTGGCCCGCTGAGACCGGGGAGATGAAAGCCTGGCGGCGGTTGCAGCCCTGCCGCTCGTTTGATGCTGGTGGTGGAGCCTTTCCTCAGCGCTGTGCCTTGCCATAATAACAACCTGGGAACCCTTTGTTTTTTCCCCAGCACTGGAAGACACGAGGCAGCGAGGAGTACGAGGCAGAGGGTAAGGGCAAGCAGCTGGACGCGTTTCATCTTCAAAGCCCAAAGGAGTACAACCAAAGCATGCTGTAGGGCTGCCTGAGGCCAGCGGTGCTGGTGTGGGCCCTTCATGGGGTTGAGCAGGCAAAGCACCACATGGCACAGCCCCTGTGGCCATCCCATGCTCTGACATGGCCACGATTTGTCTGTCCTGCTGTTGGCATGGCCCTGCTGGAGGTGGAGGCGAGCCCCATGCTGGGAGGAAACTAAGCTCCTTGAAGGGCACTGCGTTATGGCCTAGCATCTCTGGTCCTGGTCCTGGGCATGCTATGGGGGCTGTGGGGCTGTAGTGGAGCACGGCAGTCACTAGATGTCAGTGCCAACCGGTCCTTAGGGTCCTCCTGTGGGAGAGCGGGGTGACTGACCCCGGTGTGGGAGCTCCTCGTCCTGCCCCAGCACCACGGCCATGGCTGTGGGACTGAGCTGGGGCAGCATCGGGCCACATCCTGCTCAGCTGTGGGAAGTGGTGAGGGGTTTGCAAGGGGCTGGTTTGGGTGGGGATGCTCTGGGGAGGACAGACCCCGTTGAAGGAGCTGGTGGGGCTGTGGAAAGACTCCCTGCACGCTTCTGGCATCGCCCCGCTGGCCTCTCTCACAAACACTCAGCAAAACCCACAGCAGCACGGGAAGAAGTGCTAACAACTAAGCCATGCAGCTTCTAATTGCCCCAACACCCCGCCACATTAGCTGCGGTCTAACCCCCACCCTGTCCAACAGGACCACATTTTTGCTCCAAAAGGCCCTTTCCCAGCCCCTGGGGTGAGGTGGCAGCCACAAGGAGGTGGCCTTGCAGCTGAGCAAGCTCTGGCTGGTTTGTGTCCAGTGGCTGCACATGTTTCCAGCTGGGTAAGGCAGTGCTCAAGGCAGAGTTGCTGGAGGTGAAGTGAATTTGTGCAAGTTAAATGCTGTATGAGGGCAGCTGCTGCTGCTGCAGAGTCTGACAGCCATGCTGGTGCTGGTCGTACCCCAAAACTCAAACTGTGCTCCGTGTGTTGGGGTCTGCAAAGCTCCTTGCCGAGCAAGCAGGAATGCTCTGGCAGCCCATCGGGGTCCCATGTGGTATGCAGAGCTCACGGGTCTCCTGATGGTCACTCAGGAGCAGTCCCATACACCGGAGCTGTTTTCCCCCTGATTCAGGGCAGCTGCGCTTCTGGAACCCAGATGACCTGAATGCCTCTCCCGGCGCCTCGCTGCCCACACCGGAGTGGATAGAGGAGAAACTGCAGGAGGTCTGCGAGCACCTCGGCATCACCAGGGACGGCCACTTGAACCGCAAGAAGCTCGTCTCCATCTGTGAGCAGTTTGGGCTCCAAAATGTCAGCGGGGAGGTGAGCGGCCGTGGGGCTGGGGTTTCTGGAGGGCTGGCTTGCACCTGGGGGTGTTGTGCTGCCACAGACTGCTGCCTTGTGGCTCACCATGAGCCCAAAGCACAAGTGCAGGTTAACAGCTCCCTGCTTGGAAGGTGGCGTCCAGCTCCGCTGTTTTCCAAGGGGTTTGTTGGTGTTGAACAACTGAGAGGCTGCACTGGTCTGAGGGAGCTGCCCTGCACTGTAATGCCTGTCCATCATCATGTACCATCACAGGGTAAACTTTAAATTAAAAAACATACCTCGGATTCCGAGCATGTCTCCTTAATCCTAGGATCCTTCTATCTAGAAAGTAAATATTGGTTTCAATATTCACAGATAGGTGCTTTTGACTTTGCAAAGACCTGTGGGCTGTCTTTGTCCTCCAGACAGAGTTCCCAAGTAAATTAGTTCTTTAGCAAAATGTCTCCTTAAGATTCAGTGCTTTTTTTAATAAAACTGTTTCCCATCTTAGAATACCATGGCTTGAAACAGTTTCCTTCATAAAGCTAGTTTCTGGGCTGTTATTCCTTTTCGGCGTTTGCAAAAATGTTTTCAGGATATTAAAGTGTAGAAAAAGCAGAAAGTGGGGAAAATAAATTGACGACAAAGAAATAGGAAGGGATTATCATAACATCTCTGATCCTAATACATTTAGTCTTTCTTGTAAGGAAGAAAACTGCCCTTGAAGTAGAAAATAGATTTATTGTAACCTTGTAGTGCCTTACGATTTTTTGTTCAGTTGCTTCAGATGCTGCAGAGGTTTGGGCATTTTTCTCATGAACTTGCACTAAATTCCTCATGTCCCCTGGCCTCGGGAGCAGGAAGAAATGAGGCTTTTTCATGTTACCTTACAAGATGGATGCTCGAAGATAACCACGATAAGGAGCTTATATGTTGTTGCAGGCAGGATTTCAGTAGCATGCATAGCTCTGCAGTTTTCTGTAAGATGACTATCCCAGTCCGTGCTGATGCAGTGAGCCTGGCAGTTCTTTTCATCCATTTGCTGTCCTCTCCCTGTAGAGATCTGGGGAGCAGGACCTTGTCTGCTGTGCCAAGTTTTGCTGCGGTGCTTTCGGCAATAACAGACGTGGTTTCTGTCCCCTGCCACTCACAGGTGCTCGAGGGGGTGCTTCACAGCCTGGACCAAGATGGCACTATGAGCGTGGAGGATTTCTTCTACGGCTTGCTCAGAAACGGAAAACCACTTACGCCCTCGGCATCCACCCCATACCGACAGCTGAAGAGACACCTCTCCATGCAGGTGAGGGGCTGCTCGGCTCCCTATGGGCTGTTGGGACGGGGATGGGGCAGGAGGCATCCTCCTGGGAAGGGGAAGAGATGGCCCTTTTGAAGTAACGGTGTTTGGGGACGCACCTTGCAGGATGTGGCGGGCACTAAATAAAGGGTGTAAGCTGTGCGCAAGGTGGCCTGAGGTCAGCTGCAGGCTGTGGGCATGCACATCCCACATCCTTCACTTTTTTCTTTTGAGAGAGTTTGGAGTTGCTGCCCATCTTTGTCTGGTAGCTGAGGGCTGTAACAAAAGTGCCCATGCAGACTCTAAGGGAAAAGCAACACTTAAAAACAGGTAGCTCTGCCCACACCCTGCCACAGCTCTCCCCTCTCTCTCTGCAGTCCTTCGATGAGAGCGGGAGGCGCACGGCCGGCCCCACCGCCATGCCCAGCACCCTTGGGTTCTGCCTGTTCTCCAGCCTGGATGATGGGATGGGCTACGGCTGCGTGGAGGGCGTCCTCGACTGCTGGCACCAGGAGGGTGTTGAGAACAGCCAAGACATCCTGAAGGTAACTGGCAGGCACAGCTCACTCCTATTTGCTTTATTTCCCCCCCTTTGTGGGGTTCTGGGCTGTAACTGGATTTTTTTCCTCTCAAATTCTCGGTGCTAGTATAACTGTTCTGGGAAATCTCCGGTAATTTCCTGCATTGAAACGATGGTGCAACCCAGAGAGCTGAAAGTTAATGATAACATGTAATGGGACTTCCAGCTCAGCTCGAAGAGGTCACCTACATTTGTACAAAGCAATTTAATTCCTTTACCTTGCTGAACAGCAGCACCTGCAAAGCTCTTAGTGCTGCAATGACCTGGGTTACGGCTTGCATTGGAGTGCAGGCCAGCATTTGAAACCCTGCCCAGTAATTATACAGGGTAAAAGGGTCATGTGTATTGCAAATCAGGTACGTGAAGCAAAGCAAACTGCTTCCCTTGATAACTCCACATTATTTTAACCAAACCTGCACGGTCAGCCTCTAAATCACCTTTGGCCAGAAGCTGCCTTTAACCAACAGCCAGCCCTGCTGGCTGAGCCACTGCGTGCTTTCTGCACATGGGTGTACTGTTCCCCCTGTGCGCTCCTTTGTGCTTGTGCAAGGTTAGAGGGAAGGAAATATGGTCAGTTACTACTGATAGCGTGCTGGAAGAGGTGGGGTTTCTACTGTGGAACCTCCTGCAAGACCTCCTCTTTATTGCCCTTATTACAAAATCCTTTTTTTTTTTTTTTTTTATGTGAATGCTTTCAGCCATTTTCTTGCCTCTTTAAATATTCAAATGCTGCCAGTGCAATTAGGCCCGCTAGAGAATTAATACTCTTAATCAGGCATGGGCTTACTTTCCTCTTGGCCTTGCAGTGTAGCCATGGTTTTTCCGTCTGCAGAGCCAGCAGCAGCACTTTATCATAGGAAGGTGGCTGAGAGGTCTGTTTTATTGCCCCAAAGCCATTCCTAAAGGGTCCATCAGCAAGCAAAGATCTTTTCTGAGCCTCCCCAGTTTATTCTTCCCCATCATGTACAAACATCTTCAGGCTCCTGCAGGGCGAGAAGGCTCTGCTCCAACGGCGTGTTGTTCCACAGGCTTTGGACTTCAGCTTGGACGGGAAGGTGAACTTGACAGAGCTGACGCTGGCGCTAGAAAATGAGCTGTTAATAACCAAGAACGGCATCCACCAGGCAGCCCTGGCGAGCTTCAAAACGGAGATAAGGCACTTGCTGTAAGTCACCGGGATTGTTGTCTCTGCTTCTGCCCTGCCTCCCTGGGGGTTCACCCAGCAGAGGCTTAAGGAGCTTCCGATGAGCGGCAGCACGGCCCCTCTGAGGGGCATCACACTGCCTGTACCCTGATCATCATTATTTTGTTATCATTAATTCATCATTATTTGGGTTTACTTGGTTAAAATACCCAAGTATCACAGGAGAATGTGCTGGGGGGGGGAAATCAAAGCACCAGCCTGAAAGGGTCAGTGCCGTCTGCAATGGCCAAGGAACGCAAAAGTGTTCAGGCAGAGGCTAGCTCAACCTGACAAGCAGCACTGCAAATCCTAAATGCTTTCTGGGAGTACTTGTACACAGGTTTTGCTGTGGGATAGAGGTGTGTGAGGTACAGACCATGAGTCTCCACTTTTTTCATTTGAATGTCAAACGTAGCTTGACTTTGCACAGGACTTGTGGTGCAGGCTTCTTATTTGTGCATCACCATGGATGGTTTTGGTCATTAAGACTGGAGATGTTACCTGTCAGCTTATCACTCATGCCTATAAGCTCCCCATCTCACTTTTAGAGCAAAAGATTAAGGTCTATGTGCGGGTCTATGTTTTTGCTTACTCTATGGAGAGATTTGTTATTGAGTTTCCACCAAGAAAGCAGCTCAGGAAAACAAATCTTGCCAACTTGTGATTAAGATAGATGGGATGCAGCATGAGGATGAAGTGGTAAAGGCAATAAAATGAGAACAAGTAAATGAGGCAGGGGTTTGCATCTGGTTCAGGACCTGTGGAGTTTTCAAGACAGGTCCGAGCTGTGTGCCCAAGCTCATAGCTAGTGACAAGTGCAGCTGAGGATAAAAGCCCCCCACAGAAATTCTTCCAGGCTCTCTGACAAGCCTTTCACGAGCCTCTCCTCCTCTGGGGGAGGGCTGCCCTAACCCAGCATGGCTGTGTTCCTAGAGAGCGGGTGGACCAAGTGGCGAGGGAGAAAGAGAAGCTGCGGTCGGACTTGGAAAAAGCTGAAAAGCTGAAATCCCTGATGGCCTCTGAAGTCGATGACCACCACGCTGCAATAGAGCGCCGGAACGAGTACAACCTCAGGTAGAGTGTCCTGGGACCCCTGGGTGAGCATGAGCAGCTCCTGCCTGTCCTCCTCCTCGCTGCAGGTGTTGGTGATGGAGGTGGAGGCTTGGGAGGAAGGGAAGGAGAGGTGTGAGCACCTGTGGCTTAGATGAAAACTGGTCTGAGCCTGAGGACTTGAGCAGTGTTTGGCCATGCTAAAGCATTTGTTGTCCTTAGCCCACCTGCCAGACTTGCCTGTGGGTCCCAGGTCCCATCCTCTGCTCCTCACCCTTGCCCTGTCGCCCTGCTGTCTGTGCATGCAGCTCACCTTCCCCATTACAAGGTGTGTGCCGATGTGAAACTTCAAACATTAACATCTCTGGCTGCAGAAAAGTCTGGCTTAATCCTAAAACCCTGACCAGACTGCAGGTGCACATCTAAAATTCACTGAGCACTGTGCAGCCAATCTGCACAGTTAATCCACACACTTCGGTCTGGATCCAGCCCTGACAGGGACAGCAGCTCTGTGTGTGCCAATACCACCCAGCTTAACGCAGTGGCATTTGCTGCCTGCTTCCCTTTGTGAGCTTTCCTTGCCTTTGATGCCTTAACAGGAAGCTGGATGAGGAATACAAGGAACGAATCGCAGCTCTAAAGAACGAACTCCGGAAAGAGCGGGAGCAAATCCTGCAGCAGGCTAATAAACAGCGGCTAGAGCTGGAGCAGGAGATAGAAAAGCTGAAAACTGATGAGAACTACATCCGTGACCGCCTCACCCTCTCCCTGAAGGTAACGGGGGCTCAATGCAAATGACACTTTCTGCTAAAAGCCAAGGGTAGTCAGAAGCAGGGAGCGATGCTTGTGATTTGATCCTTGTTAAAAGGATCTATCCCAGCATATATTGAGCTAGGTGAAAGTAGCTTTAGCTGCAAGATAAAGGCACATCCATATCAGAGTTTTGGGGTCACCTTGATCAGTTACTGCTAGGACTTGTAGGGCTCCCTTTTCAGACTTCTGCTGCTACGTGTGCAGGGTGTGTGTGTGTGTGCAGATCTCAGGGGGCTGCCTGCATTGTTGGCCCTCTGGCTGCCTGGCCAGGAGGTTGTGTCTTGATGAATCTGAAAACATTGCTTAAATCTCTAAAGCAAATTTGCTGTTGTTCCATTTGAAAAACTACTTGCTACCTTGCAATGGTATTGGTCACCTGTGACCTTACACATTCAAATCCTTTTTCCAAATGTCTTTAGGAAGAAAAAAAAAATTTACACTTAAATCACACTTTTTTTTCTGAATCTGACAGCTGCCTTATCATAACAATGTTTTGTGTTATTTTTTTTAAGCTGAGTAAAAGTTAAAGGTCGTGGTGTTGTATTACAAATATAAAAAGCGCAGATAGTCAGCGTGAGCTGACACCCGTAAGGATGTTCAGGAGAGCAGCTTCTGAACAGGTCAGCTGTCCTGTGAGTGTCAGGACATTGAAAGTGTGAAATGCTTCTCCTGAAGCAGGGATTAGCAAGTGAGAGGAGCGTGTGCCTGGTGGCCACCCAGCCTGCAGCCAGCTTACACTCACTGCTCTGATGTGCACGTGTGAACAGAGGGAAGGAAATTCACAGCTCCCGTCATCGGCTGCAACTCTTGTCAGTCCTATGCCCTGACTTGACGGGAGACTGCTCTTCTTGAATGAGTTGCCATTTGCTGCTGCTTTCCTCTTCTGAATGCTGAGGCTGTCGGGTTTCTGTTTGGTTCAGGAAAACAGCCGTCTGGAAAGCGAGCTCTTGGAAACGGGAGAAAAGCTGGCAGAGTATGAAAACTTGGCAAGCAAGCTGCAGAGGAACTTGGAGAACGTCCTGACTGAGAAGGTAAATCCTCTTCTCTCCAGCGTGTGTCCAGAGCTGAATGTGCTTTGAGCTGGTGGTGGGGTCCCGGGGGTCATTCCCAAGGGGACTGGATGAGTGCTGAGCCACGCATCCAACACGTGCAGCTCGACTGCCTCCGGTTCAGGGAGCTGCAGGTACCCCAGCCTTGCCGTAGTCCTCTGCTAATTGATAACAGCAAGCCCTACAGTGAGGCAGCCATTCCACAGGTTTGCAGGGATTTTTCCCCAGTATAGAGTTTTTGCAGTATAGCTCCTTTCTGGGACAGATGATACCTGAGGTGTCTGGTGTTACGTGGCATCTCTGTTAAAACTGCATCTGAAAATTGAGATGAACAGCTGAGCGTGGTGATGCTATAATAAACTCATTGGAATATCAGCTTCTCCAAAGGTGTTTCTGTGCATGTGTATCTATAGATAAAGGCTGCTTGGTGATGATTCTGTAATGATCCTCACCCAGCATCTGTTTTCCAGTTTTGTTTCAAGTTGGAAATGTTTTATTTCTACAAACTACGCTTACTTTGTACATCCATTAAGATAGAAAGGTGTGGTCTGAAATCAAAGTTAGTATTAAGACTGACGGTAAGATAGCAGCTAGTATCTGTTAGGGAGGTTCTTCCCATTTTTGGATTCCCTAGGGGAATTGGGATTTCCCTGCTGGAATACAGAAAAAAAAACACACCACAAAACACATACACACGAAAAAAAAACAGAGGAAAGAGGGAGCAGGCTGCGGGACTGCTTGAGAGCTGCATCCCAGCAGGGGTATGTGAAAGACTGACTGGGTCCTGTTGATGCCGTTTCAGTACGGTGACCTCGATCCCAGCAGCGCAGAATTCTTCCTGCAGGAGGAGAGGCTGGCACAAATGAAGAGCAAGTACGAGCTGCAGTGCAGGGTGAGTTGAGCCCTGGGGCTGGGGACCTGGCACCCGAGGGATGCATCTTCACCAAAAGCATCCTTTCTGGAAACAGCTAAGCGTGGCAGCATGTAATGCAATACTGCTCTTTGTGATGGTTTGATTTATTTCTTTTTTTTTACGTTAATCTGTGCTCTCGGGTGGTGGAAAGCTTTTACCACAGTAGCGAATGGTCAAGAGAAGATAAGATGCCTTAGGAGTGGGCTGGAATAGGGTATATAGAGCCTCCTTTGCCCCACTGGTGTAAATCAAACTTAATTCTTTGTGTGGCAATGCACCAGTGGTTTGTCTGATTCGTGAAAAAAAGGATGCCCTCATTTGAATTTAAAGCTGCAGGAATAAGATATATCTGAGTTTTGTCAGTTTCTGGAACAGTAATAGTTTAAGAAAACAGAACTATATGGATTTAAAGCTTGCCTTCTCCCTGCATCTTGTGCAGCTGAATGCTTCTTTAAGGTGGGCCTGCAAGTGTCTATTTCCATACCTGTTTTCTGAGGACTACAATGATTACAAGCATTCAGCTCACCAGTTCTGCATTACTTTTTTCCTTCAATGAAGGACTGTCTTGGCTAGAGGCTGCATAATCTGAAAAAACAGTAGCTCTGTTAAGAAGTTGGAGTTAAAAAGCAAATATTTTCTAGAAATATTTGCTGAACCGATGCTTCTTGGTGAGAATTTGCTTGAATGTGCAGCTGACTTTTTTGAGTACTGGCAGATCTGAGTCAGCCTTCGAGGTTCACTTTCTGAACCTTTCAAATCTGCAGAACTGCATGTTTACACATTCATGGATTCATTTTCCTCAATAAACGATGTTCATTGAGCTCAGCTTGTTGCGTTTGGCACAAACACTTGGGATATTCTGCTGGCAAGCGGGCAGCAGTACCAGATGGAAATGCACTAATGAGGATATCTCCCTTCTAATTAGATCTTTTTGCTTCTGATTTGATTTTCAAGTAGAATGGTGTTTGAGGAGGTATTTCGAGAAATATGTTTGAAAATGTTCTTAAGCTGCTGCTTAAAACTGTGGTGGGAAGGAGGAGTAAAGTGGAAGGACCTAGAACTTGTAGGTTTTGGAATCAAAATGCATGTTTTGAGGCTGAAGAAAGCTCTGTTATTTTAGCAAATACTTCCATGTTACTTGCATGGGTTGAAGCCTAGAGAAGGTGCTGTTTTGCAGACAGGAGGATGGTAACTGGCAAGATTTAGTCTTTACCTATAGCAACTCTCCCCTAAAAGCCCTGTCGCTGGGGTGTGTTGGTGCACAGATGCCCGTCTGCTTTCACTCAGCTCCTTTCCTTCCCCTCCCCTCGGTCAGGAGCTGCAGGACCAGATAGATGAGCTGCACTCCGAGCTGGAGGAGTACCGCACTCAGGGCAAGGCCTTCAGGCCGTCGCTGAAAAACTCGCTGTCGGAGGAGTTCGACATCGATATTAAAAGTCACGGCAACAGTGGTATTGAACCTGACCAAGGTAAATTATTACAACATTTCATGTGTGGGAATCTCATTGATGTAGACATTCATGATAAAGCCTTGGGTGTGATGATGTAAAGGCTCTCCCAAACCCTTCTAGTGAACTCCTCAAACAACACCCCATTTTAATGTGTAACATTAAGTGGAATATAACTGCTATATTCAAAGCTAAACAAATATTAATGTTTTCTTGTCTGTGTGAGGGAATTTCAGTGATGCCGTAGCTGCCCAAATACATTTAAATTGATTATCAATTCTACTGAGAACGCAGCTCTTTGGGTTTGAAGCTGTATGTAATTATTGTTTTTAAAGGACTTGGTTCAGAAGACTGCAATCCATTAAACATGAGCATAGAGGCAGAAATGGCCATTGAACAAATGAAGGAGCAACATCACAGGGACTTACATCACCTCAAACAGGAGCTTGAAGACGCGGTGAGCTATTTTCCCTTCAAGCTTCACAACTCTTCCAGCCCTCTCATATGAGTTGTATGCTCTTGGAGAAGGACTTCTGACCTCTGGTGAAACTAGAATGGTTCTGTGAGTCTGAACCTCTGCCTCCCCTGCTCCTCCTCCAGGGTGCTGGAGAGGTGCTGGTGAGGGCTGGATGAATGCTGCATTATATCCCCAGCCACCCACCAGCTAACGAGAGCAGCGAGCCTTTCAGACGCAGTATTGCATTTCCTGTCTTGAAGGGCTGGCATAACTGAATTCACCACTTCATTCATGCTGGCAGGGAATAATTATGGGTTAGGAAGGCTGCTGGCAGGAGTCTGCGTGGGGAATGCTATGCCTGCATAGTCTGGTGGTGCTGAAACGTGCTTCGTGCTGTGAAAGCACAAACTGCTGTGCTGGCGGTGCTGGAAACCACCTGGTGGTTTGCCATTTTCTGGGTGGGGGTTTCCTGGCTTGCAAGGTTGATCTGGCCTCACAGGCTTGTTCTGCAAGAGCCAGCTCAGGACCAGAAGTCAGGGATCCTGCTGGGCTTCTGTCGCATCTCTTAGACCATCTCTGGATAGAGTTGATAACTCTGCAATGACTCTATTACAGACCTGTTTTGTGGGTGGCACAACACAGGGGCACTGAAACTATTCTCACAAAGCTGACAGTTCCCTGCCCTGATTATAGAGGGGAAATGAGGCACGGGTGTGGTGAAAGGGCACCAAAAATATTACCCTGAAATTACTTTTCCTTGAAGGGCTTGTCCCACGTCATTTGTAAAACCTTCTTAAAGGGAATTCCATCATCTTAATTTGGGGAGGGGGTTGAAAAAGGAATCAGTGAAATAGTCCACCTGCAATTTGCAAAACTCACTTAGGACTTGAAAATTATTAGTGGCTTTCCTGTTCTTTCACAAACTGAACAGAAAAGCATGGGTTTCACTGGCTTCTACAGAATAATGATCTTTATCCCAGTAAGAAATTAAGCTGCACACTTCAGTGTTCTTTGCAGGGAAAACCAATATAAGATGCTAATATGTAAATCAAAACATTCTGTAGAATATTAGGAAATATGTAACACAAACATACAGAAGACATATCTAGAATATGCTGTATAAAATGAACTGATCTGTTTTCCTTCTTGCAGGTGAGCCATTACGAAAAGCAGCTAGATGAGACAAAAGTCCACTGTGAGAAGGAGCAAGAGGATATGAGGAAGAAGTATTCTGAAGAGATGCATGTCATGGAAAAGCAGATAACTGGCCTGAAAAATCAAGTTGCAGAACTGCAAGGAGAGGCAGTGGTGCTCAGAGAACAGCAAGAAAAGCTTGACTGCAAGCATAACGATGAGAAAAACAAACTACAAATGAGTTTCAATGAGGAAAAAGCCAATCTGCAAGAACTCTTGAGAAAAGAGCATGAGGACGATGTTAGAGCTAGACTGGAAGAGGCAAAGGAGAAGTTCAGTCAAGAACGGGAGGAACTGATTCAGAACGGTGTCTGGGTGGAGGAGAAGATGAGGGTGTTGGTGCAGGCACTGCAGGAAGAGAAGGGAGAGCTGGAGCGGGGCTTCCACGAGCAGCTGAAAAGGATGACAGAAATGCATGCCCTGGAGAAAGAAGAGCTGCAGGAAGAGCTGCTGAGGAAGCACAAGCAGGAGCTGGAGGAGGAAAGGTGAGTGTCCCTGCTAGCCATGGCAGCAGAGGTCTGCGCTGACCACCAGTGCTCGGCGTAGTGATGCTGGTGCAGAAGTCATTCCTGAGGCTTCCTGCAGGTGTTTGAGTGGTGCCCTTGCCTGCTTCATCCCAGGACATGGGTGGGATGGTACCCAGCAGCCTTTGACTTTTTTCAAGCAGGTATTTATGTTGGTTTTTAGCTCACCTCGAGGCAACGATACTGTTATAGCATAACCAGGTGTGGCTAACTTGAGCTCTGTTAAGTATCCCTGTGCTTTGCAGTCCCTTGTACTTAAAGCATTTGAATATCGAGGTATCTTTTGTGAAGAAGTAAAAGGATGGCTGGTAAATGCATTTAGGCAGAACTGAGTATCAACAGAAACTGAAGGTGTCCTGGGGTGACAGGGAGAGATGGGGGACAAGAACATCTGATGAGAAGCACAGGAAAGGCATATACTGTGTGCAAAACAATTTCAAAGGACATTTAGTGATTTATACCCTTCCAAGGCAATTAGATTTTGTTTTTTTTTAAGTTTCAACAAACTGCCTCAAATTTAACTTTGTCTCTCAGAAACACCCATCAAATAGCAGTTCCACTAAAGCTCAGAGGAAATAGTAACTTTTCAGCTTGTTTTATTGAGTAGCTTAAAAAAATTGAATCTTTCTGAGTTAGCTCAGAGTTTAGTAATTTATTATGTTAACCATGTTTAGGAAAAAAATGGAAATTGACTATATCAGAAGAGCATCTCATGCTGAAACTCAGTTTTCTATGGACACACAAACACTTGTGAATAAATATGAAGAAACAATCCAAAATTTGGAGAGGAGCTACCAGCGAGAGTTGCATGATCTTGTTGAACAGCAAAGAGAGGAAAAATCTCAGTGGGAGTTTGAAAAGGATGAAGTTGCCCAGGAGGTTGCCGAAGCCCATGAGCAGCTAAAGGAAAGCCTGGCAAATGAAAAGGCTGCTGCTCTTGCCCTGACCCAAGAGAAAGAACTGCTGGAGAAGAACTTCAAGGAGGAAGTGAACAAGCTGGTGTGCGAGAAGGAGCAGCTCCAGAAAGAGCTGCAAGACCTGAGGAACGCTGCTGAGAAGCAAGAGGAAAAGCTGAATGATAAAATAACACGTCTACAAAGCAACCATGAGAAAGAGCTAAAGGACAAAGAGGAGCGTTTATCTGTGGTGGAGGAAAATGGGAGGCTGATCAGTCAAAAGCTGGAGAGACTCAACAGTGAGTATAAGCAAGAGAAAGAAGAACTGAATTCCAAACTTCTTGCTTTGGAAAGTTTAAACAAAGACATTTGTGTGCGAGCAGAAACAGAAAAGGCAGAGATGAATCTGGAAATCTCAAACCTTCAAGAAAAAATACAGAAATTGCAGTGGGAGACGGTTAGTTTTTCCGCACTGCAGAATCATTATAGGGTCCTGGAAAATGAATATGCAAAAGCAAAGAGCAAAATTGCTTCTTTCTCTAGTATGGAGCCTCTGGGAGACGATGCAGATGTGCTCATAAATCTGCAGAAAGTGCATGAGCAGGCTGTGAAGGAAAATGTCAGGATGGCTTCTGAGATCGTCAGGCTGCAGCAACGGCTGCGAGCAGTGGAGCGGGAGCCCCCCAGACCTCCTGGCTCTGGCTGCTCTGACCCTGGTGCAGAACCACCACAGCTGCAAGACAGAAGGGATCTCCCTTTCCAAGGGCTGCCCCGTGATCGGAGAGATGCAGGCAAGGCAGTAGGTGTGAATGTGCCTCCAATTTTGGAGGCTGACACTGCAGACCTGGAAGAAATACTTGAGATGCACTCTGCTGTGGAGAGACCATGGGATGAAAGCAGAGCAGATGGCTACGCGCTCAGGTTGCAGGCGTGTCAGATGCAAGGAAGTAAAATGGCAGTGGGAAGTGACTGTAATCTTGGTTATGACAAAAATCAAGAGCTAGATTCTCAGGTGCCTCTGCTGCAGAAAAAGAGAGATCTTGAGAGAGTTCCCAGACTAAAAACACCACAAAATGATCCTAAGCAGCAGAATGTCCACCTGCCGAATAACAGAATATCTCCCAGGAACAAAGGGTTTCATTCTGATGCTTCAAAGCTGCAGACTGATCTCAAGAGAGCTGAAGAGCTGACTGAAGCCTCTCTCCAGCTGGAACATGCTCCTGGATCAGTGAACGGTGACCTGAAGGGTGCGATTCCTCAGCTTTGGAAAAGGGTGGAGGAGCTGCAGGAAAGGTTGGTGGCACAGGCTAAGCTTCTGTCACTCCAGGAAGAAATTCAAGCAGAAAACATGGATCTAAAATCTGAAGTGACCAAGTTAATTGAAAAAAATAAAGCCCTAGAAGACAGCCTACGTAAGCTGAGAAGCTTTCATTGCAAGCTCGAAGCAGGTAACCTGGGAGGCATTAAGCTCAGAGAAGAAAACACACAGCTCCTCAAAAAAGCTAAAGAATTGGAAGATGGTCCAAACCAAGATGTACAAGGAAAACTGGATGTGCGTGGTGAGAAGTTAAGGCTGCGGTGCCAGCTTGGAAAACTGGAAGAACACCCTGAAATGTTTGGGGTCCTGCAGGATGAGCAGGTTCAACGTGACAGCACAACGAAAGAGATGCTGGCAGACAAGAGGGAGCTGCAAGAGCCCAACAGAAAGCTGGAGGAGAAAGTTAGTGCCCTGGTGAGCCAAAATGGTGTGCATTTCCACGAGGAGGAGGAGAGGAACACAGTGACACACGGCTTGCAAAGCACATGCACTGAGCTGCAGCAAAAAGTTGATCTTTTGAGGTAATGTACACTAAAACCTTGTGGGAAGCGTGCTGGCCCTGCGATGCTCCAACATGCTGCTTACTCCACGTAGAAACTAACCTAGTGTCCCACTGACCGCTTCGTAGCCCTACTGACCGCCCCACGGCTGCTGCATTAACCTCTGTAGCTTAGCTCTGAGTAGAAAAGGGTGCCTCGGACTCTAACCGTAGCAGGCAGGCTGTCGAAGCGTGGATAACAACGGCTGAAATTAGCGTGCGTGACTTGGTTCTCTCTGAACATAACATAAAATAATGGGTAAAAACAGCAACTTGCTGCTCTGCCTGTGGACGCAGGCATCGTCACAGTGTATACTTCACATATCAGAGGTCCCTGTGTTCTTATGTCTAAAACGTTGTGGTAACGTTTCCAGAATGCTTTTAATTTTTACTAATATCACCTCTTCGCTCTGTGCCTTGTACTGGATGTTGCTTTGAAAGCTAGAAGCATTTTGCTTTTTCTAAATATCAAAATTTTTCTAAATATCAAAGTTAATGCTAAGGAATCAGTCACTTTTTTGTTAGGAATTGGTGTTATTGTGGATTGTATTTGGTATTAGGCATGCCATCAGGTATACAACATGGCAAATACCATTGTAACAAAGAAAACACAATAGGTTGCCTCATTTTTACCTGCTGCATCTTGGCAAGTGCTGTTCTGGTGGTCATAAAGTGCTTGCAAATGGCTTAATTATTGTTCAGCACAGGCTTCCTATAAGAAATTGTTCCTTCACGTATTGCACCATGCCTGAATTATTTCTCTGCAGGTGCTTGTGGAAAGGAAAGGCACTCTCAAACTGCTGTTTCCCTGCTGCTACTCCTAGCATGCAGGGCTATGGAGCAGCTGGGGAGTGCTTACCTTGGTGCAGCCTACATATGGCAGCATTAGGCTGTTCAAAGTTAGGGCTACACTATTGGCAGTTTAAGGGCTGAAAGGTATAGTACAATATTGGACTGTGATACTTCTACTAGGTATCTTAGATTGTAAGCAACTTTGTCCAGTTTTTTTTATAGCTAGAACGTTCCTTTTCAGTGATCTGGGAAGCACTCAAAGTAAAATCCATACACAGCTCATAAAAATAAGCCAGCTGTAGTTTTATTTTAAAGTGTCACAAGCAGTTCAGGCTTTGAGTGTGGGTTTTTTTTCCTCATGGGCTTGGGCGATACACAGGAATGGTTCTCATGTCTCGTCTCTCTGCCACAGATGTGAAGCAGAGAAGCTCAGGGAAGAAAACACCGCTCTGAAGAACGAGGTGACGTTGTTGAATGAGGAGGGTAGTGCTTCCAGCCTGAAACTGAGGGAGCTGAATGGATCCCGGGAAGAAATGCGGTAAGGATGCTACGGGGGCACGGACCACATGTGTGCCTTCAGGCACACAGTAGCAGAGTCCTTTCTCTCAAAGCTCCTTGATGTGGTAGATATCCTACAGGCTGTGAAACAGGCTGCCTTCTGGTGCCGTCAGCTCCACCTGGGTGAGGTCTATTCCTTGGGCTTTTCCCCTGCCCCAGCTTGTCCTGCCCAGTCCTGGAGCTAAAGCTGGAGCCTCACTGATGGGATTCAGGTGATTGCTAACACTGAGGGGCTGACCTCTTGTCATTCCTCCTGCTTCAGCAAGGGCAGAGGTGGTTAGGCTGGTGTAGCCCTAGAAAAGACAAGAAGAGGTACAGTGGGACAGAGCACTTCAATAATTTGGTCTTTTGCAAGTAGATAACCATCTATGGTCCTGGGAACCCAGCCTTTCCTTCCAGGAAAGGAGTAAGTGAGTATGTGAAGGAAGTGAGTACTCACAAAGCCTATGCAAAGCAGTGATGCTAAGGGAAAATAATGAACACCCAGGATTACCTTTTCTAGTGACATCAAAAAGCAGCCTGTTGTTGCAGGGTTATGTATTAATGAGTGATCCTAATGTTAATGAGCTTTCCTTTTTCCTAGGCAAAAGATAGAGGCGGTGAGAAAGGAGAAAGTGGCTGTACAGAAGATGGTTGACAACCTGAAAAAGCAGGTGAGCAAACTAAGTCCATAATCTTCTCTGCAGAAATCATCGCTGTGCAAGTCTTTCTTTAGATGGTCAGATGGTTTAAAAAAAAATCACTATACACTCCTTGATAACTGAGTGTTCTCAGTAACTGTTTGGGATTGATAGGAGGCTTCTTTGACCTGATCTGAAGACAATTGCGATGCTACCGTAACTATCTGGCTTAAAAATGTGAGAGTATTCTCCACTGCCAACTTGGAAAATGTACTTAATGGAAATATAAAGTTAAAATCTTCCTTTGTAATCATTTTGTGGGTAATGCTCTGCAGCAGCCCACAGGAGAGAGGTTACGTGACTCAGCCTTTTCTTACTTCCCAGCTGGATGGGTCTAGGACTGCTGCCAGCAGTGGCCCTTTGCTCATATCCGTGAGATTCACTGCTTTTGTTTATAGGGAGGTTCGTTTTGCTAGGCAAGTAATAGAAGGTTTAAGTAGGTTTTACAGCCATGTTCCTTGTGGGATTGCTCAGTGAAATTCTCCTTGCTCAGGATAATTTCATAGCTTGTCAGCATAATACTCAAAATACTTATATCAGCATGGCAAAGGGAAGAAGGAACTGAGTGGTATGCCAGATAAAACTGATACAACTGAGGCCAGTTGCAAGAAATTAAGTTTGTGAGGCTGCATGCAGCATGCCATCTTGTATAAGATTCTACTTGATTTGGCCTAATACTAAGGCATGGAAAAAGTTCAGTAGGCAATAGGGAAATAAAATAGTGCTGCTGGGGTCATGTCTGTTCCATGGAGCGCAGGTAGTTCACTGCTGTCTCACCATTCAAAGTCACTGTGCTGGAATTCTGTCTCCATGGCTGGGCCAATGAATTGGGGTGATGTTTGTCAGCTTTTCTTTTTAATCACCTTAACAGAAAGGAAATGGATTAACGCAAACAAAAACCCTACCATCCAATGCAGAAAGTCATAACTGACCCTGCTGTCCCACTTCAGGTAGCAGATCTGAAGACCAGGAACCAGCAGCTGGACTCTGAAAACACAGAACTGAGCCAGAGGAACTCCAAAAGCCAAGCAGATGTGCAAGATCTTAACCAACAGCTGGCAAGGGTGCTCAAGCAAAAGGAAAGGGAAGCAGGGAAGTGTACGCTGGAAGAATGGGAAAAGGAGAGACTGGTACTGAAAGAGGAACTGGAAAACTCTAAAGTAAAGGTACAGGAGGCTAGCGATGGCAAATGTTTTTATTTGCATTTTCCAGCATGCCTGTTCTGTTCAGCCCAGTACATCCTACCTCTAACCCACTAGCTCTGGCATCCTTGGATTAATCTTTGTTACTGTCTCCCAAGCTGAAATCTGATCTTTTACTGTTTGCAGTCATCAAATATGGTGTCCTCCTTGGAGATGGAGCTGTCAAAAACCAAAGTTCAGGCTCATATATTGGAGCAGGAAAACCACCTCCTCAAGCAGGAACTAGAGAAGACAAAACAGGTATGGCACCCTGCCCGGTACCATCAGCTGATGGGGTTAGAGCCGTCATCCTGCTGGCTGTCTCTTCATGTAATCTTCTCTCTTGACTGAGTTGGAAATAGTTTATTTATATTTATTTTTAATAGTTAATTTATCGAACAAAATGTCATAACTCTAGAGGAATTTAAATCTTATTTAAAAAAACTCCCCAGTATGGTGCACAATTGTTCACATAAGGTTGGTTTCACTTAGCCTTTACCAAAAGGTATTCCAGAGCACTGGATCTTCACAGATGGACTTCAACAAAGAAGACCAAAATTTAAAGTTATAATCAAGCAATATACCAGGCTTTTCTAGGTTTTGCGTGTGGGATGGGCACAGAAACATTTCGCGTAGCCGAGATCCTCCAGCCACTGAGCAGTCCCTGAAATCCATCTAGGTCCACAAGAGGACTGGTGTCCTCCAGCATGTCCTCTAGCCGAGGTGTAGCATTAAGAGTGCTGCTACCTGGAGGCTTCGACAGCTCAGAACTTAAAAAGATAATTTCCTGGAGGACTTGGTTGCTGCCCATATAAGCATGGCTCATTTGGCTGTAAATACGTGCTAATAATCATAGATAATGAAGGGCACAAATGAGTTAGCCCTCCTGATTAGGGTGCCAAAGTAATTTTCTTCAGAGTAAAGCACTCATTTGATGTTCCTAATGCTTTGTATTTATAATGGTCTTAAAAAGCAAAAGCAGATGAGGCATATTCAGCACAGTGAATTGTGGCTTGAGTGTAATTAAAGACAGAAGATTGAACAGAGACCAAATCACCCAGGAGCAGGCAGACCAAGCTAAAGCACTCTTGTCAACTGGGAAAGAGATCAGAAGTCATCTGTATGCTATTTTTTCCCCCTTCTTTGGAAATACAAAACCTTATCCACCTCATCAAGGTTATAAGGGGAACCATGACATTGAGCTGCAGGAAGGAGAATTTCCAATCTGTTATGGTTATTTTAAAAATAAAACAATAAGAACACCATAAATACACACAATGAAAATTATATATATGGAAGGTTCACTTTTCAGTGCAATTGGTGTCATACAACCCAGAGGGCTGATCCTATTAGGGTTTTTATGGTAATATTAACTCATGTAAGAGGCACAGCATCCATCTGCTGGTGTGTGATTCACAGGAGCCTTAACACAAATCTGAGGGGTTGCAGGGTGATTTAGGTGTCCTTAGCGTTGTTCCTGCAGGAAAGATGTCTCAGATCGTGAGTGATATTCATATGATCACTCATGAAGCAGCTTGCAGTCTGCTCCCATCTCTTCTGCTCTGTCTGGAACATGTTGCTTGGCCGTGAGGAGAGGAGAAAGCTTTGTGTGACGCTTGCAGTCAAAAGTCTGAAACTGCACAGAAACTTGACTTAGAGTTGCTTTCCACAGCTGCCCAGATGTCCTGATCTCTCTGACCTTCAAAATGAAGTTTCTAGCTTGATTACTAAAAACGAAAAGCTGCTGAAAGAAAAAGAAGCCCTGAGTGAGGAATTAAACAGATGCATTGATAAGGTAAGACAGAACTGCAGACCCATGTCACTCCAACATGCTGTAACAAGGTGCTAAAATTATTAAACCATGATCTCCATCACCCTAACCTGTAAAATTACATTGATTTTTTTTTTCTTACCTTCAGCACAAATAAAGGCTTTATTGCCATTGCCTTTTTACCCTTGCTGCTTTTAGAGAGCTTTTGGAGCACGGCTTTACTGTAATTTGATTATGTAGCAAATTCCAAACATTGCAAGGAACAGAGGCCTGGATATAAATATTGTAGCAGGACAAGGAAGACAGTGTTCCTGCACTTATTGCAGCTCTGATGTATTGGAGCTCTGAACTGGAGCAGTGTAGTAGGCATGGCACAAATAATGATCCTGTTGTGTGGAGATTTGGGCAGGGAGCTGAGGGTTTTTTGCTTCCCTGCACTTTCTTTGCATAGCTGTAACTCCATCTAGCTTAACTCCCAAAGTCAAATGGAATTAAAGAAGATCCTGAACGGTTTGGGCTTACCGATGTAATCTTATTTCAGGTAGCTAAAGTAAGCTTCTTAGAGAATGCAGTCAGCAGCCTGAAGCAGGAACAGAAGGCCTGGGAACAACAGAGTCAGACACTGAAAACACAGCTCACGGTTGCACAAGAAAAGGTACAAAAATGGGTTTTGTTATAGCCCTGAATCAAAAGCATTTCTTAATCTCTTGTGGTGCTTTTTTTCTTTAAAAAGAAAAAAAAAAAGTCATCTTCTAATATGCTCAAAGGCTTCATGCAGCTAAGAATGGACACTTTGATGGGCTTTCAAAGTGATGTTCTTAAAGGACAAGAGGAAACTTGTTAAATATGAAGAGATCTCTCCCCCCTGCCCCCAGGAATAAGCCGTCTTGCATCTACAGCCAAGTTCCCTTTGCCGATTCATTCTGCCCGGCGATCCCTAGAACACTACAGAGATTCTGCTCCCTCCGTTCTTGTGGTGCTTTGCTTCTTAACAGTCGAGGGAGGAGAACAAATGGCCATTTGCTTGGCTTTTCTTGTTTCTTCTGGGCCACGGGCTGCCAAGAATAAATAACTCAAAAGGCATCTCCTTTTCCCAGCATATCACAGGAAATGTTCTGGGGTGGAAAATACATATCTGAGTACAGTAATCTGAGTACAGTATTTTGGCCATGTTTAAGGATGTGTGGCTAATTTCAAGGAAAGTCAGGGAATCATTTATCATTTTCAGGAGGTGGGCTGTCACGTTTTCTTCACCCCTTCCAACAGACAGGGGTCAAATCCCTGTGATTTGTGGCATACGTACCCCTCAGCAAACCAAGCTCACGACAAGTCTCGGTACAGGAAACATGAAGTTGTGTTCCTGCCCCTTACAGGTTCAGTGTCTGGATGAAACGCTGCAAAACACCAACCTCCAGATGTCCCGCCTGAAATCGGACCTACGGGTGGCGCAGCAGGAGAAGGAAACTCTTGAACAAGAAGTGGTGTCTTTACACAAGCAACTGCAGAATGCCAATGAAAAGGTAACTGGCCTCGAATTCGGTCAACTCCACTTGTCAAATTTACAGATTCAAATTACAAATTTAATAGCAGCTAGTTGCTGCTCTTCTGTAGCCTGTCACTGTAGCCCACTTAGTTTTTTAGGTTGGCTTGCTCACTAAAATGACACAAATAGTGCTGCAGATCTGAGCAACTAGACTGAATTGTGTAATTATTGATTCTTTTGTAAACACAAGTGACAAAAAGCTAACAAAACAGCTTAAAGGAAAAAAGTACAAAAAAGTCCTATTCTAATGATGTTTCTCTGTTTTAGTTTTCAGTTTTAAAATAGTTGACTAAGAGTAGTTCTGTAATGTTGTATATAGCAGCAATTTACTTATAAAATATGTCTGAATGTGAGGGCAGGCTATGATCAGTCCATTTGCTAAGAGTCTTTATTCTTCTTCCTCCACAGAACAAAATCTTTTCCAATTAAAAAGAAATTACAAAGCAATGGGTAATAGAATTTACACATACCAGACTATAAGTGTGTCAAAAACAAAGCTAGTAATTGACAGGGAGGTCTAATTTTGAAATTTGTTTTTGAAAGGCACGGTATTGTAGCAGCCTTTCTGAGCTGATGAGGAGCTGTAGCTGAAGGAGGTTGCAGACAGCAGTCTCGTGATTGGTGTTATGAATTCAGATACTAATTTGGCTTGTTTGCTATGTAATTAAAGGAATATTTAATGTCCACATGGAGAAGAGAGTGCTTCAGGATTGTACAACAGGAACTAAATTACAGCTATTACCGAATAATGTATAATGGAGTTCTATTATTTGCTTGATGAGGCTGTGAAATAGAGTGCAAATTGCTGTTTTGTATTGTCAAACTGTGTGCGCTCACAGTAACCATGCTGGCACATGGCTGTATCTGCGATTTTAGCAGAGGAAAGCACTTGGGGAAGCACTTGGCTTTGCACCATGATTAGTATATCGGGTTTTATGGAATAATGGTGCCTAGGCTGGGAGGAAGCTGGGAATCCTGTGCCTTTGGTCTGCAGCTACTGAAAGCCTACTTAAAACCCGCCTGAAGAGAGCAAATGTCTGCTTCTTTGTTTAAGGCCTAACCCTGCAATTCTGTCTGTCTTAAGAACCGGGTCCTCGAGCGGGCTGTGCCTTCCCCAGGGCCGCAGGAGCAGCAGAGGCGTTCGCAGCGGGACGAGCCGGAGCAGCAGCAGCTCGGGCAGGAGAATGAGCGGCTGCGGAGGGAGGTCCACAGCACCACCGCTGACCTGGCTCTCGCCAGGGAGAAGGTAACCTCAGCAAATCCCCGCATCACAAGGGCACTCACTCATGCGAGGCAATACTCGATGATCCTCATTCTGCAGCAGGTAGTGCGGAAGAGGGATGTTGCCCACAAGTTTTGGGTAGAAACGTTAGCAGAAAGAAGGCATCATATGGTGGCTTTCCTTCCTACCTGCACTGAGTAGGCAGACACTATTACGATGGTTCAAACAATGGCTGTTTTTTAAAAGAAAATCCTGGTAATTTTAAAGAAAATCCTGGTAACTCTTCTCGAAGATTCTGGTCTAACTTCCAGTTATTACCATTTTTTATAAATTCTTCATACTCCCAGCATTATTCATGTTTAATTTCTTAGTCCACACTATTAGGCAGATCATGAGAAGGAAGGGAAGACACGATGCTCAAAGTTAAAATGTCAAAAATACCAGAATCTGTTATGAGCATGAAATAGGTTGATACTTGATATTGTAGGTGAAGTAGATGCAATTGATTCACAGTGCAAATGTCAGTTTTGACCTACTGGAAATGCCGTTATGAACCAGGCTTTGAGTGGTTCGGAATGCCTTTCCTCATTTGTTCATCTCTGATCTCTTTAGATCCGACAGCTGGAATCCACCATCCTTTCCCTGAAGCACCAAAAGCATCAAAGCCAGTCAGGTATTGTCAAAGCCATAGAGCAAGAGAAATTAAGCTTGAAGAGAGAGTGTGAACAGCTTCAGAAGGAGTTGTCATCTGCAAACAGGAAGGTTAGTTTCAGATGGTAAATGTGCGAGTCAGTGCTGTGCTTATCACGACCACTCTCAGAGATGGAAAGCTGTAATTTTCTCTTACTCTGAGTTTTGTGCTCCTTGTCTTTCACAAATCCCTGTCCCAAGGAACCCACAGCCTCCTGTGCTTCTGTGGTGGGGCTGTCGGAATGCCAGCATGCTGTAGGACTCCTGCTTGGCACAAACAGTTCAGTGGCGGAGAATATAAAGAAATTAAGTAATAAATGCAGCCTTTCCAAGTGCTCTGCAGCACACAGTGCTCATATGCTAGCATTACCACACTTAGGTTGAAAATCAGCTACCCTACCTATTATTTGACATTTTGTCAGCCACACTGTATAACATTACCTTAGACATAGCTTTTAACAAAACATTATGCTTGTCCAAATACTTAATCTTTTAATCGTGAACTGTCTGGATGTGCAATGACTCATGACTTGCATGTTGAACGCAACAGATGAAAAGAAACTGCTGCCTTTCTAAGGAAATTTCCTGTCTTTCGTAGATCAGCCAGATGAATTCTCTTGAACATGAATTGGAAACCAGCTCAGAAAATGAAGGGCTAAGAAAAAAGCAAGTCAAGCTGGATGATCAGTTAATGGAGGTACTGTTCGATAGGTGTTGACGGTACTGACTGTAGTGGGGAGGTTTATCACTATCTCACTGAATCTATGAATTTATTTACCAAAAAATCCTCTTCAGGGGAAACTGATTATTATTATTAGAGGAGATCAATTCTTCTAATTTCTATGTCATCTTTTATGATCAATAGTAGTATGACAAGCATGTTTTTATGAAGTACACTGGTTTGTCATAATACATGTAAGATCCCAGATGCAAAGTGAAACAGTGAAGAAATTTGCTTCTGTACTTGAGGCAAGGCTAACATTTTCCACTTCCTTCCTAAAACATGTAACCTCAGGTTTCTTAACTAATATTTGCATAATGCTGCTCTTAATGTAGAAACCTGTTCTTTTTTACTATGGGAATAATTTGCTGAACTGAAGCCTTGCTAGCTAATCTGCAGCATAATCAAATAACAATTTAGGAAATTTGCTGTTAATCTAAAGGCATGAGTGAAAACTTCAACTGAGACTCTTCAAAAGCCTGCTGTAAATGTGGAGGCTTGTTTGGTGTTGCTGGAGATGAATTGTGTGCTATGGAAACTGCTTAATTCTTAGGTGATCGTGGTTACAGGAACAGAAATGCTTAAATGAAGTTACTGTATCCCCTGTGGTCAGGACTGACCTGTGAGCCATCTCTGCAATTCTGCCTGAATTTGAGTCTAAAACATCACTTAACCCCCTCAAAGTTTTGGCATGTTCCATAAATTGAAGTATTTTCTAGACAGGGCTTTTACAACCCTGTTAAAAATCTCATCAACTAAGTCAATGGGAAACATGCTATACTGAATGTTATGTAATTAGCTGTAAAATTATTAAAAACTAAATTAGAAAAGATGAGATCTTGACAAGTTACTGACAACAGTTTTTATATCCTGTGCTTTTACGTATTCTTAATTATGCTTTGGGAAAAATCCAAACACTGTTAAATCCTGCAGTACGAACATCAAGAGTGGAATTGCATTTGCTCCCAAAATTTTGTATTTCACACATGCGGGATTTTTGTTACTTCTGAACATTTTCCCAACAGGTGTGTATAACATCCACTTAACGCTTTGACTTCTAACTTTCTCTTTTGTGCCTGTTCTCCTTTTGTTCGTGGCTAACCTGTCTAGAGCTCAGTGGTTGGAACTAGCAGAGAAGGGTGCAGTTCTCTTTCTGAAATAGTGTGCGAAGGTAGAGCAATCATTTTCAATGTACTACCATAGCATGGAGAAAACACGTTGTCTTTTATGGATTTCTATTCCATGTGTCTTTTGAGCAAAGAAGCCACTATTCATTTTAATGTAACGTTCTTACTTTGAAAGCTGCATTAATCTGGTGTTGCTAGCACACTTCTGTGATTTGATTCAAAAAGCTGCATATTTGTAAGGCATTACTGTGAAAATGGAGAAATGACCAATTGCATTCCAAAGAATTAAACTGATTGTAATTAAATGAAAAGTGGCTCAACCCCTTCCTTCTAACCCAATGACTGTGAGGCTTGAAGGTGTTCTCATATTTACCTCTGACATCCTGCATGCTTTTTGACCAAACTGTCAAATGTTTCCTTAATACTTGATGTGAGCACACTGTGTCATCCCTAATAGTCTAGCAAGTTCGTTACTATTCTACTTCCTTCCACAGCTGAATATGCAAAACTACATTGTTTTCATTAACCATGCAACCAGTATTTATTTTGAGATGTTGTTAACATTTATTGATTGTTTCATCAGCACTTTCATTAGATACTTGTGTGCTTTACAACATCATATGAAACCCTAAACAAATTCCACTGAAATTTCATTTCTGTGATTTACGTTGTCAGTAAAAGACTTTACAGATGAGTTGATTCAGAACCTAGTAGATTTCTTTAAAAAGTTGTATTTTCTTAAGTATTTTAAAATATAAATATTTAAGCCTGTATTGTTTACTTGAGCCAGCAGAGGTGAACAGACACTAACATGGCCAGGCACTATCATTACCACACTTCAAACAGGCCAATACTATGTCTACAGTAGAGCGGTACCCCTGATACCAAAACTGCACCATTATGAGAAGTGCTTATAGTTGATTCCATTATAGATGAACTCAGTAATTGAACTACAGTTACTAATTGAGCCCTTAATTACAGCATTTGTGAAAGGAAAAGTAATACCGCTAACATAGTCTCACGTACCTTTTCCTAAGGGACCAGAGTAATGGTTATGAGATAACGAGGGAGCATTTTATGATATGGTTAACTGACTTTTACAGGAAGAATGATCTTTGCAGGAAGAAAGCATTAATCTTATGCAAATTCAAGCTGCAAAATGGCTTGCCTGAAACATCAGGGGTTTTACTGCATAGTTTAAGGGGATTTTTTTTAGTATTATAACTCGTTACAGCTGTGAAGTAGTCTGACCTGGATTTTATTTTAGTTCAGAAAAATCACACAAAACAATTTTAATTCATAATGTTGTCCAAAGGTTCATCTAATTCTGGGATAGTTTATCTGTCTCCTGTGATTACAATGCTACCGTAGTGAGGTAATTCCAGAAATGCCTGACTTCTCTACCCACCTTCATCCAGTAACTGTTGTGGCATTGCTGGGCAGCAGCACTTACCTAAAAGATGCGGGAAATCTAAACCTTTTTGGACAAGTCTGTTCTTAAATGCTCTTTTTGCTACAGCAAGGGTGATGATGAATGTGAATTATTACATGAGTGACCTCGTTGTACTACTACAGAAGCTTTTTTATTGGTACAACTTCACAAAGGACACCCAGTATGTGCAAACTCTTTGTTGGCAATAACTGCCTTTTATATAACAGACTTGTTATGTGTGGTAACCTTTTTAATGAAAGCAAGACTTGGAATTAAACTACTTCAGGTTACTACATGCATGCATCTCTCAAGGTCCCCTCTGGGTACACTTTTGCTTACGCAGCACAGTCACTGAAGTCTCTAGAATTTCTATCAAGCTCTGCTTGTGGCGTGACTCTCAATGAAAATCATAAAATACGTTGAAATTTCTACAATAGTGAACATGAGGAAAGATGTATGGGATTCTGAATACTGAATTCTGAATATAATAAAGCAGATAGTATGAAATTACTTACATCACCATACATGAAAGGAAAACAAGTTTTCTGTATAGGGAATTTATCTCTCCATCCTAAATTAAAGACTAAAAATGAGCAGCACTGGTGGACAACAGCCTGCCTCGTGCTAGTGCTTGTATTTGTGACTAGATACTATTTTTAGAGTTGCTAAGATCAAGGTGAAAATTAAAAAGGAATATTCAAGTTAAAGCTCACTCCAGGCCCATTTATGTTTGATATCATTTTATCAGAAATTCAGTGAATTTTACAGTTCAGGTCTGAAATTATGAATCAAAGCTCACTTTCCTTTAGTCTTCGGCTGTAGAATTACACATAGACATCTTTCTCAGTGAAAAGAGGAGTTTTAGCTTCTGTTACTGACTTCAGGCTTGTTTCTAAGGAATTATTTAAGACTAAGCTGATGTCTAGTGAATCACATATCATGCAAAAGAAACTCTGAAAAACACCTTGTGTGAGCTGCAGTGCTGCTTTCTGCTGACGGCGATGTGTTTTGCTGTTCAGATGCTACACTCGAGCAGCAGCGTGATGCTTAGCCAGCCACCGCACCCCTGGGAGCTCCAGCAGCAAGGCTGTGCCGTGGTGCCCAAGGACCAGTTCCTGCAGCTCCAACACCAGCTACTACAAGCAGAGAGAAGGAGTCAACGTCTTCAGGAAGAACTTGAAAGCAGACCCTCTGAAACAAACATGCAACAGGTAAAGCCCTCGTTTCTCTGCAGGTTACAACTTCAGAAGGGTGTTGGGTTAGTTGACTTTTTTTCAGTTGGACGAGATCCATTCTCTGTTTATGCCAGTTCAAAAATTAAAATTCACTCTAACAAAGGTTTGTTTTGTACATCTTTGACATTTAGCATATTTAGCTTAAGCCGTAGCTCATTTCTGAAGTCCCCATCTTGAAACAAAATCACTCCTATCCACATTCAGCTGGCTTTTCTCCTTCTGATCAATGTGCTTTTAGTTTTTTCTTTACCCAATGACCATGTCTGGAACCACTGTTTTGAAAAATACACTACATGTGCATATATACATCAAATATACAACATTCGTTTTGGCAGTTACATGTAATTCTGCTGTCAGATGTAGTAGAGCATCATACAAACAACCCTTTTTGTAGGGTCAGCCCATCTGCATTATTTGGTCATGACAGGACATTGTTTGGACAACACCATTACTGTTATACAGAGACTTCATCATTGGCATTTCTGAGGGAAAACAATCTAATTCGAAGGAAGAATACAGTCACTGCACCTACTGGGCTGAGTCGCTTCTAGTATTTTAACATGTAAGGTTATAGGTAAGAAGGTTATAGGTAAGAATATAATAAGCTCTGGTAAAAATTTTCCATCTCCCATAAAAAAATAAAAAGATTTAAATTAGGTTGCCAAATGACTTGTTTCTTCAAAAAGTAACCAGATCTCTAAAGGCCCAGCTCTGGCCATATGTCTTAAGATCAAGTTGTGTTATTATTTTATAAGAAAAGATAAAGTTCTAATAAAAATGTCAGTGTTTTATTTAAGCTTTTAATCTGTTAGCAGAAAAACTTTGTTTTACGCTCAGGTTGTTGTTGCATTTTATAAAATATATATAAAAATATATATGTATAGCAAAGTTCAAGACTGAAGTTCAAAAATCTCTGACCATGCATAATCATACCATAAATAGGGTATTTTTGGGAAAAAAAGCTATGGAAAAAGAATATAAGCAGTAGTAGTTTCTAAAGCCTACAAAACTTGGAGTAAGATTATATTTTTAATAAAGGCATTAAATTGGACATTTCTCCTTCAAAAAAGGAGCTTAGCAACAATTAATATAGGAAAAAAAAATCAATTAATTATAAGGTTCTCTCACTTTCAGCTGAGTCCTGATGGAAATGCATTACCACAGGTTAATGTGCTTGGTCACAGACACTAGAAAGCAGAGCACGCCGTTTAATTTTGAAATCAATAAAAGCCATATTTCAGCAGTAGCATCTGCACATGAATGTGCTGTGAATTGCGTTAGGAGTCATCTTGTAATTTTGCCTTTGAAAGCCTGAGAAACAATTTGCAAACGAGTCACATCCTGGAACTTGTAGTTCTACAGATGCATCGCTTATGTTTCCTGTAGAAACCTTTTATCCTAGAAGGCTTCATGAATTTAAAAATCCTTTTAGAGAGGTTTTGCAAGTATTTGCTGTCAATATACTTAATCCTTTTAACTTTTTATATTGATTTTTGCTTAAAGTGAATGGGTACCAACAAGCTTCCAGTTTATAACGTCTCCTACAGCTGTTTTCATGAGCTTTACTACATAACTTTCTAAAATCATTGTTAAACATGCATTTTGCAACAATTAAGGCTAAATTTGTCGGTACTTTAAGCTGAGACAAACTAAAATGTTTCTCTAAGCACATCATGTTTTAATTCACATTGATTCTATTTTTTAATTCATCATCGTGGGTTGGATATTAGGACAAATTTCTTCACTGAAAGGGTTGTGAAGTCTTGGAACAGGCTGCCCAGGGAAGTAATTGAGTCACCATCCCTGGAAGTCTTCAAGAAAACGTGTAGGCCTAGAGCTTAGGGACGTGGTTTAGTGCTGGACTCAGCAGTACCAGGTTAAAGGCTGGACCACGTAATCTTAAAGGTCTTTTCCAACCTAAATGATTCTGTGATCCTGATTTCTAGGGTTCACATCTAGTTGAGCTTATGTCCATTTTAATGTTCCCTTTGGCATGTTGAAAAATTGCACCCTAACCCCCCTTCATCATCCTCTCACCAGTGAGTACAATGTCAGGTTGTCCATGCTTTCTACGTAAATTTAACTACCTAGTTTTGCTGCTGCTGCTTTGCACCTTGCAGCTTTCTTCTTTCAGGTATCCAAAGTTATCCTCCCTTTTGGAATTCCTGTGTATTCCTCATGCTTTGCAACTTCCATTTGCTTTCTGATCATGGTGGTCTGTGTATTTGTATTACAGTCAGCGTTAGCTGTTGCCCACCAGGGTTACAACTCAAACTTCACCAGAATAAAACTCCTCAGCCTTTTCTCCTGTGGCAACCTGTCTGCGCTCCTCTGAATTACAGATGACCGTGTCTGCTGTGGCTAGTGCTGTGATCCTTGTTGCACAGTAGCAATTCTCCCTTTCCTTGCTCAATAACTAGAGCTGCGGACCTGTTAGTGACCCGAGGTTTTCCCAAGCTCCCTTACAACCTCTGCTAACTAACCCATATTTTTGTTCCGAGTACTTTTGAGTTGCTCAACTCCCCGTTTATTCAGGTCTTAATTTGAAAACTCAGCCTCCGACCCAACAGCTTGTTCTGTCTCAAGAAAAGACTTGCGACTAAGTTTAAAATAGAAATGCGAGCAAGTTTTCAAAGGAGGTCAGTTGGACTGCATTTTTCACAAGTGCCATTTGGCAATCTGTGAGACTAAATATAGCAGCAGATAATTTCCTCTTAAGAAACTTAACTGCTTTGCTAATTGCACTTAATTGCTGTTACTGATCTTAATCCCCCAAAAATGCGGATAAAGCCCTCTTCAGAGACCTTACCTCTAGGAAACGCATCCTGAATATTTCCTTAATTGCATTTGTGTAGCGCTAATACTAGTGCTCAGAGAAATGTGTGATACGCTGCATGTTTTCTTGTGTGTTTTATGTCTCGTGTTGCTTGCTTAGCTTGTATTGGTGCTTTGCTTTAAGTATACGTACATATTTAAAAGAAAATCTGGATATCAGGGTGAAGTATCCCACTTGCCTTCTTTCTCTAGGCCTTGCTACCGGAGCAGCGAGCAGTGCATGCAGATTCCTACAGGAGGATCGGGCACCTCTGACAGCTTGGCTGCTTATGATCTCATTCCTTACCATGATAAACACACACAAACATACGAACTGGCATAAGCTGAGAAACTTGAGGATCAAATGTTGTGCTTTTTTTTTTTTAAAAAAAAAAGTCTCCGCAGTGTTATTTCCTATTTATTTGTCTAGAAGCTATTTTGTGAAAGTTCATAAGCTGTCCTCTTTAATTTGTTACAAATTGTTTCTATTTATGTTATTTAAAATGTGGATTTGTTCAACGGGGAAAGAGACTATTTTTCTCAAATGGTATTAATTTTATATGAGACTTGAAGAAAATCTGAGGTATTTATACTGCATTTTTGTAAAAGATGTATAAACTTTTTAACAGGGAAAGATGACATTTTTGATGTAAATGCAAAATAAAACTTTTTTTTAAGCATAATGTCTCTTGTCTTAATAGCATCAGTAGTCTCAGCTTTATGAACAAGAATTAACAAATGTAGATGATGTCATTGGTACTGAGGATTATTTTATCAGGACTTCTTCACACTGAGGGCGGTGAGACGCTGGCGCAGGCTGCCCAAGGCTGGATGGGGCTGGGGGCCCTGCCCCTGGCAGGGGCTGAAATTAGATGGGCTGTGAGGTGCCCTCCAGCCCAGACCATCCTGTGATTCTGTTCTATGACTTCTGGGAAAGTTTTTTAGTATGGGATATACTTACATACAGATATGCTGCTTCCCCAGCAGCTGTACACGCACATTTGAGAACAATTTCCAGAATACGTTCACGTATCTTCTTGTTGTGACCATAAAGTAAAAAGGGTAGTTCCAGAAAAGGGGAAAATTATTAACAGACGTTTTTCTCTGAGGGCATTCCTTAGTGATTTTCTTCGGTCTCAAATTACTAGATTAAATGACGTTTCTTTTCCCTAGTAATTTGAGGTCTACCACCGCTGCTTTAAGACCTATGTTTTTTCTAGTTGGGAGCCATGAACCTTTTCAGCTGTTCCCTTTCAACGATCATTTTGCTTATCTTAATGACCTTGAAGCTGGCTTTTCCCTTTAAACATGCAATAATATGAAATTAGGCAGAACATTCTCGAATTAACTGTAAGCCAAACAACAAGGATCACAGATGTTGAGACCACTCATTCTTAGATTCCACTGAACCGCTCCCTCAAGGTTCCTGTAAGCAGGAGGAAATGTTATGTTCAGCCACGCTTCGGAATTCCAATCAAATTACAAAAGATAGCTGAGGATAATTTGTTTAGAAAGCCCCTTGTAAATTCTGCTTAGTAGTACTTTCATTAACCTGGAAACATCTTCTGTCCAGCAACACTTTAAAGCTGCTTTCTGTACGGCTCTGTACAACTTTTTTCAACAAGCATAGTGATTGTATAACCCCATACCAAGGTTTAAAGAGTTTCTGGTGTTCCAACAACGATGCTGAGTGGACTTCAATCAATCCAAGAGGTTCTTTCTACTGTGGTTTAGATGAACAGCCACCTTTTTGAACTGGTCTCCTTCCTCAGGGTTCTTTCATTCATTCTCCCCCCCAGAAACATGAAGGTACTTTGGTTTTGAAGGTATTTTGTTTTAGGGAGAAGGTTGGTGCTTTCTCAAAGTTAATCTGCTCAGATGGCTTCCTAACATTAGCATCAATAGAAAGAATCTGTTTCCCAGCACTGTCTAACTCCCTAACACCAGTTCCTGGTGTTTCTGATTTATTTGGGAAAATCTCACTCAACCACTGGTGTAGACAGGCATTCTCATGACAACGAGTTACTGTCCTTCTAGATAAATTGTCCATCATTCACTAAAGGAAAACAGGAAAAGCATGTTAGAGTATTCAGAAGCATTATCTGTCTACAACTAATCTGAAAAAAAAAAGTAAAAAAACAAGTTTGGGATAACAGCAGCCTACTTTTTTAGGATATTATTCAATTTCGAGGGGTCTTTGGCACAGAAGAGTTGCACAAAGTGATGCCATTATGGCATCGCTTTTTTTCTTTTCTTTACCCCTAAAGGCACTACAATTTTGATTGGTATTGTTCCCCACGTTCAACAGGTATATGGCAACACCTAAAAGCAAGAAAAGGAAGCTAGCCAGATCTAATCAGCACAGACAAGATGGAACTTAGAATTTTATATCAATTTGTCTTAGATTAATAATCTACAGCATAACTTAGATTTGGAAAAAAACAGTAATGCTGTGAATGTCCTTTAAATGTTGCCATAACATTTTGCTTCCACGAGCTCTTTACTAACTTAGTTGACTCTAAAATGGACTCGAGCGTGGATTGCCAACTTTCTTCTTATGAACAAAGTGAAAGAAAGAAGACTGGTGAATGGGAACAGATCATTGCTAACTGATCCTCTTGTTGCTTTCCAGGGGGGTCATGAGCAGCTTCTGAAAACGATGGAAGAACGTATGATGGATGTGGAACAGAAACTAAGGCTTGTGAAGAGGCTTCTCCAAGATAAAGTAAATCAGCTGAAAGAACAAGTAAGCACTCGTGCTCTTTTCCCAAATCTTCCCCTTTGCCTCTGTAAACAATGAGGCGAGCTAAAAGCCACCAGATCATTCTTGCTGAAAAGAAAGTTAGAGTTTTCCTTTCTCTTTTAATGAATCTGAGCTGAAGTACAGCATATTTGCCCCAAACTTCTCCAAAATCTAAACTGGGGCCATGTTCGCTAATCATTAATTACTTATTTACCACTAATCGTTAATTCATTAATCATTAATCCTGACAGCCATGCATGTTTGGTATGCTGATACGTTTAAAGTTGGGAAACAAACGCCAAATTTGGGCCAAGTGTGTTAAAGAAATGAAAATGAAGATAGCACGAATGGGTGGGCTGTCTTCCTTTAGCATGTTCCAATGAACCCGTTACCTATGTTCCCAGCGCTGTTCTTGCTTTTAATTATTTTTCAATTTTGCTTTTGCTTTTAATTTGCTGAGTTAATTGTGTTTCCTTCGCAATTCAGCTTTCCAAGAACACGAAAGCAGATGCAATGGTCAAGGATCTCTATGTCGAGAATGCACAACTGCTGAAGGCTTTGGAGATGACAGAACAGCGGCAGAAAACTGCTGAAAAGAAAAACTATTTACTAGAAGAAAAAATTGCCAACCTCAACAAAATCGTGAAGAACTTGGCATCCCCATCTTTCAGTTCAGCATCCGAGCTAAGGTCATAGCAAAGCCATTAAGTATGCCACAACCCCATGCACTTTACTGAAATTTTAATATTTCAGCTTTTCACTATGTTGCCTTTTGTATCGGTGAATTTTAGTTAACAGATGCCTCCAAGGAGATGGCAGAGCTAGATCCCAAACCAGACACTGCCAACGGATCTTCTTGTTTATTCCCAGACTATTTTTCTGCTAAATTTTGCCTAAAAGTAATTTTTGGTATTTAAAAATACAGACATTTTTCTAGGTTAACTTATTTTGATACTTTGGTTTTCATTTAAGATACAAATTCTGAATTTACTGATTTGGTTATATCTACCTAGGTTGAAGCCAACGTCTAATGCAAACTTATGGTGTGGAATTAAAACTTTAAAATTCTTTTCACTTTCTAGGATACTTCATGGCCCAAGTGTAGTAATATTGACGGATCAGTCTTGAACACTGTCAGTGTAATTGCTATCGAAAGCAAGACTTCACTGTTGTCACCTGTATCCCGCAAGCTGATTCTAGGTTCTGTAAAGCAATATGCTCCACCTCATGCGTTAGGCATCTGGGTTTTTCTTCGTGGCTGTTTTCCTGCAGATCTCAGAAGGAAAAAAAAAAAGGAAGAAAAGAAAACATTTAAAAATATGTAAATAGACTCCCGCATCCAACTAAGCATAACCGTGTTTTATCAGAAGAAATTTCCCAGATGGCAAATAAAGACTACTGCTTTTTTTTTTTTTTTTTTAAACTGTGCTGCCAGACAACTTAAAAATTGCAGAGGCCTTATTTTTTGTGTGCGTGGAAATTAGTTACACTAAACAATGGAAGAGTCACTAAACGGAAGCGAAGAAGGGAGTTTATATAACTTGTAAATTGAGTAAAGCAGCGGAGTGTGTTTGTTAAACAACTGGCAGAAGAATGAAGAGGGGGATTTGAGCGATTTCTTCAGTGAAATCCCGTCTTTAGGCCTCACAGACGTAAACTTTTGCCACATAAGCAGAGTTCCGTTTGACATGAGTGATAATTGAGAAAGGTTACGTCGTTTGTACTAAGTCCCGATACAGAATCTAAGTTTGTAATTAATTGTGAGGAAACATATTTGATGTGAATACGAAAAACTCAGGGAATAGCAGCCTAAATTCGTTTCCTTCGATATAATACATGTGGGTATTAATGTCAATAGATGAAGATAAGCGTGCATTAGGAAGAGCAGGATAAACCAAACTGGTTGAGTATCACCGTAATACTCCCGGACCAACCTGCAGTAGTGTTGTAGTTGTGAAGAGCATCCAGGTTTGTAATGACAAGTAATACCTCCTAATTGACGAGTTTATGAGGCTAGGGAAACGCAAGTGCAACAAAGAAGTAGCTGAATAAGGGCTTGCATGCTCACGCTTGTATATAATCCATTACTACAGACTAAATGAGAGGCTAGTCCTCCCTCCAAATGCCCTGCCTCCATCAGTAAGTCATATTTAAGCGGCGTACATAAAACTGGTGCAAGGGGCCACACCGGCAATACTTGAAACTGGACCTCTTCATATATGCATCGTCATGGTTGCAGAGGAAGAGGGCAAGGTTCTTTGTCTCTGGGACCACTAGCAAGGTGACGGTTAAAATAGCGTTTGTCATGAGCCAGATGTCTCCCAGACACTGGGATAAGACTGCCTGCAAGCTGCTGGGTGACCTAGTGGACATTACTTTCGCTTGGTACTGACTAGCATGTGGCTGTAGGGGATGCCCTCTATGTCTAAAGGGTTACCTGCTGCTTGGAGGGTTGAGAGACTGAACTATTCATACCGCATATGACCTCCTCTTCTCCCCTCTCCTCCTCCATCCCTTCATGCAAGCAGTGTAGGGGAAATGGAAATACAATAATGGAATACCTTAGAGTAACACAAAATCCTTTTAAATTATTTCTCTACTATGTTATTCTGAATGCCTGTAATGGTTATTTGCATAATCCCAGAGATTTACATATCCCATTTCTCACAGGCTGCAAAAGCACTTTGACAAATTGCATACATTGGAGCTTGCTTTCAAAATCCGAAGTAGGGAGATCTTTCTTCTTTTTACATGAATCAGTAAGTGGTATCAGTTCAAATAAACCTCTGTGTGCGGGCACCAGGGCTGAGTGTTAGCAATATGGTAGTTGAGCTGAAATCATACTTATGCTATAGAAATTAGCAAAGTTTTAAAATACTTCAGGAAACATAGGTGAGGTTCAGATGGTCAGAATTGTACATATTATCCGCTAGTACATTTTAACGCTACTTCATACGGTGACCTAGATTTAGTAATAACGCTCTGTATGTGACCGAAGTCTGAACACTGACAGAAGTGAGTACTTCACCTGAGCTACTGCGGAGTTAATTTCACATTACTCATTTTAAAGGCTAGGCTACTTACCCAATTCATTTAATCTCCTGGTACTTAACAGGTTTTATTTTGTTTTTTAATCAAACAGACATTTCAAGAGCACAGTACAAGCCAAATATGATTTTATCATTGGAATATAAGCAAAAAAAGCAGAGAAAAGGGATTTTGACTCCTCCTTTTCTCACCCTATCCTCTGTTGCTCTACTTTTTTTTCCACTTAGCTTCAAAAAATTAACCTAAACACAGGAAAAAGTAGAAGGATGGAGGGAGAAGAAAATGGTAAATATTTTTTAGACAAAACTCAAATTTCACTGGAATACTTGTGTGAATTAATTCTCAGAAGTGCCTTTTGTGATTAGATACACTACAGCCTTTTCTGTACAGTACTGTTTTTGTTGCTACAGGACAATTTTCAGGACAATCCCTTCCCAAGTGGAGGGAACGCAGAGAAAGGTAGCGCTGCTTGCCAGCGAGTGTAGTGTTGCTTGTCGGTTCGTTGTGTCAGCTCAGAAGACGGGCAGCTAGTTCTACAAAATTAAAGCTACTGAAAATAAGCATATAAACATGTAAGCGTTAAGCATTTGTGGTCTTTTGCGCGTGAATGTGTCTCCTGTGCAGCACAGGCATTTTAAAGATACCAAAGTATTTAACGGTATTCTGACAGTCAAAACTCACTGAATTATTAGGCTTCGTTCCTACAACAGGTCTCACCAATTAGGATGTTAACCACTTTATTACCAGAAGGTGTTTTAAATCCATTCAACTCTTGATTTGTGAATCACTGTGAACATAAAGGCACATAAATATCTAGGGCTGGGGTGTTTGGAAGAGGAGGAGGGAGAGGCAGAGGCGCTATATGCCTCACTTAAATTTACGTGTACTGAATTCACACAGGTGGAGGTGCTGTGTGTCGATTTAGGATGACACAAAGGTTCACATTCCCCAGTTACCACTTTAAATACAAAGAAAATTGAATTCTTTGAATTCTGATTGAAGTAAAGGGTTGTAACATACGTATTTTTAGCCAGATTGTACGTAAGGTAGAGTAGGGGACAGTGGACCTGTCAGGAGTAAAATGCCCTAGTTTGCTTTCAGCAAAAGTAAAAAAAAAAAAGTTTTACTTTCTCTCAGGTTTTCCATCATTTACCTGTTAGGTCTCCTGTGCTGTGTCAGATGCTGTCACTGCTGACGTGTTCTGTATAAATGAGAACAATTGTATATTTTTTCTATTATGTTTTGTCCCAGTGTAATATATTGTCCTTTCAACATCATGTAAAACTGAAAGATGAACCAACTTACATGTTATTTATAATGAATGTAAAAATAAATAAATAAATGACTGTACGATCCCTGTGTGTAGTGGTTGGGTTTTTTTTTTTTTGATTATTTTATTTTTAAATGAACGTGATTGTAATATACTGATAGTTTGGTATGTTCCCGTGCAAGCTGTACGCGTTTCAGGCAGTACCTGCAATACTGTGATCAGTGTGTACAGACCCTACAGGATACCTACGAACACACCAAGGTATCGAAGGTTGGTTCTTTCCGTTATGAGAGCAAAAAGCCATTTAATGGGTAAAAAACTAATGGGCAGCAAGCCACGTTTATATCCAAGCACACCCTGCCCTCTCCTCGCGTACCAATTCTCCAACCTTCACAGTACCAGTTATAAATATATACGGGTTATAACTTATTATACAAGTGTAAATTATACCCCCATCTTGTAGATTTAATCTCGTAATGTGTTTTGTGGTGACTGAGGGAAGGGTGGGCACCGTTCCTGTCAGCGCCCCCCCACCCCTTCACAGTACAAGCTATATGTATATAAGAGTTATAACTTATAGAAGTATAATTTATACAAGTATAATTTATATAAGTTACACTCCCATCTTGTAAATTTAATCTCGTAACGTGTTTTGTGGTGACTGAGGGAAAGGTGGGCACCGTTCCTGTCAGCGCCCCCCCTTCACAGTACAAGTGATAAGTATAAAAGAGTTATAACTTATACAACTTACACAAGTATAAATTATACCCCCATCCTGTAAATTTAATCTCGTAACGTGTTACGGAAGGGCGGGCACCATTCCCCTCAGCACCCCCCCACACTCCCCATGCGCCCTCCCGGCCGCGCGGGGGCGCTGTGCCCCCCCCCCCCCCCCCCCCGGGCCGTTCCCCAGGGGGGGGCCCCCCCCCCCCCCCACCCCCCCGCGCGCGCGCGCGCGCGCGGTAGGCGTGTTGACGCCGGGGGGGGGGGGCGGCGCGCTCGGCGGGGGCGCGCGGCCGGGCACGCGCGCGGCGGGCACGCGCTCACCCCCCTCAGGCCCCGAGGCGCGGCCCCTGAGGGAACGGGGGGCTGAGGGGCGGCGGCGGCGCCGGGCATGCGGGCGGTGGGACGGGGCCGGGACAGAGGGACCGGGAGCGGGCCGGCAGGGGGATGCTGTCGAGGAAGAAGACCCGCACGGAGCTCTCGAAGCCCGGCGAGGTGCAGGGCAAGTACGTGAAGAAGGAGACGAGCCCGCTGCTCCGCAGTGAGTGTCGGGGGGTCGGGTGTGTGTGGGGGGTGTTGGGCTTTTGTCGCGGTTTTCGAGCTCGTTAGCAATAGGAAAGGCGCTTGAGGTGCTCGGTGTGCCTGTCCGAAGGCAAACGGAGCCGCATTGTGTGGCGGTGTAGCGGCTGGGTCAGCCCGGGGACCGCGGGCAGCCAGCTCCCAGTCAGCATCCTGATCGCGCCTTAATTAATACTCATTAAGGCCTTCAAATCAACCTGGGGGTGTATCTGGCGGCCTAAGGCCTCGCACACATCTGCCGCGATGTAAGGATTGCGTGACTGCTTCGCCCTGGCTGTCACAAGCTGACTGCCTGCCCCCCCCCGCCAGGCGCCGAATTCGTGCTGCAAGCTGTTAAAACTTCATCAGAGCTCGTTAATGAGCTTAATGACAGGCCTGGCTTCCCTCTCCTGCTTGTGGCAGCTCACCTGGAAGGAAGGCAGTTAGGTAAAGCAGGAGGAGAGGAGCAGTGCTTTGTTTGTGGAGGGGAGGTGTCCGCGCAAAGCTCCTTTATGCGAAGGAGAGAACAAAATTTTCTAGTAAAACGATAATTTACGTGCACAAAAAGACAGTGTTTTGCTGGCTCAACTCTATATTTAGCGGAGAAAGGACGAATTCAGTGGTAGGTAGGATACGTGGGTGCTCGGGGCCGTACAGGGAGGAGAGCAGTGAAGCCTGGCTGATGTAGTGCAGGGGTAGGGGGGTGGGAGGTGTTTTGTGTTGGTTTTGTCGCTGCAGTTACGCTGGATTTTTTGGCAATAGGCTGTTGCAGGCAGAGGGTGTGTGGCTTTTGTTGTGGCAGTGCACGCTGCAGCGTTACTGTTTCACTCACTATGCATTAGAGGTGCTTTAAAGCAGTTCTGGCGTTTAAATTTCCTCACTTCCATGGTGTAAACCTAGCATCGTAGCTAGCCGAATACATCAAGCGCTCACAGTCTTACTTCTCTTTTATTCTCTAACAGATCTGATGCCTTCGTTTATCCGCCACGGTCCGACCATTCCAAGACGAACTGATATCTGCCCTCCTGACCCCGCTCCTGCGTACGCTGCGGGGGGAGATGGAATCGTTTCCAGGAACCAGAGCTTCCTTCGAACGCCAGTGCAGAGGCCACCACATGAAATAATGAGGCGTGAAAGCAACAGACTGTCTGCACCCTCCTATCTCGCTAGAAGTTTAGCTGATGTCCCTAGAGAATATGGCTCTTCCTCCCAGTCCTTCTTAACAGAAGCTAATTCCGTTATGGAAAACGGAGACGCCGGTGCCCGTTGCTACTATTACGATCACTTTTACGATGCCCAAAGGAGACGTCAGTTAAATGACCGCTTGCATGAGGACTACAGGTATTACGAACACAACAGCGATCTTTTCCAGAGGATGTCCCAGAATCACGGGAGGCACACTTCAGGTAAGCGTGGATAAATTGTCGTTTGTTAAATGCTATTGAAAGACTTCTGGTGCGGGAGTGTATCTGTGGTCATGTTTTTAAGTTACACTTACAGGACAGCGCTTCCTTTTAGTGACTTTTCTATGATCTTGAGCATGTGCTGGTGTTTTTATTATGAAGAGCTTGATTGCATATATAGATGGTGATTGATTTATGGAATAAACGAGGTAAGTTTGAGCAAACTTCTCTTAATCCCAAACCTATTTGCGCTTCTCTTGCCCACGTTGAGTCAGTTGCTAGTGAGCCAGCAGTTTTACTCGTCAGGGGACAGCTGCTGCTTCCATGAGGTATGGAATAACCAACAGCTCTAAACTATAACACTGCTTATTTGTTGTTATTGTTATAAGTATTTATTTTTAAAAATTTTATAATGAACACATTTCTTTATTTGCTGTCAAATAAAGAGAATGGCTGTTACGTGTAATTAGCAAATTGGCCTGTAGTTAGTGCTGAAATTGGCTTCTTAGTCCTTGGCTTTTTTTTTTAGCTTGTAATATTGCTTGAGGGGGAAACAGGCAAACAAGACTCAGTGGAACCTGTCTTTGTTTTCTAATGGAACAAGGCAGTAAGAAGGAATCCGTTAAATACTTCTTCCTGAAGTATTTGATTACCTGGGATGATGCTGAAGAAGAATTCTTACTGCCATGAATCTGTTGTTGAAATTAAAAAATCTAGGATTTCCATACTACCTGTGGAAAGGTGACCTCAGCAGTCGTAAACCTGGCAGCGTTGGAGCACCGTGCATGCTACTGAAACTGTGTTCAAGGAGGAGTTTGAGAGAAACACTTCAGACCTGTAAATAACAGGCTGCTAGCTCGTTACTTGTCATCTGTAAACAAAAGAGTAAATCTCCTGTCCAGAAGAACAAATCTGCAAGTAAAACTGTCATCGTTTATGGCTGCTGACAGTGCACGGAGTTACAGGCTGACAGTGCTTTGGTGTTTGTGGTGTGTGGGCCTTTGTTTTTTTTAACAGCAGGAACGTTTCAGTGAAAAATGGCAGAAAAGTAATGTTAGCTTTACCGCTGGCAGCCAGTAAATCTTGAAATGCTAGTGCTTGAGGCTGGCTGCCCCATCCTCGTTAATTCTGCTTTAATACATAAATCTACGTGGATTGTGCAGGGAAGCCCTCTGTCAGCTGTTCTTCAGTGGTCATTAAACATTTACCTGGCCCAGATAACAAGCACCTGCTTGCATCTGCTGTGCTTGGAGGCAGGAGGGGAGGACTTCAGAAACCAATCCACCGATTTGACCTTCCAAACAAGGATTCTAATGCTGAATGAGGCAACCAAAATACAACTGCTGCTTGGTAGAATTGGATCAGTGTTTAAGTGGAAAGGGAGCTTCACCTGCTAGTGTGAAGGTGGAAATTTTAAAACCAGCTGAAAGTAGAGCTGCACAGCCCTATTATTCTCAATTGTAGCAACGCTTTTCTTTCTCAGAGGGCTTTTCTCTCCTGTTTGTTTCATGCCTTTTAAAAAACACAAAGGACATGCTGGCATTTGCCTGGTCTTTGTCCTTTCCTCGGGTGTTGTAACAGCGTGAACAGATTTCACACCTTTGGTACGGGGTGGGTATTCAGTCACGTATTTGTAGGAAGAAACCAAAAAGGTGAACGGCTTGTCTGAGCGTTATCCCTTTTCCTTTGCTTTTTTCCCTTTCATCTCAACCTGGAAAATGACCTCTTCAACTCCACCGTGAGGTCTCACTGCAGTGCATTGACCTACGTCCTCACCTTCTGTCTTCTCCAGAATTGCTGTTCCATTTTTCAGTAGCAGAATTGTGTCCAAGAACAAGAAAGCCCCATGTCATCTTTATTTCTTTTGCCTCACTGCTAAGCTTGTTTTCCTTTGAACCACCCATTGCCATCAAGCCCTAAGTGTTTCTCTTAAGCAACACAAATCTCTAACTTCCAATTCCTCTTCTCCTCCATCTCCAGAACACCGGGTCAGGCCTTTCGCTTTCATTGCCTTCGTCTGAGTTCTCACCCATTTTTAGTGTTGTTTCGAAGTGGTTCGCCTAATTCAAACCGTTCTTCAGCAGGATCACTGACGGCTCCAGCTTATAAACTTGCCTCACACAGGTACAAAGCGCACCCTTTATTAGCTGTGCTCTGTGAGTGCTGCCCCTCGCCTCCTCGCCCAGCAGGTGCTCTCAGATCTGTTCAGGTTTGGGTTGGTTGCTGAGGAGGTGTTGCCTGACGAGCACGAGGTGTAATTAACCCGTGGTGAGTGATGTTTCATTTAGTGGGGGTTACAGCCGACGTGGCCCGTGAGAAGCAGCGTCTGGATACAAAACGTGCATGTGAATTTCGGCTTTCGGTCAGAATAAGAATTGCGCTCTTGATGATTTGGTGATAATGTGCTTTTTATTGACATCTTCATACTCAAAGTAGTCAAGTACTGAAGCAAGTCTCACGATTTTTCAAAGCTGCTTTTCATAGGCATTCCTCCTTGAAGTCACGTTTTCTCTCTCTGCATGATTCAATTCTCCCTGTCTTCGTTTTCTCATTAGATTTACTTTTAATTAACAAAGTAGTGCTAGTTGTTTTCCTAAGAAATACTTTCCATTTATTTCCTAGTTTTGTATGTTTAGCTACCTCTGTGCAATTTCTTGATTTTTGTTATTTACTTTTTTTTCCAAGTGTCCATTTCAAACTAAATTCTAAGAGACTTTCCCTGTCTTTCCTCGACATCTCTTTCCTCTCTTCTAGGTGAAAGGTTTGGGGAGGTCTGTGGTTGAAGTTATACCTACAGTATAGATTGGAACTAACTTGTAACCAAGACCTCAGAGTTATTTGTACCTGTTTGAGCGGTAAGCTGAATAATTCTTGTGTATATGCAAATTGCTGAGATTTTAAAAAGGGATTTTGTGGTGTAGATTTGTAAGTAGTTGCCTGTGATGTCAGAGAACAATTATTTAACCCTCTGAAGGGGGAGTCTGATGAGCTTTAGTTGAAAGGGGGTTCACCTCGTGTTAAATTAAACTGCAAACTTATATTGAGTAGGAGAGCAAAATCACAAAATACCAATTATTTAATGGACTCTCTTCAGAGCTGAAGGAGCGGGGCTTTTCTTTTCAAGTGACCTCTTCTTCTTTGTGCTGATTCTGCGGTGATTTCAATGCAGAGCTTTTGGAAGCTCTCAGAGTACTTCCCGTCATGTCCCCTTCGTTAATTTACGCTTGCCTGGAATGTCCCGTGCCCTCTGACAATCGAGGTGCTTGTGCTCAGGAAGTACATTCAGAAGCTTTGGCACGAGGTGGGGAGGCCCAGGACCTTTTTTGGCTATTTTATGATTACTCACTCCCCTAAAGTTAAACATTCATCTCTCTGCCTGTCTCTTCTCCTGGTTTGAAGAGGGAAAGGGCGAGGAGTTGGGCATCATTAGGGAAGGGGAAAAAAGCTCTCACGACAACTGACCGAAGTAAAGACAGGTAAGAAGGCCTTGCATTTGGCTAGATCTATTCTCCAATGCCCTGAATTTTGGTTGAAGAAAGCTGTGGGGAGTTCATAGGCTCAAAAACCTGCCTACATAAGCTGTGTATCAAATAAAACGAGATTTCCTGCAGTGTCTTTGCCCTTTTCCCTCTGTGCTGGGCTGCTCGGGGGGTAGGACTTTTCTCCGGTGCTTTCCACCACCGTTGCTGAAGAACTGAAGAACTGCTGGACTTTTTTATGCGGAATGCCTTTACGTTAAACCTCCTGCATTGCCCTGTGAAAGTATTTCATCCTGCCACTCACGGTTTGCGTTGTTCCATACTAATGGAGTAAAAACCCAACAGGCTTCCACCACTGTAGGAGATCCTATGGAGTTGTCCCATTTGTGACACTGTTAGCCTAAGATGGGTTTCTAAGGGAGTATCTTGGGGTGCACCAGAACACGGTGCTCAAAATTAAACTTCGGGCTCTGGTGTTAGGACACCCTATTGCTGAAGATGTTGAGGAAGAGTCAATAATGGGCCTGGCCTCGCTTCAAACTCAGCATTTTTAATCTTAGCTCTCGTAATAAAGGTGATTGCTGTTCTTGGCACCTTCTTTTTTTCAAAGTACGGAGGGTGATGGTTGGACCAAACGACCTTGGAGGTTTTTTCCAACCTTTATGACTGCAGGAATACACACGGTGATGCAAGCAAACTCATTCAGCAGGGTTTTCTTTCTCTTTAGAAGAGCAAATAATGCTCTAGGCTACTTTGCAGTTCACTCAAGACCTTAAATTGAAGATGGGGCGTTTTACAAGCGTTAGGAGGCAGAATTAACAAATGAGACGTGGCAGGTTCCAAAGATAGGAGCTGAAAAGGATTTACAGTGGCATAAATCTAAATTCATTGGAGAGACTGCTTGAAATTCAGTAGTGCTGCCGAGAGCTTTTAAAGAACGGTGCTCGTCATTAAGCAGAACGAAGGAGATTTTTAACACTAGGAAGAAGCAGGTAGCTTACGTGGAGAAGCAGGAGGAGGAGGAATTTCTGCCTGGCCATGGGTACAAAAACGTGTGTGATGAAACCCTGAGCAGTTACTGGGAAGTGGAGATAATTTCTTCCATCAAGAGGAAGGTCACAGGTTTTAAACTAGACGAGAAAAATGGTTCAAGCTGTGTTTTTTTTTCCCCTGTAGATAATTTTGTGTTACGCTATTAAAATATAGTACGGGCCCATAGTTCAGGGAATAGCCTTGTTTTTTACCATAAACACCTACGTGAAGCTTTGTGCTGCTGTGAAAATGTTTTAGGGCTAGGACCTCACCAAGAATTAAGGGAGGTCATGCCCACGGAGGCTGTACGCTGGGAGAAAGCAGGGGCTGGCACTTAGCGATGGGACGAGCAGAACTGCCCGTGTTGCCTTTGCACGGGGTGTGTAGCACCGATTTTCAGCGTGCTTTCTGGGTGATCTCTCTCCGTGGTCAGAATCGGATTTTTTGCCTTTGCCCAAGTGCATCTTCCAGTCTTCTCTGGCTTCTGGATGGAGAAATGCAGGCCTTGTGGCGAGAGGACGGCTCGGTGCTCATCACCCTGCCTTGTGCAACTCTTCATACCAACTCGAGATGTGAAAAAGCATTAACCTTTACCCCCAGTAAATAACTACTTTGCTATTTTTCCGCTAGAATTTAAGTGGGAGGAACTCATTTTTTAAAAAGTGCTGGTTTTAACAGCGAACAGAAATATTTATAGCTTTGTACCTTGATGAGAGTTCTTCTCCCCCTCAGGTTTGTGTCTTCAGTCTTGTGGTGATTAACGTTTGCTGGTTATACACATGCAGAATTAGAGCACAGCAGCTCGCTTGATCGGGGAAAATACTGAATTTGTTTCCCCAAAGCACAGCATTTCCGAGAAGCTGAAGCGCTTGTGTTTTGTCGCTGGAATGAAAACAAAAACAGTGGCATAACTGTAGCTAGGGCCTGAAATAGTCTCCCTGGCCCCAGTGCTGCTAAAGGTCAGGAAGCCTCTAGGATGTTTCTCCTCACTGGAAGTAAAGGTCTGCCTTGCTTAATCCTAACGAGAGCTGGAGCTGTCACGTGAAGGCCATCATTAACTTTCCTGCAGCTAACGAGGAGGTGAGCGCTCCAGCAGGCGGAGGCAAAATAACTGAGGACGCAGCAAGGCGAGAAACACGCTTGTAGCTGAGCACAGATCTAAAGAGCAGTGCTCAGCAGGAACTTGTGGGTTTAATTTTCTTATTCATTCAGTTGCTCTGCAACCTTTCCATGACATTATTGTGGGTCACTCTTACCTCTTCCTAGAATGACAGCCCCGTGTAAAATATGGCAGAAAATACAACCTATTTAACCTGATGCTTAACATCGATGGTACCCCTTGGCTGGCCTGCTACAGATGGTACACGTTCTGTTGCACAGGACTGTGGCCACAGTCAGGAAACAAGAGATGAAATTGCCTGAGAAATAACAGCTTTGATGCTACGTAAGCGTTACTTAAGTGATGTCTCAGTTAACGAGCAGACCTGAAATTCCTGCTTAGTAATATGATTTAGGTGAGAGAGGCTCTGCCTTTTCTGTCTGCTCTCGAAAATAACACAAAAACGGAAGGAAAGGGATGTATTCACTTGATCTTTAAACAAGGTGTCTGTGACGGAGTCACTTTCTGACTTCTAAGAAGGTGGAAAAGTCGGTCCCGTGCTGCTCCTCCTGGTTGTAGGGAAATAGCAGTACACAAGCTCTGAGTACTGTGATGGAAGAGATGCATCTGAAAAGATAATTAGAATTTATTTAAAGCCAGAGACGCTGTAACTGGAGGTAATTACTTCAGAATAGAGGTGAGTCAGTAGGCTTCCAAAAGCTGAGACACCTGTGAAAATCTTGTCACTTAATTGTTTTTTATTAACTTTCTGTAATTTTTCTTTGGGTTTTTAATCAGCTACCTACCTAAGGATCCCCAGTATATAGAGGGAAGGAAAAGATGAAATGGAATGTTTCTTCGGTACATCTCCCAGCATCCGGCACGCTAATTATTATGACGTAAAAGCTGTGTGTGTGTTGGAACAAACAGGTTATTTGAAAATAATGGCGAGCAGTCTCTTTACCTGGTTATTTGTAAATCATAAATGTGCTGTGTTTCCAGGCAGAGGTAGGCAATGAACCAGGTATTGCTTTGGGTCAGTTTTCCCAACCCCAAACACCCTTGACCTGGGTCATCTTACTTCTCTCTTGCTGGAGAAAGTCTTCTCCTAGTGCCGCCTGCTTCTCCAGGAGCTGCCAATGACCATTTCCATGGGCCTCGTTAGCATTATGAAGTGCAGGTGCTCCGTACTAAAGAAGAACGAGATGAGAAGCAGATGAGCAGACTGCAAGAGCAGGAAACGTCCCTCCAAGAGCTGTGGAAGGAAGGGAGGAAGAAACCAGGAGATTTTGTGACTTTCTCTCAAAGAAAGGCCTCTAAATCTCGGCTGGATTGCGGTCAGAAGGCCCGGCTGTCCCACCCGGGGTGCACGTTAGCTACTCAAGCAGGCAGGGGTGGCTTTGGCAAAGAAGGCATGGCAACACGAACTTCAGTACGTGCAGAACGACTGCTCAGCAAAGGGCTTTTGCAGGATCCTGGGTGGATCTGGCTCCTCTGTGTTCTGTAGTTACTGATGGTGGCTTTTGGCTGATGGCACACGCATCGCTAATAACACCTGTCAGTGCAGTGCTAACCTTGTCCCTCCGCTTGGTTTTCCTCTTCAATTTACTCATTTCAAATGGTTAAGGCTTGGTTGGTATCCTGTGACTTTTCTAGCTGTTCCTGACTAAACTAGGGGAAAAAAAAGCTGTTTTTCCTTGCAGATAAATAGTTCTGGTGCGTCTGTAACGTGTATAAACAAACTCATTTAGGTAAAGCTTTAACATTTGTAATCTTACGCTGGCTCTCTGCTCAGCAAGTGGAGCCAATAACAAGAGTTTTATCCCTGCTGACTATGCGAAAATACATCTCTTAATTGAAAAAGCAAGGAGGCTTTAACTGTCTGAACGAAGCTGGCCGGTGATCCTGGAGTAGGAGGAGAGCAAAACATGCGAGGCTTAAAAGGGGAACGGCTATTTTGACCTCATCAGGAGACTTTTTTACTAGTGCACAAGTAAATCTGAGGGCATTGTTCAAAGTTCATAGCTGCATCATGCAGGGGGGAAAAAGTTGACTGTACTTAATGTTGGTTCGGATTATTACCGGTTTGGCTAAACACTCTTCTCCCTCTTTTGTTAGGCATCGGGAGAGTCGCTGCTACATCTCTAGGAAACTTAACAAATCATAGTTCTGAAGACTTGCCTCTTCCCCCCGGCTGGTCAGTGGACTGGACTATTAGAGGAAGGAAGTACTATATAGATCATAACACCAACACGACTCACTGGAGCCACCCGCTCGAGCGTGAGGGACTGCCTCCGGGATGGGAGAGAGTGGAGTCGGCAGAATTTGGAGTGTATTACGTGGATCACATCAATAAAAGGGCTCAGTACAAGCACCCTTGTGCTCCCAGGTACGACGTCGGTCTTGTCTGTTAGGATTGTTCTTCTCCTAACCCAGCTGGGAAAGTGGAAGTGTTTTTGCCTCACATACAACGTACCAAAACCATCTTATTTTTAGAAGTAAGCTTTACCGGTTCTTGACTAAGATTTTTAGAAGTTATAATTGTTAGTGTCTTTTTTTCCTCATCTGTTACTATCTTAGGTTTAGAAACAGGATATTGTCCCTAGCTCGCTAAAACAAAGCAAGTATTCTCCTCAGCCGTTGGTGAAACAGCCAAGTTGCTGGGAACAGAACGGAGCTGTTGATGGAAGAGAGACTTGATCTGATGTTCCTGGAGGCTGTCCGGAAAATGGCACCTGTGACCTGAAATATGAATTGTCGTCTTTAGAATGAATTTAGGCGTTTTAGCTACGTAAAACTTAAAGGTTAAACAAAATTAGCATGTACCAGATCTACCCGTTAATTTCTGCTATTCAGTCTTTTTTTAGTTTCCCAGGAAGAGCGAGCTTTCGAAGCTCAAACAGAGCAACAGGCTAGAGGCTCGCTGAGGCAACGCGCCTGTGGTTGCATCACTGGCCTTTGCGTGCATTAATCTGTAGATGAGTGTTAACAAATTATGCCCGCTTGGAGCTCACGGAGCGTCTCTGCCTTCCTTCGTACAGCGTTCCCCGTTACGACCAGCCTCCCCCGGTGACTTACCAGCCCCAGCAGGCGGAGCGAAGCCAGCCTCTCCTGGTCCCTGCGAATCCCTACCACACCGCCGAGATCCCGGACTGGCTGCAGGTCTACGCCAGGGCTCCCGTGAAGTGAGCTTGTTTCTTTACTCTTCCTTTCACACCAAATTACTCGTGCGTGGTTTAGAAGGAAACCAAATGAGTTGTGATGACTGAAAGAACTCCAGCTGGTGTCTGATTTATAATTGCATAAGAACCGGTGCTGACAGTGTGCAGGGAGTTAACACTGGACGTTTTCCTATAGAATCGTTAGGGTTGGAAAAGCCCTCCAAGATCTGGTCCACCCACCCCCCTACCACCAACGTCACCACTGAACCGTGTCCCCCAGCACCACGTCCAGCCTCTCCTTGAACGCCCCCAGGGACGTTGCCAGAAATGGGGTTTAAAAACTCCTCGTTTCACGCGCGCAGCCTGAAATTGCATGGGTGACGTTTTTAGCAGGTGTGAAAATGCCAAACAAGGATAGTTGGGTTTAATTCCACGATTTCATATATTAAAAAAGCCCCGCTGAATTTAGGGAAGCACCATTGCTTTTTACGAGCTGAGGATCTAGGCTAAACACTTAATATCCTAAATACCTAAACTTCGAACTTGCTGCTGTTGCTCGCCATCAGCCATTCAACAAATTTGTGTCAAAAGATGCTTTTTAAACCGTATATAGATGTAATCTCCCCCTATATATTATGTTATTAACGTATAGTTACTGTTATAATTAATATTATTTAAATACTTCAAACCACATATATACGTTATCTTAGGGCTTAAACCATTATTATATGTACAATTTTTATATCTCCCCAAAACAGAGCCAAAACCTGCCCATTAAGGGGATTTGACACTCTTTTTCTTCCAGTTGAAAATCGTGTGTAGTAAGTATGACCATCCTTTGTGTCATCTTACTGGAGGATTGGAGACTCTTTCGTCACGTTAGCTTGCTTTTTATTAGGCATCACTTCAAATCACCCCGGATCTCGTGACTTGCAGAATGTTACGTTGGAGAGCTGCTAGGATGTGGCTTACTCGCAGTGTATTTGTGAGAACGGTACCAAATGGCTTATAAAGAAGGCGTTTTTTTTCAGGGTGTGAACTTCCTCACGTGTATATTACTCCTTTTTTACCAAAAGAAAAAAAATAACTGTGAAGGAGAACTAGCAGTTTGAATTCAGACTGAAATCCACATTTCCAGTCAGTTGAATCGCTCCTAAGTGGTGCTAAGTTATGTTTTTGAAGAAACATCCCTCTAGGAACAGGGAAGGGCCTCCAAGAGCAGACTGAAGTCAGCATAATGAGACGTTTTCTGACGGGTTCAGCTCTGCAAAAGACTAACTAAATAGAAAAACAATTAAAAATCCAGGTAATATTTCAGTAATTATAAAACCGTGTATGTTTTCATAAGGGAAATATGGATAAACCGACTCTGACAGCAGTGAGCAGCTCAGTCTGTAGCTGCAAATTCACCAGCTGCGTATGGTCGGTGACTTCCAGCTGAAATATTTCTGTAGCTGCTTCTTAGCTATAATTTGTGTTTAATTACTGCTTGTGGCCACTGGGCTGGCCTAAAATCCAGCAGTATATTATACGCCGAGGACACACGAAGTTCCTGTAACCTATGAGAGGACTTATTTCCTAGAAACACTTTCAGGTTTTGGCTGCGACTGCATTTCTTCATTTAGGTCTTTGGCACATTTCGACAATGCAGCTTGAAATATTTCAGCCCGTGTTGTGTAAATCTGTGCCGGCACTTCTCCTGAAACTTGAGGATAAGCAATGTAAGGTTCTCAGAAACTTCTTGAATGGGCTGAGACATTTTAAAACACTTAATTCGTTCAGTGTTTGAGTAGAATTGGCCTCGTTCAGAGGAACAAAAAATGGTGTACTTGCTCCTATCCTTTTAACTTTCCTTCTGTTAAAGTAGTTCTGGGAGTGATATGAATATTCGTGGACCTCTCAAACGCTTCTATGGAGAAGGAAACCCTGTTTTATGCACTTTTATACCGGAGAAGTGAGGAAGAGAGGTAGCAACTAGCTTGCTGTCACCTCAGCTTGAAGACTTCTTATAGACGGTTTGACAAAGATTTTCATTTGATGAAATCAAGGTCACTTACACGTTACACATGGAACTGTGACAACAAGCCTCTGTTGTGAGAACAACTGGCATAAAGCTTGAGGGAAGAATCTAGTGATGCTTCTACGTTCTTAACCAGCACTTCCTAAAGGTTGAGTATGAGAACTGTGTGCATTTTTTTACTGTGTTCTAGCCCCAAAATGAAAGCCAGCAAAACGCTTCTGTAGTGGTAGTAGGGGAGTAGCTTTCGTGGTCTGCTGTTGGAAAGCTGCTGCAAAATGTGTTGATGAGTCGTGCTGTTTTCCACGGAGATCTTTGTGGTGCGTTTTGTTATGGATGCCTGGTGCTGTAGCTTGATTAGCTGAATAAAGGCCGGTTGTGGAGGGAAAACAAAGTAGATATCGTAGCAAAAACAGGGAACAGCTTTCACTTCAACAAGTTTTTCTAAAGGATAAGAGTTCTGACCGCTGGAGAGATCTAATGGGGAGTTGTGGCAGGTGTTAGCCGTAATGTCTTCCTATTTTAGTGAAAAACAGTCAATCTGTTAAGAACAAAAAGAAGGTATTTGGCTCACCAGACAGCAAAGAGGCTTTGAGGTCTAATAATAACTTGAATAATGATTTCCAATACCGAGGTACTGGTGACACCTTGAAGCGCCCCTTCCCCCTCTGTCCCAGCATCTGTCCAGGGCTTTTTTTGAAAGCCTACGCACAGTTACCAGTGTTCACAGGGAAACCAAGACACCTGGCATGCATTTAAGCCCTCGCCAGACTCGAAAGATGGATAAACATTCAATTTTTAAAGTCCTGAGGACCAGTGGGGTAGGTGCTCCAAGAGCATGCCGGAGTGCACGCGTGGGACGTTGAGGGTGAGGATGCTGGAAGTGCCTTCCTCGTAGGAGAGGCTGCAGTTCAGATTCTCCCCCAATCTCATTTAGAGCAAGGATCAGAGCCCAGGTCTCTCCCCTTGCAGCCGTAACCAAGAGGCCGTCAATATTTTGGGCAGCTCCCCGTCCGTTGCGTTGAAAGTGAATGTTGTGTTGAATTCTTGTCGTCTGCTGGGAATAACCCTGGCGACGGAGCACTCGGCTAAGTTCCTCTCCTTGCCCAGGAGGACAGGCTCGGCGCTCTGCAGGAATGTTTTACCAACGTGCCCTTGGTTTCTGGCTCTGCGACTCGTTGTCCCTGTACGAAGTGCCCGCGGTGTCCGGGTGAGGTGCTTTGGGTGCTCCGTCCCGTGGGTGTCCCCGCGGCCGCCAGCTGGGGCTGGCTCTGCTGGCCAGACTCTGCCAGTCATCGCCGTGAGGTGGAAGGAGACATCAAAGGGAGCAGCCCGTTTATTTTCGGCTTTGGTATCTGGCCCTCTGAAGTCCTTGCAGTACCTTCTGTACGGGGGATGCCCGCCTGTTAACACATCCGCTTGTCAGACCCGCTGACTTGACCTTTTCCTACCGTTGGCACAAAAAGCAGCACATTTAAAAAAATAAAAGGTTGTTTTCCTCACAGAGGGATGGATATTGGGATTTTGGAGGCAAACTTGTGTTTGCTCAGCCTTTGTTCTCATAGTTTCTTGCTTTGAAAGAATCAGAAGAACCTGAGTTGGAAGGGACCCACGAGGATCATCAAGCCCCAACGCTTGGGTCCACGCAGGACCACCCAAAAATCCACCTGTACGGGGTTGGGTAGCTCCCGTGGTTTATATATTGAGGGAAATCGATACTAGAGACACAAAATTTGGGAAAAACAAGCTTTGAAGAGCGTTTATGGCACGGAAGCGAGTCGCTGAGTGACGTGTGATGGAACAACCCTCTCCGTGATGATGTCCGGGAACCGGCCTTGGTTTGATGGCCGTCTCGTGCCCATGCAGCTGCGGTGCCAGTTGGGATTGTGGAAAATTACCCACAGAACGGCCCCGACTACTCACGGGGTGGTTTGGCAGCCGGGACACTTCGGCAGCTCTGCTGGTGAGCGAGGGAGGCTCGAGGAGGCAGCGGCTTCGACAGCCAAACGGGTGGTGATAAGGAGATGTCTGCACGCTGCAGCAGCTGGGAGAAGTGCTAGGAGTACAAACAGCAATCCAAAATTGCTCCATGTTAACAAATCGGAATTAAAAAAGGGGGGACTGGCGGTAACTAGCTCCTGTGAGAAAAGCAGTGCAGGAGAGAAGGCTTACAGGACAAAAGGCGAAGTGTTTTGAAAGGCCAGGGAGAGCGTGTGGTGGTTGGAGACATCAGCAGCTTTCCTTCGGTATCGCCTCTCTTGTAGGCTGGCGTTACGCTTCCGCTTCGCTTGGCGGCTTGCCTTAATTAACGTGCGCTGCTCTTCATTTTGGGGAGTGGGGAGGTGGATTTCTAACCAAGCCTGCCTGTACGCAGCCCTCTTCCTCCGCCTGCTTGTGTTTCCTCGGAGCTGTCCGTTCCCCTCCTCAGGCGCTAGGAGCAGCTTTCTGGTGCCCCGAGCTGCGTTGTGCCTTGCACAACCCTTGTGAGCGGTGCAAGCAGGCAGAAATGTAGCGGCCGGTACCCAGAACTGCTCGACTTCCCGCTGAGCACGTTTCCAGACAAGAGCAGAGGTTCCTGCGGGGGGGCTGAGGTGGCACCAAAGCTACGTGCAGAACCAGCGCCTTCTGGGCTCTCTTCCCTTGGCCCGCCCGTCTCCAGGCACCTCCCCAGGTCCGCAGCAGCTCGTTTATTCCAGCGTGAGCACCAAGAACATCTGTGGGCTCCCTTCTCCCTCCCTCATCCCCCCGTCTGCTGTCCTGCGAGGTTCGTGACCTGCGGTTGGAGGCACTGATTGAGGTTATTGCTGCTAATTAACCAAGAGCAGGACGGTGTCCAGGAGTGCTCGTTAAGGCTGGAGCAAGAACGCCGTGGAAACAAAAGCGCGTTGTGAGGGGCAGGCTTGCAGGCCTGCCGTGCGCTGCCTCTGGGAGGTGCTTGCTGGGGAATAGGAGGACCAGCTGTAAAAGTGGTTCGGTTTTCTTTCCTAGTCCGATTTTAAAAGTTGCTTCACTGCTAAATCTTGAAGGCTTGTGCAGCAGAATCGATGTTCTGAGCCAAGGCATAAAACGCGTTTGGGGAGTGTTGGTGTAGTCAGTAGGGTCTTCAGTTCTAGAGTTTACCTTTATAAGAAGTAATTTGGCGTATTAGGGGTGATTCCGCAGCTTAGCTCTAAGTGGTGTTTCTCCAGTGCACTTGCAGACACAGCTCACCGTCCTTAGGCGTTAATTAGTTATTTCCTCACCTACAACATGCCAATCAACGTAGGCTACAAAGCTGCTGAGCGGCCCTAAAGCTGAGAGGTCCGTTCGTCACCAAACCCAGGGTGCTGTGCATTGCTCGCGGCGGCACGTGGATGATCACCTCCCATTGCTCTCCCGCCAGGTACGACCACATCCTGAAGTGGGAGCTCTTCCAGCTCGCGGACCTGGACACGTACCAGGGCATGCTGAAGCTGCTCTTCATGAAAGAACTGGAACGGATCGTGAAGCTGTACGAGGCGTACAGGCAGGCCCTCCTCACCGAGCTGGAGCATCGCAAGCAGCGGCAGCAGTGGTATGCCCAGCAGCACGGCAAGAATTTCTAAGCTAACAACCCTTTCCAATAGACTTTGACGAGGACACTACGAGCTTTAAGAGGTTTCCACACTTCATACTATGAAAAAGTGCTTTGGTTGAAAAGGCAGCTTATTTTTGTTGACGTTGCACCTTTTGTTATTATCCTCTTGAATATTTTTCTACATGTATTATGTATTGTTTATAAAACGCAAAACGTTTGTTAGTCTTTTTCCATACGAAAACTAGTTTGTTATTCTGAAAACCAGCACGGAGTTCCGGAGTTTGATCGGAGACTCGATTCTGGTATCTCTTTCCTAGCGGTTGGCTGTATTATTAAGAAGCCGACTATATATTTTTAAATGGCGATAGATGCAATTACAAGAAATGCCCTGGATGCAAAACATTGTTAAAATCCAAATGAGTATTTTGGTGTCCTTCCCTCTGGACTCGGTGTCCCTCTTGAGAGAGGTGTCTGTTCCTTGTTTACAGCTTTAATGTACAGAACGCTGACACTGTTACTTCTCAGTACTAGAACCGTACAGAAGCTGATTTCACCAGTCTAAGAGTGCTTCATGAAAATGAAGTCAGAGTTGCCTTATTTTGTACTTTGTTTAATGCATTATTACCTTAGACTTACCGCTAGTTTTCACAGAAGTTAGTCAGAGGGCAAAATACTTGTACCTTCCTGCAGACCAGTGTCACTAAGCGAACTTGTCACGGTTCTTAAATGCTGGGTAGACTGCGTTGCATGAGCCCCAGTCCCACGGGAAGGTAGTAGCGTTGTCTAACCAGCTTACCAACCAGCTGTACCACACCACGGAAGAAATCAGGGATGTATCAACACTTTTTTAGCGAGCTTTGTCTTGTATTAAAGAGTTCCTTACTTGGGGAAAATTTTTACTTGTACAGTTACCCTCGCCGATATTTTCACTTGGTTCATTGATTGTCCTGAAATGTTATTTATGGATTCTTTTTAGTGCAATAAACATGGTTGCAGACAAAATACATTTCTTGTAAATCCTATCAGTTCAATAAAAAATCACTTTTGTTTAATGAGCGAAAGGGTGGTCAACTGATTTTTTCACCTTCCAGCAGCTCAAATGAAAGGGTTCGAGCCATGAAGATCCGACTGGGAGGGTAAAACCCAACCACTGCCCCTGCAAGAGTGCTGTGCCCACCGTGCTGTGCCTGCCGGGTGTGTAAACGTGTAAATGTCTGTATCATAAAGTGCACTGGCTCTTCCAGTCTCCCTGTTTCAAGTCTCCGCTGCCATCAGTGAGATGTGCGGGCGTTGTGGTACCCTGAGAGGGCTGCAGAGCTGAGCGCAGAGCCCTCCTGTGGCCTCGCTCCTTTACAAGAAGCTTTTCCTCAGCTCTTTAAAAAGGTGGAAGCTTTGCTTTGCCCAAAACTTGCTTTTATAAAACTTGCTTTTACCCTAGCGGTGACCGAAGCACCTCAAGGAGGTCACACCCAGGTGGTGAACAGGCCAGAGTAACATCAAGCTGCTATGGAAGCACCAATTCTGAAGGCCAGAAGAAAATCAGAAACGAATTTAAAAAATAACGCTGAGAAGCTCTTACATTTTGTCAATAATTGCTTCCGATTGGAGCCAACTTAGGAACAAAAAGCAAACTTTAATAGTCTCGATGATAAAAGAATAGAACTGTTTAACACGCTTTCTATGCACTATAATGAATATATACAGAAATACAGTGAAACTTCCTCCAATACATATACAAAGTGATACTTTGTGCAGCAGTTACGAATGGAAACGTACGCTTTCCTCACAATATCGTTAACATACCATAGCGGGTGTCCGTACAGCTTCTGATAAAGCAAGTTAATACATTTTTAATTATGTCGATGTAATTAGCTGATGGAAGAAAACCCTTGGTTACATGTTACAGCTTGTTCAAGTATTTGAAAATAAGATGACTTTGAATAATGCTGAGGTTTGGGAGGTTTTCAGTTGCGGTATCACGGAAATTATAATTGCTCCCATGACTTGGTGATTAAAAAGGGGAAAATAAGGCTTCATAAATTAGTTGGGGAGTGCGCCGGGTATTGCAAATTAAAAGCACTCGGTATTCGCAGCAGTGCCGATATGTACATATTAACAAAACCAAAAACATGCCTACATCTGCCCGTCGAACACACCGAACCGTCGCACGCGTGGGCTTGCTCGCCAGGGGCACGGCGATGGGAGCTCGGCCGGCCTACAGCTTCTTCCTCTCCGAGCCCTCGGCGGGCTCCGCTTTCTGTGCGGGGAAGGCGTGGTGGTACAAGTGCCTGTGAGTCGCGGCTGCGCTGTACAGTTTGTACAAAGCCTGGAAAAAAAAAACAAGAGCAGGTTCGGACTGTGAACTGTTCGGTTTGGGCACCAGCTGGGCCGTGCGTAATGTCCAAAAAGGGGAAAAAAATGGGGTTCAGGAGTTCACTGATCCCTCAGATTTCTCACCTAAGGGAAGAGCTGCCTTCAGCTGTGTGCAGTGAGGCCTACCTGCAGTGTGGGTACAGGTTTGGCAGTTTTTGCTACGTATTTCACACACAGGGTTTAAATTTCTGCACTCTCAGCACTTTTTTTACCCCACCAGGCAGAAATCCATCGCATCACAGACAGGGCTTTGCTGCGTAATTCGTATCTGGCTTTTCTACGTGATTTTTCTGCGGGTGAGTGCAGATTTTTTCCTTCTCACGTTACCCTTTTTTTGTTTTTGCTTTTACCGCTGGTGCCTTTCCTACCTGTCCCTGGCAACACAGCAGCACGGCGGGCTCAGGAAGCAGCGTGCCAGTCCTGGAGCATGCCGGCTGCTGTCGCACGAATCCCATGGAGCATGCGAGGGATGGCTCCAGCCCCGGGCATTTTCTGTGTGGCAGCGGCTCCGTTACCCGTGCTGGCCCTCTCGGTGTGGCCGTGGGGCTCGTGTCCCTTGCAGAGCTCAGTTCAGAGCAGCCACGGGGCCGTGCCCAGGCCCCTCGGGTGCTGCAGCCTCCCAGGGGAGTGCCGCTGGGCCCCCTGCCCCAAACTGCACCCGGGGCACAGTGCGGAGGAGATGCTGCCACGTTACAGAGGCCTGAGGATGAATGGGGAGTGAAGCACTGAGCTTTCTACTTCAAACGAGGTTGTAATTGGGAAAAAAAATAAAAATGAAAACATCGGTGGCTCCTGCTGAGGAACCTGAAGACGCCTGGTGCGCTACAAATGGATCCTGGTGGGCGTGGGACGTGGCAGATGCTGGAGAGGCAAGTAAGGGCTCACAGGGCGATGGCTTCATGTGCACGGGGCCATTGAGTGAAGCAGGAGGGCCCAAGGAAGCACAGCTGAGGGCGAGCAGAAGGCCCCTGGTGATGAAGGGCTGCTGCCCGCATCCCTGACCAGCCCTGGGGCTGTTGCCTGCAGGTGTCTGCATTTATAGGGCTGATGCAAAGGTCTTCAAGCAACGTCTCTGGGTTTATCTTCTGGTGTCTGAAAATAAGCCCTCGTCTCCCCCCTAACAGAACGTGCAGCACTTTGGGCTATTTTAGGCAGTGCCGCAGTGCTCGTGCAAGGGGTGCTTTCCTCAGCTCTCGGCCCAAGGAAGAGGCTGGGGAGGCAGAAAACACCTCCAAGGCCCCGAGCCTGGTTTACTCCACCCAGGATTTTATTTTTTTATCCCCAAGCTGGGCACGTGGCACTTGCAAACACACAAAGTGAAGGGCTGTGTGCTCGCCCAGCCCGAGTGATGCCTGGTGCACAAAACAAACTCACGGGCAGGGCTCAGCACGACAGGCAAGCCCCCCAACACAACTGATGGGGGAAAGGCTGAAACCCCCGTCCTAACAAACACACAACCCCCCCTTCCACCCCAAAGAACCCTCCCTCAGGCTCCTGGCCTTTTAGCTACGAGCCCCAAGGCCCCAGCCCAACGTGCATCTGAGCCCGGGATGATTTTTCTACCCCTGAGCCCTCGAGGATCCCCTGGGAGCCGTGCGGTGCATGCCGGGGAAAGGGGGGGAAACGAGAGCCACTTACCTCGTTTGTGCTTCCCTGGGGAGAGGCATTGGGAAAAGAAGGGGGAGAAAAAGGAGAAGAAAAAAGAAGCATCTCTGTGTATCATGCACACCCACGGAGCCAGCCAGCCGCAGCCCCCAGGGCAGTTTATTTGCAGGGGGCTCAGCCCCGTCCCCTCGCGGGTCCCCGTAGGGCTCTGGCCACCCCTCCTGCTGCCGGGGACACCGTGTGTGATTACACAGGACGGAGCCACAAGGGTTCAATCCCCGCTCCCCACCCTCCTGCCTCTTCCTGCGGGCTCCGTCCTGGTCTTGCTCTTGTGCTGAACCTGCCACCGGCTGCTGGGCAAACGCTGGGCTCAGACACGCCGACATCTCCCAGGGGCACCGCAGGGATGCTCTGGATGCTGAGGACAGGGCAGCCCAGGAGAACCTGCCCGGGATGCAGGCGGTGATGGGCCCTTGCTTCAAGCCGCTTTATTTTAAGGGCAGCCCAGCCGGGGATGAAGGCAGTGGGTGTCAGTGCCTCTCCTCACCCATGCTGGTGCTGGGGGCAGAGGCGCTGGGGGAGCGGGCAGAGCAAGGCTGGGGTGCGGGGATGTTTTCTCGCTGTGACCTTTGTTAAGGCTGGGGGAGGTTTGATGCTGGAGCCCAACCGAGACCTTGCCACGTTGGTTGCAAAAAGCAAAGGCCAAGAAAGGGTGAGACGGGCCGAGCAGGGAAAGCGGGGCCAGAACAGGCAGGGCACAGCCCTGACCTCAGCCTCCTGCAGGCCAGGGTCAGCCGAAGTCCCTGCCCGGGGGGGCAGGAAGGGTCTTTTCTTGGCATGCACACACACAAGCAGCACATGAAACCACCGCAGCCCTGAGAACGCCTCCCCAGTCTGAGCTGCTCCATGCCCACAGGTTTTAGGAGTCCCCAAACTGGCATTTTGTGATGGGTAAGGCAAGCAGGAAAATACAAGGCAGAACAAAATAGCTTGTGGTGAGTGTTCTGATCCCCAGCGGGACCGACACAGCTCAGCTTTGACACCAGACAAAGCTGATTCCTGCTCTTGGCCCCATCTTGCTCTGCCCATCTCTGCTGCGGCACAGGGCAGCTGTACCCAGGCCCCGTCACCGCTCCCTAAGACTTGTCCCCTCCGTCACCAGCTCCACAACCTGATTTGAAAATACTCCCCCTGCCACTGCCCTCCCCACCTAGAAGGCCTGAGGAATGGAGGGGAGCACAGCCCAGCTCTTCCCTCCCTGCACAAGCGGCTCAAGCAGCCGGATCTGCCCGGGGAAGGCCCCACAGGAGCACCTCACAGCCCTAACTGCAAACGCAAAAGCCATTTCAAAGAGGAGGAACAGCCCCAGGAAACCCCACGCTCAAGCACTCGCTGTGGGGACTCGCACTGGTTTTGTTTGAAATCAAAAGCTCTTTATCCTACCTGGTCCCACAACGCTGCGGCCACTTGGTCTATTACTGCGCCCAGTTCTCTGTACTCCCCAGAGTATCTGATATATGCCCAGGTACACAGTGTGATAAGTGTCAAGCCCATGATCATGTTGCACAGACTGGCTATGATGTCCAAGCCAATGAAGCCGGTGACTCCAGCTATCACGTAGGTGATGAAGATGACCACGAAGAGCGTGGCGGGGGTGCGGGCCGCGTGGAAGATGTTCTTGCTGTCGTTGTGCTTGATGTACTGGATGTAGAGCTCATCTATCTCGGTCTCCAGCTGCTGGAGGTAGCGGCGGCTGAACTCCTCCCCACCCATCTTCTTCACCCCGCGGAACAGCTTCACGGCCTCGTCCTTCAGCTCCAGGTGTTTGCTCTGCAGGTCGCTAGGCGCGAGGAAGGGCTTGTCCCCACCACAGACCTGCGTGGAAAACACAGCCCCATCGCTGCAGAAACCTCAGCACCCTCAGCTCCTGTGCCCTGCCAGGCAGACCATGGGAACTGGGCTCTGGGGGCTCCTGTTTGGCTCAGGTAACTGAACTATTCCCTCTCCTCCCCTTAGCCCTGAGCTCCAGTTACTGTTTGGAGAGTCCCAAAACCAAAGGGCAGCGCAGGGGTTGTCCTTGCCCTCCTCTTGGCAATAATGACTTCATCCCCTAATTAGCACCAGCCGCAGCAGGGGTTAAAGAATGGAACAGAACCGTTCAGTTGGAAGGGACCTTCCCTCAAGTCCAACTGCCTGAGCACTTCAGGGCTAAGCAGAAATGAAAGCATGTTAATGAGGGCATTACCCAAATGCCTCTTGAATGCTGACAGCCCTGGGGCATCAGCTGCCTCACGAGGAAGCCTGTGCCAGTGCCTGACCTCGTGGCAAAGCAGCTTTTCTTTATGCCCAGTCTGAACCTCCCCAGGTGCAGCTTCGTGTCGTTGCCTCACGTTCTGGTCATCATGGGCTGCGTGGTCACACAGCGCTGCTGCCCCCTTCCATTAAATTTTGGGTTGCAGCTGGGGGAACGGTGGGCAGAGGATGCAAATTCAGCTGAGATGAAAGATCAACTTTCTGCCAGTCACCTTCCCATGGCCTGCCACAAAATGCTGACCATCCACTGCTCTCCCCTCGCCTGTGACAAAGCCCCTTTTCCACCAAAAACACGGGAGGGAGCCTTGTTGGGTACAGGATTTGTGGCCACGTCCATGCAGGACGTTTTCCACCAGGAAGCCAAGCAGGGAGGTTTCTCCAGAAGGACAGGAGAGCCTGGGAAACGAGGTGCTCGGCACCACCTACCTCTTCCATTCTCCTGCTGTAGGTGTCTTTGGCAGTGGCAACTGCTGCTAAATTGTTGGCTTCTGCTGTGGCCTGCAAGAAAAGCAAAAAGGGCACGAAGTTTAGCTGCAGAAAGGTGAGGTTAAGAAGCGTAACTGCAGAGAAGAGCAGCCACCAGCTGGGTGCACATGGCCCACGTGTTTTCAGCCAGGACGCATGTGTGGTGCACACACAAAATTAAACAGCCCCCTTGGCTCAGCCAGCTGCACCCAGCATCTGAACAAGGCCAAAGAAGATCCTTCTGTATTTACACACCCAGTATCCTCACCCCCCCCAGCCAAAAAACCTGCCTCAAGGAAGGATTCCTACCCTCCAAGCCAGAGCAACAAAACCTCTGGCTTCAGCTGTGGGAAACAGCGAGGAAAGAGATAAAAGGCTCGGCTGTGTGTAAACAGCTACAGCTGCAGCCTCCCGCTGAGCTGTCTGACTTGAAGCATGGGGCTGCAGCACTGAGGGCAGCTCTGCGTGGGGCCACGCTACCTCCGTGTGCCGGAGCATGATGCTGCTCACCTGCGGGGAATAATTTCGGCTAGGCTGAGTGCATGGAGTGACCGCAGCCCGGCCGAGGTGCACGAGCTGTGCTGCCTCAACTGCCTAGCCACGTCAGACCTTCCTCGGGCTTTGAGTGACTGCCGAATACAGCCCAGATGTTTGGGTTGTGCAACTAAGGCACTTGAAGCAAAATCACAAAGGCTCGAAGCGCTGCACCGACTGGACTCTGACAATTAACTGGGAATCGACGGCAGTTGCAGCGCACGGATGCCCCGCAGCTCACACTCACGTACCTGCAGCATGGACTTCGGGTGCGGCAGCTCTTCCCCTTGGTAGATCTTTATGTACGCCTGCAAAACAGTGCGCAGAAACACGGAATCAATCGGACGCAGCATGCACCAGCAGGAAGCAAACACCTCCACCCAGTTCCAGACGCAGCGTTAAGATGATAACAGCACAGGACAGGAGGGGGGGCCTGGCACAAGATGGCTTCAGCAGGGGCTGCCCTGTCAAAAAAAGGCAAGTAGCACGGCCCAAGGTTGATTCCTTGGGTGGCACGGGGCACTCACTCACTCCACCACTTCCTCTAAGTATCTATACCACAGGATTTGCACCTACCTCCGTCCTTCCCTGAAGGAGAAGGAACCAGAGTCAGGTAGCCCTGGAGAGTAGGTGGTGAGAATTACTCACTGATATCTTGCATCAAAATGTCACAGTAGTCATGACAACAATTTATCGTTTTTCCCAAAGGCAACGGGAATACGGCCCTCAGCCTACCTCCCCCTGGTCCGCAGGTCTCCGTGGTGGGGTAAGAGCCCTGCTCACCTCTTGGGCTTACTGCGTGGCCAAACACACAGCCGTGAGGTGTTTGCTCGATGCAGCAATGCAGCCAGCACTAGTAGGCTAGACCGAGATCCCTTCCTCCAGCCAACAAGTGCTAGCTTGTCCGCTGCTGCTTTCCCCTTCCATTAGAAGTGCAAACGTGCTGCAAACAAATAAGCCCCCGGCCCCATGAGAGGTTTCTCTCGAATAAGCCATTACCTTAAAATACTCCACAAGGCCTCGACAGGTGATATGGTTTCCATTGATCTCCTTAACGTCCAGGCTCTCGGGACTAAGAAGCCAAGGAATCAAAATCTTCAAGTTCTTGATGAACTCATCGTCTATTTCTGGAAAGAAACCCAACGTCATCAGAACCAGCCCTCACCCAGACTCGTGCTTCCGTGTGCGCTCCCATCAAAGACAGGAGACTCAAGCCAGGACACCAGCTCAGACACCCTGTAATTTAGTGATGTGAGCACTCAGAAATGATCACGGCCCCAGTGAAGCTGTTACTTAACCCACAACGACCATACAGCTGTGCATAGATCCATAAAGCAGCTTCATTGTCTCAAAAACGGTTGCACAAACACAAATGTGACTGCACGGGGGGAAAAAATGCTTTTGCTGATGACAAGGGTAATGCACACCAGCACTGGCAGCCAGAGAACAGCGCCTTCTTGCCAAGACAAATACACTCTTTGTAAAACATGACCCTGAGCATACAGCACGGCAACGTGCTGTGCCTTCCCTCTGCACTCCTCTGTGGCACCCACAGTGGAAATCTTCAGCCAGGGCTTAGGCTTTGGCTCTTCTGTGCCAGCAGGCAGGACTTCCTGTGCCCAGTTCTCGGTGTCCTGTGCACCCATATGTCAGATTCTCATTGCAAAGTGTTTTAAAGCTTTTGAAAATCATTAGGCTCTCAGTACACTAAGAACTCCTGCAGGTGACTGCATTTACAGTGCACCCTCAGACAGCCCTTGGTGCAGGGCTCAGGAACGGGCACAGCCTCTGCTCCCCCAGCCTGTCCCCTCTCTTAGGTGGCACAGTGTCACCGAGTGCCCCATGGGCTTGTGTCACCTCGAGGGAGGCAGACTCCTTGCCTAACAGCCACTTTCATGGCTTCATACTGCCTCACATCCATTCCTGCTATTTAAATTAAATTGCAGACACAAAAGCAATCCAGCATCTGGAAGGTAACGAGACGGGAAGTTTCTCCACATTTCTCCTCAGAGAGCACAAAAAGCCGAGTCCAGCTCTAAAGGAACACGAAAATGCTGTCGAGATGCTGACAACTCCCAGGCCAGTTCTGCACACACCACTTGTTAATTGCTGCTTAGCACCTGAAATTAAAGGGGGAACTAACAGAAACCAGTTCGGTTTCCACCAGAGCCTGCACTGTTGCTAGTTAGCACGGAGTTTGCCAGGAGGACAAGTCTGATCACTAGCCAAAACCAGAAAAAGTCACTTCTTTCTGTCTGGTAATTTATTTCAAGTGAGTAACAGCCACTTTCTCTATTGCTCAGAGACTGCTAGCAGGCTGTAAGCAGAGGTGCTGGTAAGCAGTTGATTCACAACAAATTAAAAATCCACAGCACGCGGCTCCTTTCAGGGTAGAGAATCCTACCTTGGCTTTTTTTTTTCCTTCACGTTTATTTTACCTGTGAACTAAGCCTGCCCTGTAGGGAAACCACTGATCAGATAAGTCAGGAGGATTAAATATTCCTTGGAAAGCTTTTCAAAGTGAAATAACGTTCCTGTGAGAGCACGTGTAACTGGCCTGCCACCCTGCACAAGCACAAGCCTGCCGTGCAGCAACCAGTCTGCACAGCTCTGTGCCCAACTGCAGGTGAGGCACGGGAATTAATTGCAGGCTTAGCATCACGTCCATTAAAATCATATCTCACCTGCCCTTCCCCATTCGCCTATCAGCCATCTGTTGGCAGGGCTTATTGTCAGCGAACGTGAGCTCACGCTAAGGTTAAAAGCATCTGGCAAAGAGCAGGTAGCTGGCTGCGCTCAGAGGAATGAGCTGAGCATGCGTATGTAGTTGGGAAGAGGATTCGAGTCCTCTTCCAGAAGCTCTTTCACGGAAAATACTCGGAAGTGTTTCAGGAGTCAGTGGGACAGTCTGTCAAGGCATCTAAGGCACCGGTTTAAAAGCAGACCTTTGCCTCGTACCTTTCAGCTTTCCGTCGAAGTTAGGGTTGGTGGCTACCTTCAGGCCGGGGTGAGGTAAGAGGAAGCAGGAGATCTTGGTGAAGCAGGAGTGGATGTGCTTTCTGACATTCTGCAGTTCTTCATGCTGATTTCCTGAGACCTGTGAGAGATCGGTTTGGGGTCAGGTTCCCTTCGGATGCTGACAGCGGTGACGCTGGGGCGCCAGGAGCACGGGGTACCCCACGCTGTGGCTGCTCACACCAGGAAGGAGCCAGCCACAACATCCCTGCTCCAAGACAAGGCTCCTCCAGCGACCAAGGAGCTGGCCTATCTCTGACCACACGCCCTGGGGCACGTCATTATCGTTTGGAAAATGTGCATGTCTGTGCATGACCCGAATACAAAAACATTTGGGATTTCCCACTAGGGCCTTTCTTGGTTCCCCTTTAATTAGGTCTCTCCACTACCAAATGGCCCATGCATTTCCTGATTAACCCCACTGGAGCCTTTGCCCATCGGTTTTACCATACAGCTACCTGTTACTAAGCATTATTCCCAGTCCCAGCGATCTCCCAAGCCCCATAACTGAAGAAAGCAGCACAGGACCCTACAGCCCAGCCAGGCTTTGGGGCATCCCCAGCAGCCCTCTTCCGAGAACAACGAAAGGGAGCCCGGCCTTCAGCAGAAGGTTAGCACAGGAGGCCTCAGCCCCGCTGCTGACCACGGCAAGGAAAAGTTAACCTCCTAAAACGCCTCTTTTGTGATTTTAAGGAATGAGATTTGCAAGTGTAAGCGTCTCCACCTCACACCTGAACAGCCAACCCTGAGGCCTCCGAGCTGCGGCCTCGCTGCGGCCTCCCTAGTGCCGGTGCCCCGTCCCTGCTCCCTGCCCAGGATCGGGCTCTCCACTGCCAGCTTTCCCCCATCCAAGGTCTCACCCTTGTGCCCACACACTCTACATCCATGCAGGTGAGGACAACATAGTGCCCCCGGGGCACAAGACAGGTTTGCCTCTTGCTCTCCGTCACCCACGAGCGCACGGACCTGGCCAGCACCGGACCGCTCGTGGAGCCGTGCAAGGCCACGTGGAAATCGTTGAGGAAATCCAGACCAGAAAGAACAAACCTTGAGACGTTTTTCCAAAAACTTTGCTCCGCCATCGGATCCATAGGAAAACTCGTAAGGGAAGCTCCAGTCACGCACGAGGAATATAAGGGACTAGAAGAAAAACACGTCCAGGTCAGTGCCACAGGACAGGAACCCAACCACCGCCGCCCGGCTGCACGTTATCAGGAGGGGTTTTGTGAGGAAGGCCAGGGCCTCCCCACCACCATCGCTCGTAGCAGCCCGGCCAGATGACAATTTGGTTCCCGAGCTTGAAAAATAGAGTCAATCATTTCCACTGCAAAACAAGAAAGAGGTTTTTGCTAACCGGGACAAAAGGCAACGAGCTCCCTAATTCCAGCCACATTTAGTTCCATCCTATGGGAATTTCACAGGCTCATTTTTTCAGCCGTTTTCACTGGGCAGCTTTCCAGACAGACTTTTAATGAGAAGCATATGCAGGATAACGAGGGTGAATACGAAATTGCTGGCTTTTGTAATCCTGATTGAGGCAGTCGAGTTTCTATTCAATGAATAAATAAATACCAGCACGGTCAACGTCTCATCTTTTTCAGAAAATCATTTTGAGAAGAAATCACGCCTCCGGTGCCTCATCTACGCCAGAAAGCCACGTCCCACAGAAGGGATCCATGGGCTGCAGAGGGAAGCTCTGAAAGCAGAAGCCCCGAGTGGCTTGGCAGAGGTGCCAGGGCTTCTCCTACGTATATGAATAAGCCAGTCAGTAGGTGGGATGCATTTCACTGGAATTTCCCTAAAACTTGTCTACGTTTGAAACGAAGATTTTGGGGAGGGAGGGAAAATATTTCACCTCCTTAATTGTCTTCCATAAAACATCAGGAAAAAAAAGCAAAAACCAAAAATAACAGTGAGTTGGCCATTCCTAGAGGCATTACAAGCCCCAGCAAATGTCCACAGCTAGCTCTTCCAGGACATGCTGTTCTTTCTGAGACTGCAAGATGCTTAGGAGGCATGACCACGTTTAGGACTTTTCCACAAACGCATTATGCACTCTTTGTACTGTTTGGATTGGGAGCTATTTTCTATTTTTCTAAAGCAAAATCGTTCTCAACACGCTGCCCGTATCCCACCTAATGTCCCCCCCTCGCTGAGGCACGGCGACCTGGTTCTCCACGGGCACAAGGCGAGCACACAGCAGGAGGAGGGAGCAGAAGGGAAATGTTCGTCTTCCACAGCCAAGAGCTGCTTCCTCTCCAGCAGCATCCATTTGACTATCTCACTATCGGCACTTTCAGAGCACTCCCTGCTTGGCAGCGTTCCCCTGTATGAGTTTTTTTTCCCAAAACCCTCCTTTCCAGACTCATATATTTTAAGGACAAAAGAGATTCATTGAGTTCGACTTATAAGAACCTCTGGCCTAGAGCCTCGCCCAAGAAACTCAAGCTGCAGTGCCTTCTGCAAAGACCTGTCTTGGTTTGAAGAACCTGAGCGAGGGCTGCAGACTGCGAAGGGCTCAGCCTCTGGCGCTCTCCTGGACAGACCAAGGTCCGTGCTCGGTGTCTCGCTGCTCCCCCGATGTCTGACCACGCTGTAGCAGTCACTCAGAAGATCCCTTTTCAAGGTGTCCTCCACAAGGACAGGCCGACCCCACGATGCTCACCTGGCCACGTCGCCAGCGATCCTCCCCCCACCGTCCATCTCAGCTGCAAGGGTTCCTGCCAGTCCTTTGATATTTTTCTTCAGATCGTTAACGGAGATTGCAATGAATCAGAGAGACCCTGGGGGGAGCCCCAAGGAAGCGCTTCTGAAGGATGATGATTCCCCATTAAAATTAGTTCAGCGTTCTCAGCCATCTATCAGTTAATGGGTTTTTAATCCAGTTACACGGATTAAAACAGACAATGCTGACTTGGTATGTTGTTCGCTTTATTTTTAATCAGCATTGTACGGAGATAAGACGTACAGAAGGCAGAGTACCGTGGTGATGGTTACCTTTATCAACCAAACTTATGGTCTTTTTAAAAATTGATACTGGGATTGCTTGACAAGACTCGCTATCTGCAAAACTGCGTGACTTGACACCAATTACGCTCTTTGGTGAAATCACAGGCTATTATCCAGTCCTAATGACTTAAGCATATTTAAAAGGGTCTCATTACAGCCTTCTTCTTACTGATGGAGTAGGAAGTACTTCACTTTCACTGTGATATTTGGCTACGTTATTCTGGTACTTTCTAAATAAGGAACAGAAATATTTATTCAATGTCTGGCTTTTTCTGTACCCTGTTACAATTTTCTCCTAGCTCTTGCTATAAGTCATATATTTTTACTGGTAGCTTTAACATGGTTTATCAGTCATCTGCCCATGCAAACATCCAATATATACTCAAAGCTCCCCAAAATCTCAATTTGTCCATTTGTTGCATTTTTTAACCTTTTAATTTTATTCCCACTTCCTGACCACAGCCACCTTATACACGCCTTACGCCTTCCAGGATGATGGTGTGGCCAGCAATTCTCTTTCTATGTTGGAAAGCAAAAGTAAAATAGCTGAAACCCATTCCCAATTATTACTTGCATTTTTGTAGTATGTTTTTACTCTCTGATGTTTTTCACTCTGGGAAATTCACAAAACCCCCGTCCAGATACCAGCTACCTACTGCGGGTGGAAGCTAGAAGTCAGCGTGAGCCATCGGGACTGCCAGAGGGCACCTTGATAAGGAAACAACCTGTACAGGATGCCCCACAGAAGGTGTCCTCCTGCTTGGCATTGCAACCACACAGAGGATAAGCAGCCCTGCTGCCTGAGCCCTGTAGCTCCACAATTGCATCAGGACATGTGGAGGTCTCCCAGCAGCACTCCCTCCATCCTGGCCCTGCTTCGTGGCTTACACCCACTGCCCATGATCCTGAAATCTTCCCAACCTGTTCAATCACCTTCCCAGCCTCCCAGGGGCACAGGACTCGGTACAGCCATGAAGAAAGCTGTACAAAACCACGTCTTTTCATCCACATTCGCCTTCCTTCTGGACGGGACTGTCACAGCCCATCACTTCCTGCCATCCTGAGCTGCCTGTAGCCCTGGCATCCAGAGCAAGCCCTTTGCCCAACATTCTCCCTCTTCTGAATGCCAGCTTTTCACAGGTCGGGAAGCAGATGTTGCTTATTTGAAGCTAAAATCCCACTTAAACCGAGCCTTCCCACAGCTCTGCTGCCCCCCGCAAGCGCTCTGAGCTAATCCCCGTCCTTCTCTCTGCCAAGAGCTGGGATTCCCGGGGCAGGTGGCTTCAAGCCTCTGACAGCAAAGGCTGGGCAGAGAGCATTACAAACCTGGCAGTGCATTCATTATGCAGCTCTGCCACGAAACCTGACTGCTTTCCGAGCCCAGCAGGACGAGGCAGAGCTGTGGGGACGGCTGCCTGTGCAGTCCCTGCTCACTCTCTCCTTCAGCTGGGGGCATTGCAGCACTGCATGCACAGCTCCCCGAGGACGAGCATCGCTTGGATCTGGGAGCAGAGCCCTGCCAGGACGCAGCCGATGCCACACAGTGCTCATTGCATTTCACCCGATGCCTTTTGTCCCCCCGAACAAAGCCTCCCACAGATAACAGCCTCCAGCTGCAGCCAGACCTGCTGGGCGAGGAGGCTGCTGCAGGGCTCGGTGGAGCAGCCAACAACAAAGGTTGGGAGTGGAAAGAAAGAGGGATATTGGATGTATTCAGAAATCTCCTTGGGGGCAAGGAAACACAAAGCCCTTCTTTTGCTTCAGCAGAGCCAGTCTCCAGGCCTCCCTTTCTCCTCCCCGTCCTGCAAACTGCAGTGACACCTCGTGGCGAAGCCAACCGGCCCGGGGCCAAGCAACCTCCAGCAGCAGGACGCATGGTGGCCAGGACCCTCTACTCACCTGGAGATGTGGCCAGGACCCTCTACTCACCTGGAAAGGTTTCAGGAATGTTTCCTCCATGGCCAGCCGTCCGTACTCGGTGAAAAGCTGGAGAGAGAGGCAAGGAACAGCAGGACTTTTAGCTCCCCAGCCTACACGCAGGGCATACGGCTGTGGCCACACAGGCACAAGCAGCAAGGCACAGTTGTTGATTTGGGGTAAAAAAACACTATTTTTTTAGATCTGGAACCGAGACTGGCTGGCTGTGTGGTTTTGGTTCCCATTTAGAGGCAGATGGAGCTGTTAGGGCAATCACCGTGCTAAGCCCTTACGTGAAAGATCTCGCCTAGAGTTTCTGGCTGCCCAATCTGTGAAAAATGGCTCAAATCAGCTGCTTGCCGTTGCTTTCATACCAACCAGAAACTTCACGTGCCAGAGGGGACTGCTGGAGCCCCGCTCTCTTTAAACACTCCAGGAAGAAGCGGAAATGAATTCAGAAATAAGTACTTTCCCTGCAAACCCCCACTGTGCAGACTGTAAAATCAGCCTAACAGCAAGATTTGAAGGCTCTCCAGTCTCTCTGGACTGTAATTTCTAAGCAAAAGCACCAATAATGTATTTCACAGATGCCTAAAAATGGGTCAACATATTAAGCAATAATGGCCTAAAATTCAAGCCGAAAGATCAGATTTGCACTGGTAAGTTCAATATTTAAAAGGTATTATTGTTAAACAATATTTACTGACTGAAACAGTACAGAACTCTCCTGATTTTTCCAGGCTTCTGCTTTTCTTTCCTTAAGCTACTGAAAAAAAACTTAACTGACCAGTCAAACAGCCACCCAAACAAAAGAGAAAAGTGTAAGTAAAGTGTAAGTAGAGGTCATACCAGGAGATGGGCAGGACAAGAGTGCCACAGGAAAAACAAACAAACAAACAAAAAAACCTTAGTTGCTTGTCTCCAACAAGCAGGGTTGTACTAATTCTTATGGGTCATCTGTATTGAGCCTGTACCAGATGTCAATATCCAAGTTTATAAACCAGTACCCAATTTATTTGGGTTTCTCAATCAAAAGGTCATATCGTGTGGTGTGAACAGTGCAACTTCTACCTTGAGCTTCCCACTCGCTTAAGTCAAAGGAGCACTTTTACTGCCACTACTCAAGGCACGCTCCAAATACGTCACACAAGTAATTCAGAGACCCTTCTGTGGCTCCAATCACGCCTTTCCAGCACAATGCAGCTTGTAAGTGAGGAGCATAATGCAGCCCCCCCAGTGACACGGAGCAGCAGGACAAGGGGACTTACCTGCAGGTGCTGCAGATCATCCTCCTGCACGTTCTGGGACAAGTTATAAACCTGTATGTGAAAACAGAAACTTCAGAGCCCTCAGAATGGCCTGTCCCTTAGGCCAGTGCTTGGGTCGGTGTGGTTAAAGCTCATGACATGACCACGGGGACACAGCCAAAGGCGCAGGTGGCTCCTGGTACAAGACAGGCCCCAAGCACAGATGTACTGCTGGGCAGACACGGACAGACAGACAGGCAAAGCAAAATACCCTAGAGCACCAAGGGCTGTCGTGCCCTAGCCAGGAAGCCTGTCAGGTCCAAACAGTGCTTCTCCTCCTCCATTTATGTGTTGAACTCTGTATCAAGACCCAGCTTTCATCCTGTTAATGCTGCTCTCCGGGAGCGAAGAGCAGAAGACAGGAGGGGAAGCCCTAACAGACCACGCATTAACCATCTGCTGTGTGGCTAACCCAGCCCAGAGGTTTGTCCAGCAGCACTGAGACAAAAGCACACCCAGTTCACCACACCAAGGTCGCTTCCTCTCTGGTAGCTAGGTGTAAAGGGGTGCATCTGCTGCTGGCCCTGCTCTTGGGGTGAGGGGAGGAGATGAGTCTGTTCCCTGGGACGGAGTCAGCCCTGCACTCAGTGCAGCCACCAGGCCTTTATCTCTCCCACCCAAGGTCCCAGCTGCCCGCTGCATTAGGCAGGTGCCAAGCTGCTGCTTTTTAGCCAGCACCTTTAAGGAACTGTTTCCTGGAGCCACCCCCATTCTTACCTGTATCGAGCTGATCATTGTGCTAAGGGCAAACACGGTGGCCGAATCCCGCAGGGTGGACTGGCTGTCAAAGGTCCCCTGCGTGTCCATCAGCAGCACTGCAACCTGACAGGCAGAAAGCTCCAGGTCAGCTTGGATGCACCCGTTCCGCATCTGCACCCAAGCGAAAACACTCTCAAATGCCAACAGGGTGGGTGGGTGGATGCCAGCTGTGTTATCGTGTGGGGAATCTCACTGCTCATGCTTCAGACTTAAAGTCGGTGGGGTACAAAGGAAAAGAAATAAACTCTGAGGAGTCTGGAGTTGGAGAGACACCCAGAGAATGTATCAGGGACACAGGGGGACACCAAGACATCATATCGCTCAGTGCATTAAATTATGATAAATTAGGGATACGGTATCATACTAAATTAAGGATATGGTATCAAGACTCTCTCTAAACTTGCACAAGCATTTGAGACACCCATGGCCAGGCAGGGGAGTCTTACAAAAGCTGGAGCAGCAAGATGAGCTGACCAGCAACAGAGAGCTAAAAAAACATGCAGCAGAAAAGCAAATACCTTTTTACCATCAGGCTTGTCCACCAGGAAAACCTCACTCCATATCTGAATGCCAGTCGTCTCCCGCTCAGACCCTCCCCTCCAGGAGAAACCAGTCAGAGGCTCGTTGTAATCTCCAACCCAGTCCACAGCTTCCTGCAGGTGGGAACAGAAACAGCGCTGAAGTTCTCATCCCACTTTGGTTTTACGCCTTTCCTCTGCGCTGCCTCCACCCAAGCAGGTGGAGAGAGGCAGCCCCCCAAGAGCAGTTTCCCACAGGGCAGTAAATGTGAGCATCTCTGCTCCAAAGCCAAGAAAGGCAGAGTCCCACTGGAGACCCACTAATGCATGGGGTTATGAAGTATCTGCTCTATTTTATTTTGTGAAGCCCCATGTTAAAGAGAGACTTGAGCATCTCCAGAGCACCAAGCCAGTGTCCTGCCCAGCTCATCCGTGGGCAGCACACCGGAGCAACGAGCAGCAGCACCGTACCTGCAGGAAGAGCCCCCTGCAGCTGCAGCCATACCTTGTTGTACATGTACCGCAGCATGAAGTCCATCAGGAACGACTTTCCTTTCCTAAAAGCTCCAGCAACGGACACAGCCACGACCTCCTTATCTCTGACAGCCTCTGAGAGGAGGATGCGGTTCAGCGCGGCTTCGTCCAGTTCAAAGGAATGGTCATCTTTGACGATGAGGACTTGCACCGGTCCTGCCTTCCTCACAGACTCCTCCTCCTCCGAGCTCCACTCATAAGTCTTCTCTGCAAAACTACCTGCATAAAAAAGAGAAATAAGAGCTGTTTGGTTCCTTCTGCAACACACAGAATCACAGAGAGCAGGGCTGCACAGGGCCCTAACAGGTCAGTTAGCCCAAATATCACCCCCAGACAGCATAACTCAGAGCAGATGTCTGTCCAGCATTCCCCAGACATCTTGGTGGAGCTGCCCAGCTGCTCTGGGGCGATCTGTTAGCATGCCCACCCCTCCCAGCAGCCAGGGAGTTTGCTGGGATCCTCCTGGACAAATATTCCCATTAGCTTTCATCCTACAAGGGCTGACATGAAGAACAGATTATTCTCTTCTTACCTATGATATCTTATATACACAAAGACTATCCTAGTATTTCCATTAGCCTCAAGAAATGCCAGACCACCTTTCTTAGCCTTCTTTCTGCTAGGCAGGAGAACTCCAAACCCCTCATGATCATTCCTCGCTGACTACACTGTTCTTTTGACTGGGATTGAGTTAATTTTCCTCCCAGCGTCTGGTGTGGTGCTCTGTTTGGGACTGAGGATGAGAATAACGTTGGTAGCACACCAATGGTTTAGCTGTTGCAGAGCAGTGCTTACACTAGGTCAGCGATTTGTGGCTTCTTGTGCTGCCCTGCCAGTGAGGAGCTGGGGGTGCACGGGGAGCCGGGAGGGGACAGGACCAGGACAGGGATGTCCCGTGCCGTGTGGCATCATGTGGAACTGTAAAATTGGGGGATGTGGCCGGGGGGGCTGCCACTGCTCGGGGTCTGGCAGGGCACTGGTAGGTGGGTGGTGGGTTATGGTGCTGTGAATCATTTGTTTTGTGTTCTCTTATTATTACTATTATTATTATCATCTCTTCCTTTTCTGTCTTATTAAAACTGTCTCTACCTTAACCCATGAGTTTTGCCTTTTTTTTTCCCAATTCTCTCCCCCACAACAACAAGGGGACAGTTGCATGGCGCTGAGCCGGGTTACACCACCGCTGCCTGAGCACCTCTCGGTGCTCTCCTCCAGACGCTGCCCACCAGGCCCTTCCCGGAGGCTCCTCAGACATGGATGCAGCACTCGAGCTGAGGCACAAGCACCTCACAGATCCATCAAGGACTCCCTTCATGCATCCTATGCGGCTGCTGTTCCTGTGGCAACGGCGCAGCGCAGGGGCCTGCTCCATCTGCAGGCCGCGCTGACGCTCTCAGCACAACCTGCTGCTCCTGTAACCTGCTCGACTGACCGCTTCCCCCAACTTTTGGGTGCCCAGCACCCAGTCACTGCCATCCTGCACCCAGCCACTGCCACCCCGCTCGGTTCCCCATGACGAGGGTGTTGTTGATGGCAGCTCCCCGGTTTGGGCCTTGTTCGCCGACAGCCGCCCGGCGGTTCAGCAAGCGCAGGCCAGCTCCTGTAATTTTCCTTTTATTGTCTCCCGACTTCCCAGCACAGGAAAGGAAAGCCCAAGGTGATTAATCACGCTGCTCAGCTCACCTACGGCCACGTAAAATCTCCTCGCCAGCATGGGAAGGGAGTGTGCGGCGGAAAGTTTCCCCTCGCTTCTGCAAAAAGTCCCCAGGTCACTGGCTCAGGCTGCAAGTTTCCGAGCACAGGAGCCTGAAGTCTCTGTTTCAGACCCTGACCTCAGGGGCCCAGTTTTCAGCCAGTCCCAGCTGTTTCAAAGCACAGGGACGATGCGTGCACATGCTAAAAGACGAACTATAAATACCGCAAGGAATGGGGTTTGCCCATTCCGGGCCTCTTTATAAAGAAGCCTCCAGCAGCAACTTCTTCTTTTAAAAACAACGGCGCTTTTGTACGTGGTTCTGATTTGCTATGATCCTGAAATATCAGGATCATTAAGCCTTGTTGCTAGGGGATATCTGGTGGTTCTCAGACGTATACTGCAAGCTTTCTTTGCTCACAGTTGAAAGACAAAGATCTTTTCTTCCCGATGCCTGGACTTTCCTTAGCAAAACAAAAGTCCCAAATGCTCTGAAAAGCTAGATTCTCCACCAGACACCAGCAGCACCAAACTCACTTCGAACACGAGCCCCTGGCCCATGCCACTGCTGAGTGGCCTCCAGGAAAAATACCTTCCTATTTCCAATAACCAGGCAGACATCACTGAACCGCCTGAAAAATGAAGGCCCTGAGCACACTCAGTCCTCTTGCTGCACACACCAAACACCATCTCCAGCATTAAGATCTCCCCGGCACGTAAGCATGGACAGGTGCCAAATGGCCACAGGTTTGTGTGCTCATTTTAAGGACTGCCATGCTGCAAGTGCCACATAAAGCCTACGATCGGAAATACCTCTCTCCCGTGGTGTTTCCCAACACCCTGCTGTGCTAACCGAGTCCAATTTCTTTTTTCTTTTTACAGCTGCATAAAAAGGACGGCGGAGAGATCCTTGTAGGATGTGACTCATGGCGGAGGCAGGAAAAAATCCGTAAATGGAATTAAATCTAAACATTTCTGACTGTGGCCATCAGCAGAGGAAAAGCCATTGGCGTGCAGGGGGCAGAGCTCTACCACCTCCCCAGACCCACCTCGGGGCCACATAGCCGGGCACCCACATGGGCACAAACGCTGCTGCCCCAGGGCCTCATACAGAGGCAAGGCAGTGAGGACGTCCCCAGCTTGGACCTGGCCTTGCTGCACATCTGAGCATGCTGATGAGATCTGGTACCTGGATGAGGTCTCCCAGGTCGTCCTCTCCCTGTGGTTCAACTGCCAGAAAGAGCAGAGACCAGCACTCTGTTCCAGGGGTGAGTGGAAATCTCCACTGAAGAGTTTTTACTGCTTCCCACCAGTCCCACAGGAGCATGAGACCTCTCGGTGATATCAGGAGCAGGCCAGCCGTGCATTTCCACGGTGCTACAGCAGCTCCTCGCATGCAGAACGGGGTGGAAAAGAGATCTATCAGGTGGTCGTCCCCACTGCCATCACCAACAGTAACCAGCTCAAAGACGTTGTGTTGTCCCTTCAAAACACCATAATCTGTGAGCAACTCCTTGTTTTTCTTCACCAGGTATTGACAGCTTTTGGGAGAGTGTCTCTGGACAGAGGCAGCCGTCCAAATCAGACGTGATCTGCTAGAGGACATCACTGCCTCTGTCACCTGAGCTGGCTGTTTGCACAACACGGGGGCAAAATACAGAGTATTATGAACAGGATACGCTGATTTTCCAGTTCATTAGAGACATCGGGAGAAAAGGCACTATATTAAACAGGTCTCTGAGCTGATTTCAGCTCTATTATCTCTGTTTCTTTCATGTATACCATCTGCAAACAAAACTCTATCTTTCATATTTATTTCCACGTGATGAAACTTCTGCATCCTGGTTATGAGATTATCTGCTGTACTGGAGAGACAGAGATTTTTTATACAAGCTGGTGGCACATGACTGGAAATCAATTATTTTAATTGTTCTTTCCGGCATAAATTAGTTATCTGCTTTGAAGGAAGTTGTACCTGGCAATGGCAAAACATCATCTGGCCAGAAAGGAAAGGAAGGAGGCCTCAGCTTTCCTAAACACACTTTTTTTTTTTTTTTACTCGTTTTCCAACTCGACTCCTCCTTTCTCCTCCTCTCTCGGCGCCTTGCAATTACGTCAATTCTCAAGCTGCTCATTCAGAAATTGCCAGGATACAGTTCCTTTTTCCCACTTCATAACAGCTCGTTTCCATGACTCTAAAGCGGGGCGGAATCCACGTCTCTTTTCCATATGGTGATTCAAAGTGGAAAGGTGGAGGAGACTGGAATTTGCATTCCTGCTTATTGTGTTGTCAGACAGCAGCAAGAAAATGGCCCTGCTCCTGCCGGCAGCCCCGTAACACAGCGCTGCTCACTTTGTGAGAACCCACAGGAAAAAATACAGCACTTTTCAATTGCTGTAGGAATTCTTTTTGGTTAAAATATAAGCTTATTTTTTTTTTTTGGTTAAAATAAAGTTTAATAAACTAGACCAGCATATTTCACATTTTGCCCATGTAAGGTCAGACAGCTGATTTAATGTATTTAAGCTCCCATAGAAGAACAGATTAGATAAATGACATGTCACTGACCACGCAGCATACTTTGGTGAGTACTTAAGCCTGTTCTTCCTTAGTTATGGACGAACAGGTCACAGAAATGCTGACTCCTTTCCAGAGACCCGCTAATAAAGTCATCTTTTTTTGCTAAATGAGTTTGCGCAATAAATACATTTCATTCCAGAGACTAACCCGTGACCCAGGGCATCATCTGTGCAAACACGAGCTGCCTAACCAACCTTGAGAAAGCCAACTTGCCAGCCCTGCTCTAGTGCTGTTGGGACACCCAGGAACCTTACCTACGTACGTACAACCTGTGAGAAGCTGGGGCTGCAGCCTGGGTCCTGATTCCCCTGCTGAAATACACAGACGTAATGAGGAGCTGCCGTTCTGAGGGTTTTTGAACCCAGTTCCTTCACTGCGTGAAAAAAAAAATCAGAAACTACCAAGGAGACAAAATAGAGGCTTGATGTTTTAACTTGTTGTTCTTCCTCTGGAATGAAACATCCCTGTACTGGCTGGGTTAGGTTGCTTATCAGCAGCCCTCTCGGGATTAATTCGATCAGCAGCGATAGCTGTGTGGATCCCTTCTGCAGCCGTTTCCACCCCAGCTGTTTGCCGTACAAACATCTCGCAGTGCCACTAACATTACCACGAGCCGAGAACTGAGCAGACCGCAGCCAGGCTGGATCCCTTTGCACAGAGGGCTTCAGCTGCCAGGAAGCTTATCTGCCCTGTGCAAACAGCTCCGGCAGAGAAAGACATCTCTCTCCAAGCTATGGTATCCCTTGCACTTACCCCATTCAGCACTGCTGTGCCACAAGTTCTGCTCACCCCGCTGATGCTGAACTAAGTCCACTGCCTGCCAACCAGCCAAAGATCACGAGCAAAGCTCGGAGGAAGCTGGAGAAGGCAGCACACTCCTTCCCTCCAAGAGAGGCTTGTGCTGAACTTTCTATTTTATCATGCTAATGAGGAAAAATGAGAAGTAAACTGACACAAAGCATACACTGGACAGCCAAGGCAGAGAGGATGTTGTAGAGCAATAAACCTGTATCGATCCTGCACAACAGCAGGGTCGGGAAAGAATAACACTCCTCACTGAGAGCAGAAGGACACGGCTGCATCCCGAGGTGCTGAGACTGCCCGGGCAGCTAGGAGTGAGCAAATTCCCCGGGCACAGGGCTGCCATAAGGTGTCTAGACAGCGCTGCCCCTGGGAGATGGTGTCTTCGAGAGGACAAAGCGGGGCTGCCCGGCTGGGCAGAGCTTCCATCCATCAGTGCTCTGCAGGTTTGCTGCTCCGAGCTCCCAGAGGGTGCCTAGCCAGCAAGTCTGAAAGCCTCCAGGGCTGGGTTTAAAAACACACAGATGTTCACCTCCCCTTCCTACACCCTTACACGGTTGCCCCCATGGCCCCTCCGTCCTGCTCTCACCTTTGCTGGGATCTGTAAGACCCCAGGCAGTCAGAGGATGGTGGCACAGCGCACAGGTACCTGCCTGGGGCCACAACCTCAACCCCAGGGCTGGTGCTTTCCCCACATCCACGTGGGAATTGTGTCCCTGACTGGGTGTACGGAGACAGTCACTGCTTTGTCTTGAACCCAGGTGCAAGGCAAGCTCTGGCTTCCTGTGGAAACACTGGGTAAGTGACGCAGCTCTCTGATGGGTAAATAGCATCGCTCTCGGTGAGCACCACCAACCAGGCAATGCAAAAAATCGGCCCCTTCCCCGGTCAACAACACATGACAGGTAAAAAGCCACACTTGGTAGCAGCCTGTGCTTACTTTGAGATCCCAGGCTATCCCCTCTGAAGCACATGACGGTGTTACTGCCTCTGCCTGGGGCCATCAGCACTCCGCCGTGCTCCCAGCGAGCTTCTCCGTGCCCAGGGTGCTCGCAGGAGGGAGCTGCCAGGCAAGATGCCGAGAGCACCTTCTTGCCACCAGCCCTGAGTCATCCAGCTGGCAGCTCAGCAGCCTCGACTACAGCACGAGCAGCTCAGCTCCTTTTTGCTCTGGCAGCCGGAACGAGGAGATGAGTGAGCGTGTTGATAACACCAGTGGTTTAGGAACTCCCTGCATGGAAGGCTGCTGGGAGAAGCAAGGGCTTGGCCGATTACTGGCCACCAAACCGTCTGTTACAACAGGGGTAGCTCAAATGCCAAAATACGAAGTGAAAGCAACACCTATTACCTCTCTCATTAAATTTCAGTGCCTTAGCCAGCCCTGAAACAACAGCAATACCTATTGGGGTGGAATTCCCAGGGCTGAGTCTGTAATTAGCTTGCTTCAAGAGACGGGCACACCAACTACCTCGGGAAGAAGGCAAATCAAACACATTCCCTTCTAGAGGTCGTTCAGGAAGTTTGAGGTCATGCCCACGTCAGTCTACGTGCCAGGACTGGCTGATTCAGAGCCCAGGTGGGCAACTCTCAGAGGAACCTTATCCCATCTATATTTGTCAAAACACTACCATAAGAGAACACTACTGAAAGGCCATCATTTATTTCTGAGACAGAAATTCCGAGACTGTTTGCTTACCCACACTGAAGTCTAGCCAGACACACATGTGACACGATGACTGAAACACACCTTGCATGAATACATCTCCAAAATTCTTGCTTTGCACCCATTATGCATTTTCTCATGGTCCTTAATCCACCTGGTTTGTCAGCAGCCAGCCTCCCTCCACCACCAGTATTTCATTTAGTCATTTCTGATCAGTTTTACCCTTTGTTTGCCTGACAACAAAGTTTGGTCAGTGTGCCACAAGACCCCAGGATACAGCGTGAAAGGCCACTACGCTCTGAAGGAATGTCAATGTATATAGAGGGGCTTTAAACACATTTTACTGGCTTGGCAGAGGTCACTGAGTCTCCACCTCATTTGGGAAATTTACATTCAGTTCCTTCATTGCTTTAACACTTAACTTCCCTTCACCCAGTCGTAAATGTGTTTCTCCAGGACCCAAGGAGCTGGGGTGGCTCCAGAGTGAGGTGGCTTTGGAGGTGACCCACTGGACACCCCATGCCTCGCAGGCAGGACAGAGCAGAGGAGTTCATAGAAGGCCTGGTGCCTAGGAACGTCGTCTAGACCCTAAGCAATGTTTGTGTGTGCTCCTCACCTGTATGTTTGGCAGAGAAAATACAGCAAGACACAGCCCCACGGGCTGCCTCCCCTTCCACCGAGCAGGCCCGCAGCTGCCACCAGAGCTTCTCGCGGCAGGGACATGGCATGGAGCATGACCACAGCAAAACAGGCCCAGGGGATCCTGGTTCCTCCCCAGAAAGGGAAAAGGAGGCTGCTCTTGCTCCTGCTAATCTTTGAATGAAGCAGACCCTGCTCTTCTGATTTATTACACAATGCTACTGCCTCAAAGGCAAGGGCTTGAGGACCCACCACCACATGTTGGGCCTTGTCTCTTCTCACAAGTCCCAGCACTTCATTTTCCCTTCTCATTTAGAAGCTAGCAATTCTGTTGTGAATGTTCTCATATCTATTTTTTTTTTTTTATGCAAAGGCCCACCTGCCTGAAAAACCTCAGCTTTCATTTTTCAGGAGCTTCCCAGCATTCAGAATGTCAAAGAAATGCCTGTAAGGAGAATCTGAGGTTCCACCAGAAGAGGTCAGAAACAAAATGACAACCAGAAGGGCTGTTAGCACTGTTACTTAACAATAACCAACCTAGAAATCATCCTTTTCTTTCCATCTGAACCCATTGCTGTGCATGCAGAAAGCGAGGCATCGCTGATCTGTCCGGCCTGTTTTGGAACAGCCCCTTCTCCCAGAATAGTTGCTCAGCACCTCCCGACCATCGGGCTCCTTTAAGAGCTCTCATGAACCTCTCGTCCGGCTTGAAAACCCTGACCAACAAGTATTACCTCTGTACTCCCTTTTATGGTTTTGAAACTGAATTCTTGATGAGTGGGTCATTCTGATTACAGCATGGGCCGTGATGGGAAATGAGAGATTTCGAGCAGTTTGTTCTCGTCTGAGCTGCGTAAATGAGTGACGGGGAGCAGAGATCTCTAACGGCTTTGCCACAACAAGGGCAGCAGGCTGCTGAGCACCTGCAACTGAAAAGCACAAAGAATTTCAGAAAAAATAGCATCAGTGGAAGCTACTACGAGCCTTCATCGAGCTGCCTGGACTTGACTGCACCCGTCAGGGTTCAGACTAGCAGTCCTTAACCAGGTAAAACAGGATCCCTTTCTCTGATGCGCAGTTCTAAGCGTTTTTTTCATATGCAGCTCCCTCAGCTGTCGATCCCACAACTAGCAGCAGTTGTGAGGTCTCAGCACCGCTTAGCACGCTCAGTAACAGAGCCCTAAATGATGCACAGCCTTACGCCGACCTTCTGCCCAGGGCTAAATCCTGCGCTTGATGCACTACGTGCCCCTGTGTGAGCTCGCGGGGACGTACGCTTGTGGCAGCAACCTAGCTTTGATAGCTGACTGGAGGCAATTTCTTCTGGGTGCTCTGCAATCGCTCACCCTAATTCACTCTGTGATCTTTAAAAAAGCAAATTGTTTTTATGAAACAAAGGCGAAGGGTTGCACTAAGCAGCCGTCTCCTTTCAGGCCCGGCTAACCGGAAAGTAACTAGGACGAAGTTTGATCCGTTTCAAAATAGCCTAGTATTTTTAATGACCCACAAGCACATTTTTAGAGCACACCGAGGACTTGCTGCCATCGCTGGAGAGCCCGGATGGTGAGAGGCTCAGGCTCCTCCTTCAGCAGCCAGGCTGAGAAATGGAGCCCTCAGGTCCCCCCGCGGGCTGATGTCAGCACGCAGCGGGCATAAAGACATCCTTCAGGGCAACGAGGTGCTGTGCATAATTGCAAGAGGGCTTTTTCTGGATTACAAAGTGCAGGCGTTTTGCTTTCTAATTTATTACCTGTAATAACATCAACCGGCCTGGCAAAGCGCTGGGAATCGTTCTAGGAATACCTAAACCTCTGTGGGTACGATTTGGCTCCGTGGATGGAAGGCAAACCCCGCGGAGATCCGCTCAGATTCGCAGGTGGTTCCAGGTTCTTGCGAAGCTTACCGAGAAGCTAAGCGAGAGTTTAGCGAATCAGCGGCAGATCGCATTTCACTCCAGCATGGCTTAGCAGCACGCTCACACCCAGGTATATGCCTAATTGTTCTGCTAGGTCAAGGCTGTACCTTCCAAGATGAGGTTTTTCTCCCTTGAAATCTGTTTTGACGTCGTTTGCGTTTTCTTCTCACCCTATCAAGATGAGAAGGGGAAGCTCGAGCGCGCGTACGTGCGGGCAATACTCAACCCGCACGAAAACGGGACCGACAGTTCTGCGAGACAAAGCTGAGAACGTCAAAATATTAATGAGACGTTTCCCCTGCAGTTTATCCAAGGCCTAACAGCCTTCTCGTAGTGTCACGGCTACAAACGGCCTTTATCAAACGAACGTTGCCTATTTTCTCCCACTCTCCTGCGACGAGAACATCGCATGCTCCGACCGCTTAAATCGCAGGCTCCGTTATCTGAACGCTTCTGCAAACATGTCCCTGAACTGCTTAATCGTTACCGTGGGAAACACCACAGTCATCTGTACAAATTAGAATGTAATTTGTGTAGCTAAACACCACGGCTCAGCTCACCTGCTCCGCCTGATGAGACAGGGCACCCCGAGCGCGGATGACTCGGTTCGCACGGCACACAACTCGGGGGATGACAAATCACACCTCAGCGGCCTTAAATGACGGCAAATTGCCGTATTAAAGCCGTTTTTTCCACAAAGCCGACAATGCATCAGCAGAAGCCGGTACAACGGTGCACCACTGAAGGGCGAACAAAGAAGGCCGGGCTGCGGCCGTGGGCAGGGGGAAAGGGGCTCAGAGCCCCCCGGTTCCCTGCAGAGCCCACCTGTGGGACCAGCTTTGGCTGTCCATGGTTGGCGGATGCTGTTTTTTCCCCAGACCTGCCCTTAGGACGGCGGGTTGGAGGAGAAGGGAGGCCCTGAGGGAAGCAAGGCTTCCTCCTCCCCGTGGCGGTGCCCGCTGTGCGGAAGGGAAGGGGCGCTGTGAAAATGGCCCCTGTGGGGGCCCGATCCTCCAGCAGCGCCTCAAGCAGGAGGAAAAACCCTGGGGAGAACCAGAGGGCTGGGCGTGCGGGACCCCTGCTCGTGTCCCCATCGTGCCAGCAAGGTTGGGGTTGAAGGGGTCCAGCGGGGGCGGCCAGGAGGAGCAGCAGCAGCAGGAGCAGCAGCACCATTAACAGCAGTGACAGCAGTACCAGCAGCACTAACAGCAGCAGCAGCAGCCCCCCCCTCGCAGGCCAAGGGCGGCGGCAGCCAGGGACAGGCCTCGGCAGCCTCCCTGCCTCCCTCCCTGCCTCCTTCCCCGTCCCCCGTCCCCACCGGCCCCCTCGGACCGACCTCCCCCCGCCCACCCTCCCGCAGTCCCCGGGCCCGCCCCGTCCCATCCCGGCCGCGGGCATTGTTCGGCCGCCCCCCCCCCCCCCCCCATCTCCTCCCGTCCCCTCCGTTCCCGTGCCGTGCCGCCTACCCCAGCCGCTTCTCTCCCTACGGTTCCGGGCCATGGCGGGGGCTGCCCGGGGCTGCCCGGGAGGCGGCGGCGGAGGCTGCGGGGAGGCTCCGTGCGCGCTCCGAGCCGAGCTGCGTCTGGCGCGGCTGCCGCGGGGGCGGGGGGCGGGCGGGGGCACCGGCAGCATCCCCGCCCGCCTCTACGGCACGGCTCGGCTCGGCACGGCAAGGAACGGGGTCCCACGGGGCACCCAGCTGCTGGCCCCGGGTGCTGCACACCCCCACCGGGCACCCACGGCCCGCCGAACCGGGATCGTGCCCCGGCGCCCAGCCCCGTGGGGGGGTTGGGGGTGCTGGCAGGGTGCGAGGAGCAGCGGGGCATCCCTAGGGGCTGGGGTCACGCCTGCATGGCCCTCGCCGGGGGATTGTGCCCTGCTGGGGGTACCCTGCCCGCCTGGGGGTGGGCATGCAACACGCACACCCCACACCCGTGCACAGCTGGGGTCACGCGTGCACGCTCCCCACGCACGCACCGGACAGCCATCCTGCCCTGCTCATCCCTTGTGCACATTGGGGTGAAGAAATCACTGGATGGATCCTGCCCTGTGGTGAGGGTGGCACCCAGGGTCCTGCTCTCCACCCATAGCAGCAGCATCCCCCGGAGGTACATGATGGATGCAGCAGAAGAGGTGCCAGGCTTGGGGTCACCAGGATTTAGCTTTGGCACAACTGATAACATGCATCAGTTTCCCCGCATCAGCAAGCGGTCATGTTTGGGACGGTAAGGCGAGGGTTTCCCTTGTGTCTGGGGTTGATTCACTGTTCTGTCATGGGAGACCGTGACTCAGCCCGAGCGCAAGGGAACGCCCAGGCGTGAAACTTGGGCAGGGGAGCAGCAGCACCAGCCCTGGCCGTGCCCCAACCGGCCCTCGCCCATGGCTTATGGCCTGTGCTGAAGCTCACCCGCAATTCTGCTTGCCAACGTCACAGCTCCGTGCTGCCCTTTGGAAGGAGCACGGTGCAGCACTCGAGGCACAACCACCTCCACTGGAAATGCGGCGGTCACAGGAGGATCGTCCAGGCAGAAATCTGGAAGGGCGAGGAGGGAACTGAGCCCCAGGCTGTCTGCAAGGGGAGATGCTGGGAGAGCACTGCTCGATGCCGCACGCTGACCTGCGGTGGTCAGGGAAAGCCCAGATGGCTGCTCAGCCCCACTGGATGCACAGGAACCATCGGGATCTGTTCTTTGTGAAAGCAGAGAAAACATTAAAAAAAATGATGTAATGTTCCAGGCGGCTCATAGCTGCCAAAGTCACGTTTCGTTGCGCTCCCATTGATATGCTGATACTTAATTCGTAAGTGCCCTCTCGAGCACCCAGCGACTGCCCCCCCGTTGGTTTCCTCTCCGTGTTTATAGCGTTGGAGGGAAACATGTAATTTCGTCTCGCTGAAGGGCTGGCTCACGTGGCCGGCAGCTGAATCCTCCTGCCCGCAGCCTGCAGGCTGCCTTTGCAGGAGCTCCCCGACAACTTTTATAAATAACCCCTGTAAAATAGATATTATTATAAATATAATAAAAATATAATGCAGTATATAATAAAGAATTAAAATGGGGGTTATTGTTAATATGTATTTTTATGCATTTATAAATATACACATAGTAAAGTCCCGTGTGCATGCTGCCTCTCTTTGAAGCAGACAAGAAGCGGGCAGCACTGCGAGGGGGATTTCTTACACTGGAGACAGCCAGAGTTCAGATAGGTTGAAAGAGGAGATTAAAAGAAAAGCAGCTGGGAAATGGGGAGGAAAAAAAAGGAGGATGGAAAAGGAGATCTGTTAATTTGAAAGTCTGATTAAACCAAGATGGGCTCAGGCCCTGTTTTCCTCATTCCCTCTGAGAACTGCAGCTCAGGTCAGGCTTGTATTGCCCCATTTACGGGCGTTCTTTCCCTTTCTCTTTCCATTAAGGCATGTGGCATCGGAGGGAAGGAGGGACAGAGGTTTGGTCCTGCACCATGCCAGGGGAGCGTCAGTGTTCCTGCCATATTTCCCCACCTGGGGCAGGGTGTTCTGCTCATGGCTTTGATCCCAGGCGGTGACACGTGCTCATTGCCACCTACCCTCCACCCTGTAGATCCATCGATTCTTCCTGCCTTCATTTTTTCCGAGCAGCCCTCCCTCGGCAGCATCTCCACGTGCTTGCTGCCCGAGCTGCCACATCACAAAGGGCTGACTTCGGGGCAGGCACGCTGAACGGGCACGCAGTGGAGGCACTCTGGAGGAAAAGCAATGCCAAATGGGGGAAAGACAAAAGGAGAAAACTGCGCAGAGAGATACTGCGGCCGCGAGGTCCCCAGGCTGGAGCGCCTGGGGGTGCAGAGCTGAAAAGGCCACAGAAAGCCTGGATTTAAACCCATAATGTGCAACGCTCCCGCAGCTCGCGGGGGCAGTTTCATAATTCACCTTGATTCGACTGGCCCACTTACCCTGAGAGCATTCACTATTGCTTTCCCCATCCCCAGTCCTTCACAAGCAGCAGCCAGCCGTGCTGTGCAATTTTTATATAAGGAGTCGGGTGCAGATGCTGCAAAATCCCTGCTCGACCCCAGGTGCCACCGCACTGCATTAGCCCAGGACCCTTCTGGAGCGCCAGGTCCGTCCTCACGGTGGTTATAAAAGGTTCTTGAACACGTTCGCTTCTTCCCGCAGCTATTCTTATCGCTTCCGCCTTCTCAGTCTTCATTCTTACACTGCTTCTGCTTAATTGCATGGGAAAGTACAAGGGATGCAGATCTTCACTGTGCTCAAAGAGGGCTGCAGGAGGACTTCTCCTAAGCACTTACACTCCTCTGTGGCAGCGATTTGTCATCACTGTTCTTGTTTCTGTATCCTTATCCTCGGGTTAAGAGGCCCAGATTCCTAGGAAACACCAAAAAGTGATAAAATGAAATGAGCTTTCTCCCTCCTCTTCTTCTGAAGCATTTCTCATATTTGTGTTGTTTTTTTTGTTGTTTTTATTTTATTTTTCCTTACTGAAGTCTTTTTAAGCGAAGCAGATCTTTGTCGCTTAGGCAATCCTGTTCCTGCTGCTCCTATTTCTCACCCCAAATCGTGGCGTGGCCGCCTACATTTAAACAGGGATTGCAACCAGAGGAATTATCTTTGCTCCTTGGGTAAACATTGCTGCACACCACGGCTGTAACAAAGCCGTCGCATTTCACTCGGAGAGAAGACAGAATTTCAGCGGTTCATTAATTGACTTGTTTCATCAGTCTGTGGGGAGGACCTTCCTTCTGGAAGACGCTCTGTAAACTGAAGGAACTATTAAAGAATACGAGAAGTGATTTAGATAAAAGAGACGTCAGGCAAAAGCTTCAACCAAAGCAACCTCGGAGTGCATTTGGGGACAGGCTGGGTTTAACGCTGTGGGCTGCCTCCCTGCCGTCTGGGTCCGGTCAGGCTGAGCACAGGGACAACAAACGATTGCACAAGTCCTACAATAAACAGATGCAACTTTTCTAATCCGATTTAGACTATCAGGCCAGTTTCCAGTGGGATCCTCGCCACGAATGGTACCCTCAGGACTATTCCAAGGTTTTGCTGAATTTGAACAAAACATCCCACTCTCGGCTCTGGATTCAGATAATACCAGCATTGCAGGACCAGCTATAACCTTCCCAGACTTCTCTTCCTTCCTCTTATTTCTCTAAGGGTCAGTAAGAGCTCTTCTAAGCCCAGCTGCCCATTTATTTACAATATTGTTTTCAATTCTTTCTTTCTCTCCTGTGCTGACAGACAGATGGACGCTATATCCAAAACATCCTTCCCCACCAGCCTCTTCTCTGCAACGCGGCTGTAGTGAGTCGACGCCAAAATCTGCGTGTGCCAAGCTGGTTTCTAGGATTTCCCCCTGAAGACACACCTCTTCCCAGGGACAGGGTTCCTGCTCCGCTTGTGTCCTGGCAGAAATAACCGAGTCCACCTGCCTGCATGATTCAGCAAGACACTCGCAATATGTTCCAGCCAGGTTCATGCACCTGGAAACCAGGGGAGCAGACGGGTTTCCAGGCAGTGCTCTGAAGTCCCCTCGTTAATGCTGCTTCTAATCGAGCGGTCACATTTTCCTGCATCCCCGTGCTGAGCAGCGGCTGCCAGAGAAGCTGCCGGCTTCACCTCTGCCCTCGCTTCCTTCCTGTTGAGCACAAACAGCACACTCAGCTGCAAAGCGACCTGAGCTACAGCTCCGTAAACAAGGTGACGCGGAGTCATGTATAGCCACCGGTGCTCCCGTTCCTTCCGTGAAAAACAAATCCTTGCCCAAGGACCCGAGTTAAAGCCAGCAGAGGGGCTGAGCTATGTCTTGGTTGATTTTCCTGCTCCTGCCAGGGATAGAAGCCTCTTGACAGCCTGGGAAGGCTTTGTCATTTGGAGACCCGTGGTGACTTTTCTCTCCCGGATGGTGTTACCACCTCAGAAACACCCCTCCCTCCTTCTGCTCTTCCAACTGAAATAGCCAGCTATATTCAGAGCCCCCTTACCCACTCTTATTTTTTTCCTGGCATCTTTTGCACCGGTCGTGTGCTCACAGCAACTGTCATCCCAGCTGCTTCCAGATCCAAATCGTCGTTCCAGCAATGAGAGCTCATTCGGCCCCTGGGAAACCTGCCCGGCCCCTCTTGTCCACGGGTCCTGCTATGAGAGCTCAGCAGGTGAAGCGGTGTTAGCAGCACTGTGAGCTGCTGAAGTGATGCTGAGAAGCTTTAGTAGGCTCAGCACCCTACCTGCCATGCTGAGAAGCTTTACTAGGCTCAGCATCCTACCTGTCGCAGGCAGAATTGGAATTGGTGGCACGGCGCTGCCCTGGAAAGAGCTCCTCCGTCCTCCTCGACCCTTCCCTCCGGGCAGGCCCCGGGCTTGCGGCAGCAGTCTGTAGCAACAGCACGTGTTTCATCAGGGAGGAAAAGAAGTCTGAAAAACTCAAACCACAAACCCCAGAGTGAAAATGCTGCAGCATTTCTTGAGAGCCTACTTTGTCACCTCAACAATTCAGTTTGATGTAAAATAGCGTACTGCTCGAACCACTGAGAGGAAAAAGCTGCAGACCTTGTCGCTGATTCCTGAGTCTTTGGCTTCCTTATTGCTGTTCATCTGATCTATTTTAGTACCCAAATGCACCGAAACCATGAAGTAATCCCACAGAACAGTTCTGAACACCTTCAGTGTGAGATCAACAGCCTATGTGAAATTAAAGATGCTTTAGCAATCTGATGAAAAGTAGGGCTGAACATTTTTTTCTTCTTGCTCACGTTCCATAGCTCAGCTTCTGATGTGAAAATGAACATGCGTTCACATGCACGGCACACTGTGCTGCTTTTACAAGCGCCTTTATTGCACTGCTCAGTTAGAAATTGGTACGCTTTTGCAGCGACCGCTACCAGATAAATCTAGATGTCTCATTTAAATAACCTTCGCCGTTCTTCCTGTTAAGACTACAATGCAAACAGATCACATTCTCTAATCCTACGTAATGCCTTATGTAAAACCACTTAACATTCCTTTTGAGGCTGGGACCCATCCAGATGAAAGATGCTACATAAAAGCACATTCCTTAACGTGCTTGACCAGAAAAGCAGCGTGGGCCAAGGGTGGAAAACACAGAATGGAAACCAGCGTGTGTGCAGGAGGAGATGGCTGGAAGTGTGCAGTGTCAGGCCACGTCTTGGACCGTACGCTTCGCACAACTCGTTTACCTCAATTTTTGTAATCATAAAATGGCTGTAATAATACAGACCTGGTGCTGCTATTATGTATGTACGCTTTCCAGAAGCGCTTCCAGCAGGGGAAGATGGAATCAAGCACGGATCACGAGGCAGTCTCTGAGTTCACTCTACAGCACTGGCAACGTGCTACGGGAAACTAAACCTCCAGGTGGGACGTGAGGACTAACCGAGCGAGGGCAAAATAGTGGTCAATAAAGTTGGCTTTGCATTAAATTGCAGTCATCGGAAGGCCCTTGGATCTGCAGGACGTTCGAGGAGGCCAAGCCTTAATGCACCATCTGCTACTGGAAAATGAAACTGCCTCTTTCCTGTGCTGTCTTCTGACGGCTTGACGAGAGCAGAAAATCAGTAAAATGAGAAGCGGTGCTCGAACCCTGGGCCAAGGAAGAGGGAAAAAAAAAAAAAAAAAAAAAGGACACAAACAGTTCGCTATCAGGAGTGCAGGAAGCTAATTTATGGGGGAGAGGTAATTGTTTTGTTAAAAATCGCTGGAGGAAATACAGCTCCTGAAAGGGTAAATAGTTTTTTTCTTTTCTTTATTTGCTGGGTGTTCAGGAAAACTTACGTATTTATGTTGGAGAGAATATACAGGATGTAGAAGGCTTTCAGAGTACAAGGGGAAATTAAATGCGAATCTCTTTAAGTTAGCAGTCACATGCTTCCCTGCCTCTTTGGAAGTAAGATAGTTTACATTTCGGAGCCTGCTTCTGAAACACACCGTTTCAAATGAGCCCATAAATCAAAACCCAATAAAATCAGATGCGACTGTGCAATTCCCGAGCGTCTGCATAAGTTGTCTGTAGTTTAACCTCAAACAGCCCAATAATCCTAATGGGTTATGCTGGAGAGCCTGTGTTTTGAAGCAAAAGCTTATGCAATCAGCTGTGCTGTTTCAGGTACGTGCATGTGGCATTTCTAAATGTGCTGAAGTAAGCTGAAAATCCAGACTCCATTTTAAACCGGGAATCGGCACCTAGCGACTTTGTCAATAGACTTGTGTTGGACCTGGCTGGGCTGTCTGCCTGCCAAGGAGGCAGAATCTGTTCTCAAGTAAGCAGCCCAGTGTCCTGAACACCAAAAAGGCTTATACATCTGGCATCCATTTAATTTGTTCTACCTAGCTTTTGCAAACATATTTCCTGCATTGAGTATGTGGTAATTCTTGCACCTAGAAAATCACACCTCCTTCTAGGCCTTAATGATTTTACTGTGCAGCAAAGACTAATGCTAATTCCAGCATTCCTTGACTCTTGCCCCTGCCTTTTGGTTTATTAAATTGTTCAGCACTCAAGAGACCATAGGTGGGTTTTACTCAGAAGTTCGGCTATTTTGCCGAAAACAATTGTTCTCCAAAGGCGGAAGGGCAGATACACAGCATTGCTGCCACCTCACAGTTTCAAAGAAGTGCTTCTGAGTTTAGGAGCCCAAGGAGACGAGCCCCAACAGGCCCGAGTTCATTCTTGCGTGACTATCATGGCACCGGCTGCCTGTGGCACTCGATTTGCCCACGATAAGCGTTACGTGACGGCGTGGCTGCGAGGTTGCAATCTGGATCACAAAGATTTGGGAAGCCCTATACTCGTCCCATGTCCCCGGTGTGTGGCAGCGGGTGAATCGCCCTCGTCCCCGTGCTGGGAGCTGGGTTTTGCTGTTGTGACAAGCCCTCCCGGGGCCTACACAGACAGAAAGCTCAGCCTGGTTTGTGCAGCGGTGCACACGCAGATATAAGTTTATTTATGTGGTGAATTGAGGCTGGAGGCTCTCCTCCTCCCTCACAACGCGGGGAGCAGCCCCAGCACCGCGTGCTCCCCCCGGGGGGCTCACGGCCGCTGCCCCCTCCGGCCTCGGGAGCCTCGGGGAAGGGCCTGAGGGCACGGCAGGGCCCGGGGCAGGGCCGGGGAGGGAAGAAGGAGGAGGAGGAGGAGGAGAAGGGCGGGAGGCGGCCGCGCTGTGGCGCTGCGGCGTCGCGGAGGCCCGGCCCGGTGCCGTCCGTCCCGGCCTGGCCCGTCCCGGCGGTGCGTGCGGGAGGAAGAGGAGGAGGAGAGGGAGAGGAGGAGGAGGAGGAGGAGGAAGCCGAGGCGCTCGCTCTCCGCCGGGACAAAGGGCCGCGGGTGCGCAGGCAGGGCCCGGCCCGGCCTCCCCGCGGGCCTCCAGGGGCCGCCCCGCCGCTGCCCGCCGCCCTCGGGCGCTTCCCCGGCGCCTCGGGGAAGGGCGCTGCGGCCGCGGCCGGGCCCCAACGGCCGTGCCAAGCGTTCCTCCGCCGGCCTTTGTCCGCCCTCAGCGGGCGGCCCCTTCCTTCGGCCGGAGCCATGAGGGCCAGCGGCTGAACCCCGGCCCGCGGGGCGAGCAGGGAGGGAGGGCGGCCGCGGCTGCCGGGCCCGCCGCGATGGAGCCTCCGGCGCGGCCGAGCGGGGACATCCTGCGGCGGAACCCGCAGCAGGACTACGAGCTGATCCAGCGGGTGGGCAGCGGCACCTACGGAGACGTTTACAAGGTGAGAAGGGGGTCGGGGGCCTTTCTGCCCCTCCCCGGGGTCCTCAGGGCTGGTGCTGGAGGCTCGGGGCCGTGAGGGCTGCGGGCGACGCTTTTCCGCCTCGCTGCTGTGTAAAGCAGAGGGTATGGGCTTGCCCTACCTGTTCTGAGAACCCTCGGTTAAAGCACCTGATTAGAAGGGTGCGAGTTTATCCCCGGGGTTAATAATAGCATGGAAGAGGCAGCAGCAGATTACGGCTCTTCGGAAGCTGGAGCTGGGCGAGAGCTCGCTGTGGGGTTGGCGCTGCGAGTCCGAGAGATGCTCCTCAAACTGCTTGTATCGTGTCCGAGACAGCCGTAACCACAGCTGTGTGAAACAGAAGGTGTGGGCATGGCACGGCCTTTCCTCGGGGAGATACAAGCCCCTTCTGTAGGCACCAGGGATGCTCAGCAACTTCAGGAGTTGGGTTGTTCATAAAGAAAGCGTTCACATTTTCGGCCTGTGTGATGGCAATCCGAATTGTTGGGCTTCATGGGAAGGGTGGCTGTGCTGTTTTACTTCGTAATGCTGCTGAGTGTGTGTTTTAAATAGACCTGGCACAGCCAAACGTACAGGAAAAGGTGCGTTGCCCTGCCACATGAAAGGCGCTGGTAATTGCCGCATGCTGGGGGAGGGCTCTTTGCTAATGCTCAAATTGAAGTTTTATAGCTGGATCTCGTTCCCACCACCCCTTTGAAATGGTTGCTCGTGGCCTCAGGGAGTTATTTTTAACAGTTTTCACGGTACTGAATGTTTACCTTTTTATTTTCCTAGAGCGCTGCGCACAGATCAGTCAACTTCTTTGCTAGGGAACCTAGCCCTAAATACTCAAAAAAGACATTTCAGGTTGCCTAAATCTGAAACCCCGCACACCTTCTAGCGTGTTTGGGCACAGCACAGGGCAGCACGATGAGAAACAACGAGCTGTGTCGCAGCGAAGTGTTTTTGTGTCATCCCTTTGCTCTTCCTGGGGAAAAAAAAAAAAAAAAGAAATATTCTGCTTTTCATTATCCTGCTAATTAACGGAGAGCTGTGCTGACATGTCATACAGTTTCCGGTTCCGGAGCTGGTTGAATGCATGGCTCTGCTGTGTGCCATGTAAACATAGCCATTTTTTTTAAAAAGCAACACCCCCTCCTTTTTTTGGGGTTGTGAAAAATGTGCCTTCTGCTCCAAGTGGGTCCCAGGCAGGAATAAACCTCGTGGTGCAACCTGACAAGTTTAAATCAAAGCCCTCGCCAGAGTTACGTCCCTACAGCAAGTATAAAGTTAATGAGTTTAAAGTAGTTTAGGAGCCTGCATTTGTTTCTAGGTCACTGGTTCGCTCTTTGTTTTTATAAAGCCCTGCAACCAGGGAGGAACTGTGTCAAGGGAGCGCTGAATAGGGTGGCCCAGGCACTTACGGCAAATATGCAAAGCCAGCTTATTCCTGCAAGTCATTGATGTGGTGTTAATTTTAAGAGTAACTAAGGTAAACCTTCTTTCTTGTAAGCAGTTATATGTAAGCATTATACTTTTAATTTTCTCCGTCCATGTTAAGTCTCTTCCTCGCACAGATGGCACGTCTTGTGCGCGCTGAGGGCTGTCAGTTGTGTTTATAAGATGCATTTCTTAGTCGATCTCTGATCGTTGTTCCGTTGCAGAGCTCGGGCGAGGCTTGCTAGAGAGCGCTCTGGAATTAAAATGGAATTTTCCTCTCACCTCTTCAAGTGGCTTCCCTGCTCCATCACCAATCATGAGTCACCGGTGTCTTCAGCACGCTTGTTTTTAGGATGTCTGAATGCGGCAGCCCTTCTGACTGTGGGAGATCTGGGAGATCTGCCTCTTTCTCAGCTGCTTTTTGGTGGCGGTTCGTGCCTCAGATTCCTCTTGGGGCATTTGGTAGCTTTTAGAGTAATTAGTTCTTTTTTGGAAGTTGAAGGCAGGGGTTAAGCAAATATTTGTGCTCGCTATTAGGTTACAGAAAAACTTATGTAAGGGCTTCCTAAAAGTCTCCTGCCCACTTTGCTTTTCATAACTGCTATGGAAGCTTAAAACTAAAATGTGTTTTTTTAGTCTTTGTGCTTTTTTTCCCTCTGTTCCGTGGCACACAATGGTTGATTGTAGGGTACTCATAAGTACTGGATTGTTGACCTTATTTTAATATTATTTTTTTTTCCCCAAAATGCATTTCAGGGTGGGAAAGAAACCATCCTTAAATAAACTGTTTTCTTATCTGTGCGCCGTGGGTGTAAGTAGATCCAAGTTTGGGCCTACCAGACTTGGAAGCACACTTCTCATTACAATCCTAGCACGTTACTTGTTCCGTTTGTGTTGGGAAAGGTTTTTTTCCTCCTAATAGAGGATTTTATTTAAGCTGATTGTAATCCGCTTGAATACGTGTTCTCTCAAAGCATTGTGTTAAGCATATCTTAAATTATTGGCTTCTGAAAGAGGTGGCAATGTAGCCGGGCACTCACTGGAATTTAATATTTGGAATGTTTATATCAAGTAGTTAGGTTATACATTTAACGTTTGGTTTTCTCTCCCCCAATTCCTGTCAGACAGTTCGTGTCCCCAGCATCGTACCCATTAGCACCATGAGGGCTGCGAGAGAGGTTTCGGCCTGGCTTTCCTGGCAGGATTTCTGCTTGCCCGCTGTCGTCGTGTACCCGTCTCAAAGCAGGAGTTCAAAAGCCGTGTAAGCTTGTTCGTGCTCCTGGTGCTGCTACTGAAACGGAGCTCGTGTGTGTGGCGGTAATGCGGAAAGTCTCCAGCAGTCCAGCGACAGGACAGAAAGCTGAAACGAGTCCTTGAGAAACTGCAAGCAGAATTTAGCCTCCAGCACCAAGTGGCCCGTCAGATCCCATCCGAGTAAACTCCCGAGTTGTGGTTAGATGCTTCCCAGATGTTTCCCAGGTCTCGATGGGGTTTCATGGGGGCCAGCGTGAGCCGTCCGTGAACCAACCTGCAGCTTTTCGGTAGTGTTTTGCGATCTGGTTTGTGTGAGGGCAGTTTTGGTAACAAATTCACGTGATCGGTTGTATAAGCACGTGTTTCTGCAAGTCCCTGATATTTTCTGGAAGCACTGGGATCGTGTAACACTTCCTGTAGCTTGTGGGGGATTTGCTTGCATCAGAGCATCAAGTTGTTAGGTTATACATATTTGCAGATGTTGATGTCCTAAGGGACTTGGAAAACAAGCGTTGTATTCGGTCAGTAGCTTCAGATTTACATCTTACTGGCATGGAGGTTTTTATCTGGCTATTTGTTAATGACTTGGAATGGTTAGGTGGAGAGATTTAGGAGAAAGAACACCCTGTGTTGTGGTGAGAGATGTGGGGTCACCACCCCTTACACAGAAAAAGGAATTTAAAGTCTGCTGCTGCGCGTGTGAGAGCCTTGCCACCAGTCTGCTGGGGAACAAAAGCCTCGCTTCTGCCTCCTCTGTGCCCTTCCCTCCCAGCCAAGCGAGGCTTTGCTTCTTGTGCCTTTTAATGCAAGCGCCCCAAAGAGAGTTTTAACTAACCTTCAGCACTGAGGGAGGGGAACAAAAGGGTGGTTGATGTGAACCCGTCCTTTTGAACGCTCTCCTTTGGCAGCCGAGCTGAAAAATCATGTATTTGCTCAGCCCAGCACCCTCTGCAGGCTGCTTCTGAGTGATGAATGGCTCAATGGCTGTCCTCGCTGAGAGGCGATGATAAAATATGATCTTGTGCAGCAGTACTGAAGCTGTCTTGTCTTGTTTTGTTTTGTTCCTTTCCCAAGCAGGACTGTGAACAGCGCTGCAACAGCTTTCTTTAAAAGTAAGCACCGGGGGAGACGAGTGTACCAAATTAATAGCAGAAACTATCCGTAAACAAGACACATTTTTAGTAAATATCACCGCAATTTAATCCCTTCTTAATTCATGTGCTCGGTCTCTCTCATTCTCTTGGGATGCTTTGTAATCTCCAGTTAGTGACGTTGGCTCAGAAGTACCCTGTGCAGGAAAACAGGATCATCACAGCCAGAGGTGCTTTTGCTCAAGATTATTAAAAACAAACAAACAGTCCCCAACAAAATCAAAAACACCACCGTCAACATCGAAAAAAAAAAAGATTTTTTTTTTAAATTTCTCAAGTTCAAGTCAGGTTGTTGCCCTGCTTTTGTGGTCAGGACCTTCCTCACAGCGCCCTGGAGTATGTCTGACTTCTGTAGTAACAGCCTGCTGAGACCGGGTGTTTGATATTGTCCACGTCAGAACGTTTCACAGAGCATGAGAACCTCCTGGGTAAAGCCAACAGATCGAAAACGGGGGTTTTGATCAAAAACAGATCAAAAACTGGCTTTGGTTTTTTATTCGTACTGCATGTGAATGTCTCTGCAGCCGCTTCTGCTTCGGCGCTTCTTTTCCTGGTGCCTACACGTCGCTGACACGTACGGATAACCATAAGGGTTTGTCACGGAGAGGGATTCCACTCCTCCCCGGATCGGAGCCGTCTGGTTGAGCAGTGTTTGCTGTAGCCACGCGTGAGCTCTGCATACTCCTGTTTTTCCATACCACGGGTGTTTGGAATGGCATCGAACCAGCTGCTGTCGAGTTTCTTCCTGCCGCTGTGGATTTTCTCTTCTGGGAAACCGCGTGCTTTGCTTCTGGATGCAGTCAGTGAGATGCGTACTGCTGAGAGCTAAGTTGCTCGGTGGCTCATTGACACCCACTTTTAGGATATTCAGGAGTTGGGGAGAAGCCCTTGCTTCTCAATTTGTAATCTTTGCCTTTTTTTTATTAAGCATTTGGTCTTTATCGTGTAACATTCAAAGCTGTTTGGGTTTAGATACTTCCTCCTGGGGTGTGAGGACCCAAACTCATTCCCCTGAGTGTTTAACAGAAGCGTTGCCTTTCGAAGCGAATGCTGAACGTGCAAGGTTTCGGTGCCAGGGTTCCCCGTGTGAAATGTTTCTGTCTGATGGCTGTCACCTCTGAGCGCACCACGTGGCAACTTCCTGACCTCGTGGGAGCTGCTTGCTGGTGAGCCCTGCGGCTTGGCTGGGGCTCTTCCAAGGTTCTGCGGCGGTAGAGCACCTCTCCTAGCAGCATTTCTCCCCCTCTCTCATTTTGAAAAGCAGGTAGCATCCGAAATCTTCAAGACACGGTCTGATTTCCTCTCCATCTCTTTGTCAAGAGGTTTGTCCTCCCAGGCTGGGTACCGGAGGAGCCAAAGAAAGCGTGGCAGCAACTTTCAGTATGCTTCTGTCAGCCAGCACCGAGGCTGCATCCAGGAAGGCAGCTGTGGTGCTGTTGGTGCCAGCAGTGTTTTCTTCAGCGAGGGCTGATGTAGGAGGCAACGTTAAGTGTGTCGACAGCGCTTGTCTGCAAGGATTATGCGCTTGCTTGGGTTCGGTGCATTGTTTGCCTTGCACTGATGCATCCCTTAAGTCGTAGAGGAGCTGAGAGCCTGTTCTGTCGAGTTTAATGTCACGTTCCTACCAGCCTTGTCTCTGATGTAGCCTTCAGTTGCCTTTTCTGCCTTCCACCCTGGAGCCCTGTTCAGAGGAAGCACGTGGTGCAGCTGGCGTGTCCCCTCTGAATCGCCCCCAACAGCACGGGGAATCTCCGAGAAGGAAGAAGAGATCAAAGAGCGTGACATTTGCATACCACTACCTGCTTCAGCTTCGTCTCCAGAAGATGCAGCGGTCGCTTTCAGAGCCAGCTCATCTGGATAGCTTTGAACCCGGCCAAGATTTCGCAGCGTGAGGTGGCTGAGTGGTTCCAAACGGAGCGATACGCGGATCATCCGCGTCCGATGGAGCCTCTCTTCCTGGAAGCAAGGCCGGAACGGAGCTCGCCAGCTTATTTGGCTGACACCAGCAACTGTCCGTCCGCCCTGCAGCTGGAAAAACAAACGCGCTTGCTACCTTTATTCGTGTTTGGCACCTCGCTTCTTGGCTGTGGCTGTGAATGAAAAGAGGAGGCAGCGCTAAGCACAGGTGATTCCGTAGGAGAGCAATGCAGAACGGGGAGGTCTCATACAGAAAAGTTGTCAGCCCAAGGCAACCCTGATGCCTCCCGTTTTAGATTACCCAGACTTTCTTACGCTTTGCCGCTTTGTTAGGATTTCTGATATGGCATTTCTTCAAAGATTTAATATTTCTTCAAAGATTCAGAACGCTTTACCCTCTCTCCAAATTTCTGAAGGCTTCCTACCTCATCAAGGTTTGGTGGACCTTTGGTTTGTGGTTTATGGCAACTCGTGAGGGTATGAGGACATTGTGGGATTCCAGTAAAGGCTTAGGGCGAAGGGCAGGGTCTTTTTTTGTTCAGGATTTGCATTTATTACCTATAAAACCAGATGCTACCTTGCTTTTAGTGAGGTAAATAAGGTAGACGTGACACTGATGGTAGTTGAAAAATAGCAAAAGCCCATTTATTTTATTAGGGCTTGTTCAGATCTCCTGGCAGTGTTTTTATGGAAGACGTAGAGCAGAGGATCGTTGATCTGAACTTCCATTTGTCTTCACCACGTAGTCTTTCTGCCAGGCTAACCAAGCCTGCCCAGTTATAGGGAAGGGGTCTGTGTACTATGTACCACCACGTTTTTCTCCAAGCTGTGGTTTGTTAGACTGGAGAGCGTGTTTTCACAGCATGAATTTCACACGCAGCATTGTTTGACGTGCACCTCCCACCCCCTTTCCTTGTCTTGTTTATGGAATCTGTTCCAGAGTGGCTTGTCTGCAAGATTGGAATCACTTCTGTTTATCAGGAAAGCAGAGCAGTTCCCCTGAGAGTGAAGCCTTACCCACATAACCAGCTCTAAAAAATCAGTGTCTGGGTAACGCTTAGCCCGTTGCCATCATTCTGAGCCCCTGGTTTGCCTGTTCATAGGCAGGCAGCTCGCCCATGGAAACATCTCTCACACGGAGCTCTGTGCTGTCAGGAGTTCCTTGCATAAGGAGGCTGGATGAGGTGCTCTTCCTTTCAAGATTATTTGAGGGAAAATTTCATCCTGCCCCCGTCAAGGCAAAGGGATGAAGACGGGACTGGTCTGTGCAGAAACTTTAGGAAGTGGGAGCGGGAGTGCTAGGAAAAGGCTAACTTCTTATCTCTGATCCAGTGACCTCTAACAGCTGTCAGACACAGCACGGCATGTTCCTCTCTGCTCTGTCAAGAGGTAGTTGAATTATGGGGCTAGCACATTTAGCATCGCAGAGCTCTTGAAATTACACCCTTGAGAGCCTGGAGAACACTACGAAACGGTTTGAGCAGATGCCTCTCACTGCATCACGAGCAGGCCGTAAAAAATCTGAAGCTTATTGCAACAGAGGGAGAACAAGAAGTGCCAAGGCTTTTGTTCCAAAGTCTTAGCCTCTTCCAGCGCTTTTCCCTGGTCTCTTAGCCCGTGTGCTGGTGTTTGTGTTTCTGCTGACTTCTCTGCTCCTGAAGATAGTAAAAAGATTGTGCAGGATGCAGTCACAAGTATCCCAGAGGGCTCTGAGCTGACATACAGTGCTGGTAGCCAGAACTGCTGCTTTTATTGAACTGGTCTGTGAAAGCAGCACCTTTAATGCCATATTTGATATTTTAGCATGTTGGATTTTTTTCCCAAGTCTATTTTCGTATCTTCCACATGAGTGTAGTGTATAGAAAGTTAATGATTTCGTAGAGGTAAGGAAGATTTGGCTAGACGTGTTCAGAAAGCTGACTGAAACGTGTTTTCAGGTTCATGTAAACCGCTGGATTTGTAGCCTGTTGAAATGTGAAAATTGAGATATTCCAGAAAGGCAGGTGCTGTTTCTCTTCACAAAGCAAAGACATCTTTGCAGGGGTCTGCTGTCTTTATTGGTAAGTAACCCTTTTTGAGCTTTCTTTGAATAACCCACCTGTGCAGCATTAAGGGCATCATTTCTTCTCCATAAGTAGAAACACAGAAATCTGTGTTTAGGTATAAGCCATTTGTGTTTGATTTTATTCTGGTTATATGTGCTAAAGCGAGCATTAGAAAGGGACCTGCTGTCAAACAGCCTTTGAACAGTAGAAGCCACAATTGAAGTGGAACAGATGAACTGACTTTGTTTGGATGCTTTATCAATGCACCATACTAATGCCCTACTTAGAAGATGGAGTTCTATTTTTGGTGTTTCTCAGTAACCTGCTTTGCCAGGATGAGGAGCCCAGTGCATAAGAAGTGGTACGCTCTATTTGTTTTGTATATTGTGTTTTGTATATTGTTTGCCTTCAGAGTTAAGAAAGAACAGCAAAGGCTGAGAGATTATAAGGCCAGATATTAAATTTAATTTGATGATCTACTCCAAGGAGTTATATTTTTGTTCTGTTCTCATCTATGTGAACAGCTGTTTGCTGACCATTGTTGAAGCAATAGTAACACATCTGCCTTAACTCGCTGCTTAATGTACAGACGTGCAAGATAATAGATTAATTATAGTCATTGGATAATCTCCCAAAGATGCCTGGGACGTTGCCATTAATCTTAATGGATGATAAGCGGTAAAGTCTCTTGCAGAGGCATGGGAATGTAAATGCAGTAGGTAGAAAGAATAAAGGTGGGGCTACGCTGTCCTGTATGGATGTATTTTGTCTAGATCCAACTTGAAGAATTAACATTTGAACGGAGCAGGAAGCAATGGCTGTCTGATGAGTGTTTGTTGCTCTGCAGTGACTAACAGCTTGAGGTATTTGTGTTGCATTTACCAAGGGTTTGAAAATGGCAGCAGCTGGAATTTTTCCTTTGAGTTTGGTCTACGGTGGGGTAGGGGAGAATATTTGATGTGCCACTTGCAGGTATACACAGTTGTGTGGGCTCTTGGGAATTATTAATTAAAATATGATGATGGATTATCTTAAATATCTGAGGTAACTTTTGCTTTGAAAAACCTTTTTTGAAAGAAGTGCTGCCGTTTTAAATGCCCTCTGCCTTCAGAAGACAATTTCCACTGCAGGGGAGAGGTAATGGCAGATGCATCTAGGGAGGCAGCTGGGCATCAATATCAGTAGCAGTTCATATGGGATGAGGGTTTCTGGGCTGTGCTGAGTGTGTCTGCATATCCAAAGTACCTACACCAGCGTGAAGCTCAGGAGTTCTGTGGGTCAGTGGTTGGGCCGATAAGCAGTTTCTGATAGTGCTGTTTCTTCTTGTGTCAGGCACATCTGTATTAAAATTAAAAGCACTGTTTGAGTTCTGATAGTCTACTGGGGTAATTGTGAAGAGACAGAAGTAACAGTCAGAAAAATTGTATAGTGCTGTTGATGAACATAATGCCTTTAAAACTTTGCCAAACTATTGCTGTGTAGAGAGCTTGTTTTTAAATTTGGCTCCCGGTACCGAACTGGAGAGGAGGGGACTTAGGAGAATGGTTAGGGAGTTCTGAGGAGAATGTTTTATGATTTGCCATTGTAGAATTGTTTAGGTTGGAAAGGACCTTCAGGATCACCAAGTCCAACGATCAACCTGACCTACTGAGTCCCACCACTAAGTCCTGTCCCTCAGTGCCACGTCCATGCATCTCTTAAATACGTCTGGGGTGGGGACCCCACCATCAGCCTGTTCCAATGCCTGACCGTCCTTTCTATGAAAGAATTCTTCCTGATAGCCAATGTAAGCCTCCCGTGGCACAACTTGGGACCATTTCCTCATGATCTATTAGTTGTCAGCTGAGAAAAGAGACCGGCACCCCCCTCACTGCAGCCTGGAGGCCTCCCTTCAGCGAGGCCTTCCATCAGCCTCCTCTCCAGACCAAGCAGCCCCAGCACCCTCAGCCACCCCTCACAACTCTTATTTTCCAGTCCCTTCACCAGCTTCCTTGCTCTTCTCTGCATGTACTCAAGCAACTGCATGGCCTTCTTGTATAGAGGAGCCCAGAACTGAGCACAACATTTGAGGTGGACCCTGACCAGTGCCACGTACAGGGGCCCAGCTGGCCACACAGTGCAGGCCAGCAAGCACAACCAGTTGTCTTTTTAGGGTACAGGAATATAAATTTTGCCTTTTTCTCATTCTCTGGGTGTTGACATTTGTCTAAATCCTAGGCTGGAATGTCTTGAGTACAGATGGGCTGTGTTGGCTTGGGCAGCAAAGGTAGCTGCTGCAGGGATAGCATTTGGGGGGAGGAGGAGGAGAAGAACCTGCAGGCTTTGGCTTCTCTCCATGAAACCATGAAGTGATGGACTTCGGACAGATGAAGCAGTTGCTGCCTCTATTTCTAGGAGCCTTGGTGCTTCAGGCAGCATGTGGGAAGCGTGTGGGAAATGCTGTGTGCCAGCTAGGGAGGCTGTGCTTGGTGTGCTGTAGGAAAGGTGTGGTGCTGGGCTGTGTCCTCGTTAGCTTCATCCTTCCCCGGGATGCAGTCTCACTGGGCCTAGAGTTCAACTTGACGTGCTGGCGGTGGCCCTCCTACTCTCTCATGGTTTCTGATTTCATTACTTCATCTCTGTGTATCGTTTTATTTGGCTGAGGGCGGCTTTCCAAAGCTTGAAGCGGAATTTGCATGTGATCCCCGTGTGGTTGCCCTTTGACTACGTGAGCTTAGTCTCCTGTGGATTTATGCAGAGAAGGGCAGGAATGATATCTTAAGCTTCCTGCAGGTGGAATATACTTGCAGGATATATCATGTCTTCAAGATACCTTATAGCAAGTGTAACATTACATGTGACAGCTTTGGCTTTTCTATTTAAGGATGTGGTTGTAATCTGTTTTAATTTACAGGGCTGCTTTTGCTTTCTTATTTTTATTTTATTTTATTTTATTTCATTTTGGCTGCTGTCTTATGTAAGAAAAAAAAAATCCCACAATTTAGTGTTTTATTTCATGAAGTTCTTGTGGCTTGTTCCTTTCAATTAGGCAGGTGTGCAGATCATCAAGCCTCCATCACGGTGGTTCTTAGCACAGCAAGGATGCTGAGGGCGGCCTGCATGTGGCAGCTGAACTACTCCTGCCAGCTACTACGACTGACTTGCTATCATATTTTCTTCAAGCGTGCTTGAACAAAATCCTTGTCCACACAAGATCCACACAGCTGCGGAAAGGAGAGGATTACATGTATCGGGGGTGGGAATTGAAGGTGTTTGCAGAACCAGAGGGCAGACTGTTGGGCCAGCCTGATATGGAGAGGCAGTGCCTTCACAGCCTTGAGGGCCCATCCAGGGTTAAGCAGGTAATTTGTTGAGTTAATGACATCTAGAAACAGAGAGGAATAAGGCAAAATGGAAAATGTTTTCAAGTACATTAAAATTGGGCAGAAAAAAAATCTTTAGAATTTCCGTTAAATCATAAGGTCTGATCTGCTGTAATATTATCATTTCTGTAGCATGTATGTTACTCAAGCAGAAGGTCTTCTGTCCATGTTGTAAAGAAAGCTGAACAAGTGAAGTGGGGAAGTCACTGGCCAAGTGACTTGAAACCAGGCTACTGAAGTGAAACTGGTGTTTGTCAGCTGTAGCTTAACTGTAGAAAAGCACTTTTCTTTTTTTTCAAGTTACATCGTTAAAGGAGTGGATGAGCCAAAATTTAGAAAACAATTTAAAAATTGGAAAAACAAAAACCTGAAAAACTTCATTCTGACTAAAGTAAGGTGTGAGAGGATAAGATAGCTGTCAAATCCTGAAAGATGTGCTGCCATTTCATTACAGATCACATCCTCTCTGCACTAAGTGCAAGATGCATTTTATACTTAACCTTCCTTATGTGTCCAGCACATTTAAAAGCTCATTTAAAAACTTACTGAAAGTTACTAGCTTACTTTCCATTCTGATCTTAAATTGCCTACAGAAGAAGAAATGTTACTGATCATTGTTCATCATATTTCATATGTGATGTATTTCATATATCATATTTCATCATTGTAAGACAAAATTAAGATTGTAAATAAATGTTGCTTTATATTCTAGTAGAAACAGCATTGCAATGGTGCCATCCCAGTGATCCGAGCAGGCACACTGATGTGTGTACACAGGTACGCAAGTGAAATTGAGAGGCAGTTGTTCTGTTTTAACCAAGCCAAAGCCTTTCTCCATTCTTACCCCAAGAAGATGACAATTGATATAGTACAGGTGCAAAACAGAACTTAGGGCAAAAGTATCTCCCTACTCCTATTTTTAACTATTTTTCTTTTATCTTTTTTGTTTTACACAGCTGCTTTTTTATTAATTCTTTCCAATCTGGTTGCTGTTTTATTTAACAGCAACACAGAACAAAACACCCAAATCTGTTTTCTTCGTGAAGACAACTTTATGGCTTGTTCCTTTTATTTTTGTAACTGCTTATGTATCTCTGAGGAATTGAAATTTAAGGAGGCAGTCACTGTTGGAGTTAGATTTCTCTATTTAAATGCATGTTTTTCACCTGCACCTCTCTACATTCTAACAGATAAATTGCAAAAGAGATCTGTGCCCTTGGCTCGGAAGGCTTGGTACCGCACAAGAGCCTGTGTGTGACATTAAAAGCCAGAGGGGTTTGCCCTAACACTGTAGTTAAAAAGAGCTTGCACACGCAGCTCAGTCTCAGCATGAAATGCCGCAATTCTAGGCAAAATAGCTTTAATTAAGAACAACGACAGAAGCGTACACTTGGATATTTTGCTCTGACTAATCCAGAAGGACGTCCAGAAGCGTGTGTGGTGTTGTAGGAAGTTGCATGCATTGGTGCTGGTATGAGAATTGCAGTCTGTGACTTGCAGTTTCTTCTTAAAAATACCAGTGGCGGTTCCATAGTTTTACCCTCCTGAAGGGACAGACGTTGCATCTTGTGGGTTAACTCGTGCTTACAAAGCAAGAAAGTAAAATTCTTCTTTTTTTTCTTTAGTTCTAAGACAGAAAACGTTGGTCTTTAAATTCTTTAATGAAACAGAAGTGGCTTAAGACTTGCTCATTTCTCTCTGCAGTGAAAAGAAGAGAAATAGATGCTCTTCTTCACGTATTTTGCTTGACAGATCTCGTAGTTCTTTCATCTCTAAGGAATAAATAAATCCCCTTGCAGCTGATAAAATGTGCGGTCTTTTAATGTTACTTGAATTTGCAATCCATAATGCCGTGGGGGATTTTTTTCCTGTGTCTTGATGTGTGCGTTCAACGTAGGAAGAGAATTGATTAAATTTATTCTTTTTATTTTCTGGTGAATGAACCATTTTAAAATCCAGATTGGTGTGGAGATGAATAATATGTCTGAAGGTATCTTATTTATTTATTTATTTACATTTTCCCCTATTTCACACCCTGACCAGTAAAGCTGTTAGGTACGGGCTCAGTTTTCAGTGTGTTAGCAGCCTCATGGGCTTTCATTGATTTGTGTCATCTTATGCTATGTTCCCAAACAGTATCCTGTGCCACAATGTATGAGCTTTTCAAAACAGTCTTATTCACAGAGCCGTGACTTGAAGAAGTTGTTTTGTTTTGTCTTTTTGCCAGTGGCCTGCTCCAACTGAGTCAAAATTTGGCCTTTTTTTTGTCCCCTGATGTGGAATTTGTTTGTATTTTTTGTGCTGCATTAGTTGCTAAATAGTACTTCTGTGGTCAAGGTCTATTTCTAGCTTCAGCTTTTCAATTTTTGGAGGGTCATGCCAAATATTTTGCAAATTGTGGTCTGCCGAAAAAATGTCATAGGAGAATAACCAACTTGGATGCATATCACTGCTTTTTTGTTATTTCTTCCCCTAAATAAATACTGTTAAGATGCTCACTGATCTTAGCTTTGTTACTGTTGTTTTCCGTAGTGCCGTAGGTCTTTGTCCTTCAGCAGTTATTGCCCGGGATGAGAATTAAACGTTTTGGGGTCCGCTGAGATCTGTAGCAGAACGGTAAGGGCACGTTGCTTATACAAATCCCGAGTCTTATTTCTGTGCCAGAATAAAAGGAGTTGGCCTTCCATCCTTAATGAGCTTCTAATCCCTTATTGCTTGAGTTAATTGGCCTTGAGTAAGAAAGTGTATGAAGTCTGTGAGTGAAAGGTAGGTTCCCCTCCTACCGATTTTCTCTGCTAGAGTTACACTATCTAAACTTCTCCAACTGCCAGCAAAAGTAAATAGGTCCGAGCCTTATTTGCATTACAGCTGTGCTTGGGAGTGCCAGTCACTGATCCTGCTGCGCTGGGTTTGAGGTTTGAACGTGGAATTTATTTAAGCCCTGTTACTTTTGTGTATTCTGGCTTTTGCTCCTTCAGGGAGGGAAAATTGCCAGCAGTGTAAAGGTGGAAGTAGGCAGTGACAGCTGCGAAGCGTCAGCTCCTGCTTTGTTCTTGTACGTGGTGCTCACCTGAGGACCGAGGAGTGTCACATCCATCTGCAGAGCACCCTGAAAACTAATATTTGTGGTTGGAGAACAACGTGCTGCTCCGGCATCCACGGCGGTGGCTCTCGGTGCTGCTGCTGCGGTGTCAGGAAAGAAGAGGAAAGCTAACACGTGAATATTTTGGGTTGATTCTGAAAAACACCGTGGTGTTGGTTGTAAGAGGCGATTCTCCTTCAGTGCGTTGAATCTATAAAGTCTCTGTTACCGAAATGGCTTCTGAAAGCCTCTGTGCCTTTCCCTATAAAGGAGCCTGGTACTGCTCTCTGTCTTAGAAACCCAGCTGGAAGACTGCGGAGCGAACAATTGCCTTTTGGCTCTTTCTGCCTCCTAAAAGAGAAAGAGCCCTGGAAATTAGAAAATGCTGCTAGGTGTCTTCTTCTAGCAGCTCGGATTAGATTGACATCTGCTTGACACGTGAGCTGCCTTGGCACACCTTAAAAGACAAATGGAGGGTAGGAGGGACTCTGAATAGTTGTTTCTGCCCGGCACAGATCCAAACCCATTCAGTATGATTTGCATTAATATTTTGTAGCATCATCCCACTTTTATTTTTATATATTTTTTCCTTAAATCTATTCTATTCTGTTCCTTCTTCTAAGATGTTGATCCTTTCATAGAGCTTCCCACATGAAGGAGAGAAGTATCTGTTCAGCGTCTGTTCCAGAGATGCTCTCAGTACCAAGCAGGAGGGCTTTTACTCAGTCCAGTACTCCGTTTAGGTTTTTCTCAGAATGGGCTTGTAGGGAATTTGGGGTTGATTTTGTTTATTTTGTTCGGAATTTTCAAAACCCAAACCAGAGAAATACACACACATCTCTCCAGTAGTTGCACCTGTGTGGGCTTGGTACGTGCACCCAGGTGGGAGTGCAGGAAGAAGTATGTGGGTGCGTTGATTTTCTCTGTAAGGTGCTGCTCAGGTGAGCAGCTCAGGAGACCATGTGCAGCAGTGATCTGTCACAGCTGGTCCTAGTGCTGGCTTGGGTTAACATTTAGCTGCCATTTTTCAAGGATTTTTTTTTTTTTTCTTAGAGCTTTTGGAGAGTTTGGTTTTACTTACTTATTTTTGGGGGGCAAAAGTGCTTTCCTAAGTGTGGCACCGCAAAGGTCCCAGTATCCTTTCGTGAAAGACAGCAATTCCGGACTTGCACAGTGGAGAGGAACTCTTGTTGCTTTTAAGCTGGGTTTTGTGAGAAGTTTTGGGGTTACACGTAGACCTTAAATGAATATCCAGCTCTGCAGTCCGGGTGTTAAACTCAGCTGGCAAAGAGGTGATGTTTCAGAAGTATGAGCTTCTCCTTCCCGTTCGTTAATGGTGTGTCTGCTCTGCCTTCATGATTCTCTTCCAGCTTGCTCCCTCAGCTCTGTTTGCAAAGCATTTTTACAACTGACAGGCTGGTTACGTAAACCACAGGAGTAAGCAAAATGGTAACAGATAATCACGGCAAACACGCGGAACGGTTGTTTGAACTTGTGTGTTAGGACATAATCTGCATTCTGTTACAGGCCAGCAGGTTGCCCTCCACTGAGATCTAATTCTTCTCTAACGTGTCTTTTGCTGCTTACTTGAGAGAGAAATGGCAAACTGGTCAGGTCAGAAACCTAACCTAAATTGCTCTCTGCTTACTGATTCGCATGGGTGTTTATTGGTGTGTTCGCTAAAACCAGACACAGGGGATGAAATCCCACTGGCCGTCCTGCTGGAGATGGCAGGGCTCTGAGGACTTGCTGATCCTCCTTGGTTTCTTCTGGCGTGCTGGGAACAGCGGTGAGGAACCGTGGGCCTGATCCTGAGAAGGAAGGGCCACGTTTGCAGAAGGTGTTCCCAGTTCGAGCCTAGCACAAAGAGATTGAAATGTGTTGCATACAAGAATTGGCCGTGTTTATGGGAGCGCTTGTATCATACAGGAGAGGAATACTACAAGAAGGAAAACTCAGATCATTCTGTAGGAAAGAAGCTCATGGCTGGGGTGCTGCCGAAGGGGCTGGTGGTGGTGCAGGTGCTCTCACGAGATGGGCAGGTTGTGGTGGCATCTTCAAGATCCCATCCTCTGTTCCAAGGTCTCTGCTCTTGCCTTCTGGCACATGTATGTAGTAGTCGTGGCTTAGTTTATCTCATTCTTTTTATTCTTCATGGTATTTTGGATTCTCTTTTTCCATGACAGCCAAGATCCTTGCTGTGTGTCCTGTGTATTAGGAAGGATGCCGTTCTCGTGGATTCAGAGCAGCCCAGGTGAGAGATTTCTTTGGGTCACCTTAGTTGGCTGGCAGTGGTGGTGGATGCGAATTCAGAGCCGTACGTAGGTGGATTCAGGGTTTGGTGATGCTGTGAGATACAGAAAGAACAATACAGCGTAAGGGGAATTTCAAAACAGGGCAGAGCAGTTTAAGATTATAAGCCTCAGAGGCCAGAAGCTAGAAAGAAGATGAGAAATTTCCATTTTGGTGTCTGGGCAGGAGGTTAGGGGACCTTTTGGAGGTACATGCAGTAACTGAGAAGAAGCAGGCAGCACGTGACAAACGCTGTGGTCACTGATGAGTGAAGCTTGGCAAGGAATGAATAAGATGGGGATGTACGGGAGCGTTGCCACAGGGGCTGCAATTGTGATTAGATTAAATGAAGACTCGGTTGAACAAATGGATCTTCTGGGGAACTGGATGGTTGATCCAAGGATGGAGATCGGACTAGGACATCGGAGTAAGGAGGGGATTTCACCGTAAAAATTGAAAATGCTGATTTGGAGGTGGTGATAGTGGTGTCTGAACCTTCCCCTTCTCTTCCTCAGTGTTGAAGGAAAAAAAAAAATGGCTGGATAAGGAAACAGCACATAACTTGCACTTTGGATGTGTGCAAGTGCAACAATTCTCCTACTTCTGTCCATCTCCACTCAGCTGAGTGCTGTGGACCCCTCTGGGCTGGACTCATCCTGTGTAAGCTCTCAAATAAAACTGCAGTGTGTAACTGGTTCTGAAACCAGTTTTCTCTGTTATTTCTGGTCATTAGCTATAAAATGTGTCCTACCCAAAATGTGTCTTCTGGTGTGCATTCTTCAGGGTGCAGAGGAAAGCATCATATATATATATGCTTTGTCACTGGTATGGTGTTGGGTCCCGCTGTCCCATGGCAGCTTTTTGGTATAGTTCTGAGAAGCAAGGTAAGTCTCAGTGGGAAAACCTGATGATTTTTTGTAGGTAATATCATAAACCTCCCCCAGCTGCCCCAAACCCCACACATACTGATGCTTGACCTCTGATCTTTGAGTTTGGCCTGGGGACACACAGCTCGTCCTGTGCCTCGTTGGGAGAATGTGGGTTCTCTTGGATCGACAGCACAGGCTCTGCAGCTCCTGATCCTGCAGCTCCTGGTCCTGATGCTGGGAGGGTGCAGCAGGAAGGTGTCACCACTGCTCGTCAGTTCTTAACCACTTGCTGAAGCACCTGCAGTTTGGGATGGGACCGTGGATTTAGAGGAACCTTCCGTCTCTGGTGCAGCTGTGTGTATGCTTGAGCGAATCTGTGGTTTGTGTTGGCAGATGCTGACATAGACTGAGAAAAAAATTAACACTTACTGTGTTTTAACATTAAGCTTGTATCATTAATCCTGTTTTTAGGTCACTGCGTTTCTGTAATGAGACATTGAAAAAAGGTTTCGTTTTATTTTGATCGCATACTGTTGTTCTGTAGCATTTAGCTAGTAAAATCTTGTGGAAGAGCTGTGCTCTCTGGGATGCTGTCGCTCATCCCGTGTGGGATAGCTGAAGAGGAGGTGGCCAAAAGACCACCTAGCCCTTCTTTCTTGGTAAATATATGCTGCATAGGACGTAGAGAAAAATAAGGTTAACTCTGTGGCTCACTTCATTCAAATATACCCTTGTTCTGGTCCCATTCTTGTGTAGATCAAGGTTCATGTTGAAGCTTTGTAATTGTTCTGCCAAAATCCTGACATTTTAATTTTAATTCTAACGTAGAGCATAATTTTCTGTTTTGAGTTCACAATATCTGTGTTCACAGTATCTGTGCCATCTCTGTGTGATGAACGCAGATGCATGGTAACTTGCTGTATCAGTAATAGATCAAGAGATATTAAACAGCAGGGACAGAAGTAAGGTATTTGTTAATTGGCAGGACTTGATTACTTGGCATGCAGATATTGTAAAACAGCTCCCCTGGTCTCTGGTTTAAACTACTTTTAAATTAAGACTTGAAATACAGAGGAAATTTCAGGGGAGCAGAAGGAGGCAGGTATTTTGCTGTTGGGTTTTAAAAACATAAATAAGATGACTAGGAAAACTACATTTTTTTAGCTTGACCTCTATTTTTTTCCCCATTGAAGAAGCATATCAATAAAGCAAAATGAAAGGTCATTAACTAATTCACGAGAGGGAAATAGGAAGAAGTTAGGTTTGTTAGATGTCACTTGCAGTAAAATTTCACGTTTGGTTCACAGTTCAGCAGTGTCGATGGGGCGATGCCTGTCTGTGACTTCCTCAACACCGCACAGCCCTTTTATAAAAGTAATGTGGGCCGCAGTGACCCATAGGAAATAAGTTGAGAATTTCTTTAGCAAATGTGTCTTAAAATGCTTTCAGGAGTCCTTATTCGGCAGTTTTCCTGTTTAGCTGTGTACCACGGGGAACCAGTTTTTAGCCTTCACCACCTTACATTTTTCATGATACGCGAGATACGAGCGATTCATTAGTGATGAAGTTTTCAGCTGACAGGTATGGCAGACAAAGCTTTAAAAAACAGGAGGTGACAGCAGAGAGAAACAGAGGTACCTGTGTAAAGTGGGTGCAATCAGAGGTGAAATAACAGCCGTCAGTCGCGCTTACAGGTGGCTGTCTCCTGGGAAAAGCCACTTCGGGTAATTTGCTGAATGCTTGCGACATGGCTGTCTAGACAGAGCGCCTAATGTCGTTCCTGCACCTGTGAACATCCAAACAGGGACATCGGCAATGTGCCCTTGCTGCTGAGAAGGCCGATGGTGTCTTGGCTGCATGAGGTGAAATATCGCCGGGAGGTCAGGAGGGGCCATCCTTGCGCCGTGCCCGGCACTGGGGAGGCCGCACCTGGAGGGCTGGGTCTGGTTCTGTGGTCGGGACGGGTTGTCCGGGGAGGTGGTGGGGTCATCGTCCCTGGGGTGTTCAAGGAAAGGTTGGACCTGGTGCCTGGGGACGTGGTTTAGTGGTGATAGTGGTGGTAGGGGCACGGTTGGACCAGATGCTCTTGGAGGTCTCTTCCAACCTTAATGATTCTGAGGTAAACTTGAGGTGTTCGGTTCATAAATACCAACCTGGTGACGAGCTCTTCATTCCATCAATGGCTGAAAACCGAAACAGTCCGTGCTGTGGCTGTAGGTCATCTACAAGCACTCAGTGGCAGTACTGGCAGCAGCAGGACCGGGTTCGGTGAGGCTGCGAGGCCTGTGCTGGGCACGAGCTGGCAGCCAGCAATTGCAGCAGCCTCTGGCCTGAGCCGTCGGGGCCCAGCCAAGCAGCCTGCGTACCAGAGACCTTTGGCAGACCCCGTCCATTCTTTCAGGCCTCAGCATAACAGTAGCAGTGACAGTTACTGCTTGTGTGGAAGGGGAACGTCAGGAAGGAGTGCAGTCTTCCCCGTGTTTCTGAGGTGAAGGTGATCGCTACATGGTGCGGTCCCCTTTATCTGAACAGCTTGGCTGCTCTGCAAGCTTGCTTGTGGATAGAAGGATGGATATTTGAGGTTCCCTGACTTCAGTGAGAGAGGGTGTATTCTTGATCTCTTACGTGACCCTCTTTTTTACTGATGGTTTGGTGTAACAGTACCCAGGAAGCCCTAATCCTCTGTCCGTGCTTGGCTGTGTGCTCCTCCTGGATGTTGAGGGATGCAAATGCTGTGGTCTTCAAAGCACCTCTGGTGGGAAGGTACTTTACGAAGTGGCAAAGATTTTCTTTGTGGTTAGCAGATACCTATTCCTGTGTTCAGTGATTTGCTCGAGTCGTTCCGTCCTGTTGTGGTTGTTCAGGTTCTGCCTTCAGCTGAGTCATATTTTCCTGTGTCCTTAGCCTACGTTTCAACAGCCACCACTTGCCTGAGCACTACAGGACTTGAGATGGGCCAATTATTATTTTTTTTCCTGGCAGTTGGAAAGCCATTCCTGATTTGGAAGCTTGACTAAGTGTTGACAAAAGCGAGAGATTCATCTTCCAAAGTTCTTGCTCTACTTGTTCTCAGATGAAGACTTATTCTTGTCCATAAGCAAGAGAAGAGGGTTCTGTTCTGTAGTGGCTTTCTCCAGCTCAACCCACAGGGGCAAATTTGCTTTGCAACCTCATCCTAAATACTTACCTAAATCAGTTTTCACCTCACCCAGTTTTTCCCCAGATTTTCTACATTTTAACCGGATTTTATATGCAGCAGACTCTGCATGTTTGTTGTGGTAAGAAGAAAAGAGTTGGGTGTCGACTCCTGTAACTTGGATGCTCAGCAAAAAGGGAATGCCACAGTCCCTAATGGGATTAGGTGTGTGTCAAAAACAATGTAGTTTAGCTCTGGTGACGGTGCCTGAGTGATTTAGAGCTCATTTTACCAGAGTTAACACTGTCAGTGAAAGCCCCTCTTAAAACTTTCCGTATCTCAGGTTCCTGTAGCATTTTCCTCCAGCACTGAATTCCCAGGGTGAAGCTTACAGAAGTGCTCCAGGTGTGGTGTGAAGCTTTAACTGGAACTCTGTACCCCTTCGTCTAGAGGGTTGTGGGGACCACTCGCTGGCAGGGTCCACTGGAGGAGTTTAAAGGTCAGGTTGTTCGCAGGGAACTGAGACTCATCCGTGTTGCATCTTCAGTGCTTCTGTCTTGCTGTCTACCAGTTCCACTTTCCGAGTGCGCGGAGGTTTCGCCCCACGAGGTGGGTGTTTGAGCAGTGCATGCTCTGGCAACTCCTGTTGCAGCACAGCTTTTTTGTACCACCCCAGTGAGCAAGGACAAGGCGCTTGTCAGGTTCAAATACCCTTAAAATGATGTTTTAGAGGCATGAACTCTCGTTTGTTGACAATTAGCTGGTGGTTTTTTTAAAAAATCTCTGGAAAGAGCTGCCAGTAACTCTTCAGAACTCTACCGAGGTTGTTGCTGTGCTAATACTAAGGCCAGATAATCCTCGCTCAGCTAATTGCACTGTGCCATATTTGCAGCACGTTACATCATAGCGTATCTTTTCATACCTTGTAAGACTGCATGAGAAACCTTTGCAGTATAATTGAACGTGTCTTAACTCTCTTATTGCAGGCTAGAAATCTTCATACCGGAGAACTGGCTGCTGTAAAAATAATCAAGTTAGAGCCTGGTAAGTTTTGCGTTCTTTTCTGTACTTTTGGATTGCATTTTCACTTTCCTCACGTATTTATTTTTTCATAGCTGCAAAGCTCCAGACAAAAGAAGTGGTTTTTTGCTGTTTCAGTGGTTAGGTGACAGGAAGCTCTGCAGGATGTGTTATTGCTCTCGGTTATGTCCTGCTCACTGTTTCCTTGTTCGTTCCTATCTGCCTTATCATTGTTTCATAAAAAGTTGCAGTTACAATGTGTTGTCAGTACAAAGAGAAGATTTAGGACAGACGGTAGATTGCACACACAGATGAAATCAGAAATTAAGTCTTCGGTGGAAATGAGGCAAGGAGCTTTTTATCTGTCCCACCTGGGGATCGTGTACTTGCTTGAAGAAGTAACCTGTCATTACTTGTTCACTGGAACACCTTTCAGATCCCTCTTTAGCAAAGTCCTCTTCTGCATCTCTTTACCACCTTAGTCTCTCCATTGCCTGAACTCCCGTGCTGTGTCCATCCAGGGTGGCTCTGGGACAGGGGATGAGAGAGGCTCCTCCTTGTGAATGTGGGCTTTCCCAGTGCCCATGTAGCATCACGTCATCCATGAAGCAATTGAGACACTGGTAATTAACATACAGCCACAGAGCTAGGAAGTAGTAGGATTTCTGGAGATGGGAGGGGTAACTTTTGTGACTGGGGTGCTACAGGCAGCAAATGCAGACTCTTTAGGCAGGAAAAGTGGAGGAAAATCTGGAAAGGCAATTGTAGACTGATGGAGCCATGTGGATTTTGTTCTGGAGACAAGATTGAGGGGGGATCTAACCACCGGATTCCACTGGAGACATGCAGGAGATGGAGCCAGGCTCGTCAGTGGTGCCCAGTGAAGGGCTGAGAGCCAGCAGGCACAGGCAAGGGACATTCCAGTTGGAAACGAGAAAAACTCTTCGCAAGGAGAGCTCTTGTGCTCTGGGACAGGGCCACGAGAAGTGGTGGTGGGATCTCCATCCTGGAAGAGTCTTAGGAGCTGACTGGACGAGGTGCTGAGCAACGTGACCTGGCAGTGCAGTTAGCTCTGCTCGGAGCAGAAGGCTGGAGCAGAGGCCTCTGGAGGTCCTACCAACCTGGCTGCTGTGATTCAGGGGTTTGAAGACCAGTCCCCGGTCCCTGAACACCAGCATTTGTGGTGGTGGTGTGACAGGACAGGTTAAGAGACTGTCATTTTGATGGGGGTCTTGCAGTGTCAGCATACTGATAGCAGCCAAGGTGGATGTGCTGTTCTCTGGTTTCTTGCTTGAGAAAATACATTGTCCCGTTTGGCTGTAGTTACTTGATTCCATTCACTTGGGTTGAAAAGCATAGCTTCTGGTTTGGTTTGGTTTGTTATTTTTTTTTAGCAGTTAAAAGTTTGTGAAATCAGAACAGTTTCTTCAATTGGAAGAATTGGAAAAAATCGAGTGAATAAATAAATTAGAAAAAAAGGCTCAGCTTGATTCTTTAGCTTTTATTTTCCCCTCCTTTTGTGGAAACATAGCATAGGTAACCACTAAGGAGCAGCCAGGCCACGCTGGTGACCAGGTGACCCCAGAACACTGCCACATTCGTTGCAACTCTCTTCTTCCAGAGTCAGCAAGGTCTTCTGCAAGTTCAGCTTCGTGCACTCAGCGTGGTTCGGATGTCAGTGGCTGTGGTTACCTCAACGGCCTACATCTCTGAACCCACTTACCCACACCAGAATTCGTGATCGTACGACCTCAGGAGTGGTGGTCAGCGGGTAAAACCTCAGGTGTGGCCTCACCTCCTGCTAACATCACCTTGCAAGCCACTCCGACTCCTTCAGCTGGTCCCTTCGAGTCCTCAGCTGGTGGATCTCATCAGGTGGCAACCTCTGGAGCAGGGCTGTCCGTTATTTGGTGCTGTGCACAGCGTGGGTTTCCATCTTGTTTCGGGGCTGCTTTCGGGAACTGAAATGTTGTGATGGTTCAGGATGCTTCTCTTGGCCCTGCTTGCTTCGTCCTGTCCCCCTGCGACTGTGTCCCCCGTGCTGCTGTGAGCATGCGGGTGGCACCACCCCAGGGGTGGGTTTGGAGGCAGTCAAAAAGCGTGCAGTTTGTCTCTGCACATCTGTGGAACTCCTCATTGTATTAACTGGTGTTTACTTAGGTGCAACTGTACAGATCTGAGAGAAAAATAGATGGAGGACGATTAAATACAAAGATCCCATCTGTGACCGAGAGATTTTTCTGAGCCATCGGTCTCGGGAGGTGGGGAGAATGTTTGGGGAAGGATCTGTGTGGTCCATTTGTAATGCTGAATCCTCTGCTGTTGGAGCCGGAGGAAGAGCACGAACCTTGGGCAGCTAAGTAAGTAATCCTGGTCTCTAATTGTTGCTGCCTAAGCACTACAGTGCAAGGCTCCGGCCCCACATCATCGCTAATGAGAACCCCATTGTAATTAGCACCGATGACCCCATCTTTATAGCTCTTACTCTATTTTTAGTCTGACTTACCACAGAGAAGTGATTTCTTCTAGGGTGGTTGTGTTTTTTTTTTAAATATATCTGTTAAAACATTACCAGCCTGATCTCCACCTACAGCATGTACACCCACAGGCTCTTGGCAGAGATCTTGTCGGGGTTTTGTTATGTTTTTAAGGAGGGTTCACAGCATTTACGTATTTATGTTTGGTGCTCTAGGATGTCTGCTGCCTCTGCAGGGTAGCACGATGGTAGCAGCTTACTGTCGTGGCTGGACAGGAAGAGGTAGCTGTCCAAAGCCTTTCAGGTTAAAAACAATAATAAAAAAACCCAGCTGCGCCTTGTGAGAGTTTGTCTTCAACATTCAAACTCATTTTAAGGATTTTGAGTGGTGGTTCTGGGCTGTGCCTGCAGAACGCCAGCAGATCTTGGATCAGGTCAGTGTTAGAAGCTGGTGCAGCTAGCTGGGTGCTCCCCCCGGGGGGGCCGCCACTACGAGCTCCTGCCAGACTGCAGGGCACAACGAGCAAAAGATTCATCATAAATTCCATAAATGAGTCACCAGGAAACAGGCCTGTGGCTCTCTTCGAGTTAGGTACAGCATCTTTGGGAGGGGAAGGCTGCTTCGTACACGGGGAGTTAATTTGCAGATGGAAAAATGGGATCTCCAAACCCAGTGCTAGTTTAATCCACGGACGGGCAACTGGGAGCGGAAGGCAAAAGCCTCTGAAGCAAGCAGTGCCCCGCAGGAGCTGAGGAAGGTGTTGAATTCACGCCGCAGGACGCTGCACCCAGTAAGACACCCAGCAAAACTGCTGAAACGGCGGCTGCGGGCGAGTCGTGGTTTGATCCTGCTAATCCCTCATCTGCTACAGGTAATTAACGAGTTGGTAGACTCAAACTCGCAACCGAGAGCCCAGTGTGACTGCTGCTGCAATTTCATCTGCTCTTCCCTTCCTTTGCGTGCTCTCCGGACAGCAGAAATAAGCTCCCTCCGTAGAAGGTTGCTGTCATTGGCTTACTTGGATTTTTGGGCAGCGTGCAAGCTCTGCTACCACAGTTACTTAAGCTGTGCTGTTAGAAGAGAAATAGACAGTGTTTTTCACTTTTTTGGCATAGGCTTTGGAGAGCATTAGGCAAAAGTATTATGGCAGGCTAATGACATTTCCCAGCATTCGCCGCGTGCAAATGCTTCAAATAATTTGGGAGCCAATTCTATTTCAGAAACTAATCCAACTGTACTCAGCAGCGTAGAAGCCAAAACCATCTGAAACACTAAAGCCACTTCCTTCTATGGGTTTAGCAGATGAATCGAGAAGGCAGTCAATACAATTTGCCAGGGTAGCTTTACTCCACGGAACTTGCTCCCTGGGAAAATGTAATAAAGAAAATATGTTAAAATTACTGGACATCTAGTGTAAATACTGCCATCATGATAAACAGTGGCCTCAGAAGCCTTGGATACTTCAAGGGCTGGTGGTAAGCTGCGGTGTAAGATGACAGAAGAATCTCGTTTGTGGTTTTCATCGGGTTCAGCGACTGTTTTCTGTGTGAGATCTCCCTAAGAGCCAGAAGGAGCCGGCTACGCGTTTCAAGTTGGATCTTAATCTGTGCGTGGAGCTGTTGAAGGGTGTCTGTACGAGGGAAAATAGACATCCAGTGCTGTGTGGCGTTGTGCTCGGTACGTTCACGGCTGGATCTGGTGCGTTACCTTTGTTTTGTATCTTGTGGTGGTTCTTATTCCACGTATGAACACCGCCTTCGGGCTGAGCCGGGCTCGGATCAGGGTCTGCCCTCTCTGGAGCACGACCGCAGCACGGGGGAGCTGTGGGACGCCCCAGGGCCTTGGGGGACTGAAGAGGTGTTCAGCCTCATGCTCTGTCTGTGGGATTAATTCCCTAGGGAGAAATTCCCTAGGGAGAAAAACAAGCCTGAGGCTTATTTGAGCTAAACCATTACTGCAGGCTCCAGGAGCTGAAGAAATATGAAAATAACTCCTGGTTATCCCTTTCGCCTTCACTGCCTTGTGCTGTGGAACCTGGTTGGGCTGGGACCATGTCTGGTGTGCGTGATGGTTTAAATAGACACAGTTTTTACGTGCTGGACTGTCAGACGCTGCCAGAAGCCCTCGCTACCCGTTCCTGTGCTCCTTTGCTGGCTGCAAACTCCCGTGGCATCAAGCTGGCATCACCGTTCCTGGAGACACCGGCCCCATTTCGTTGGAAGAAGTCGAAGTGCAGCTCATTCCACCACCTCTGCATCTGTCTGAGCCAAACGCCTGTTTCCAAATGCGCCGGAGCTGTTAAAGGCTGGACGTCGCTGGCTTGTGCTGTGCCATGTGCCGAGTGGTACTGCCTCCGCCTCGCACAGCTGCTCAGCCTGCTCCTGGAGCCGACCCAAAGCAAAACAGAGACAGCGTGGTCTTTGAATAGAGAGCGCCCAGCATTTTAATTATATTTAACTTCTTGGAGAGTGGTCCGGTTTTGCTTTGCTTGCTTCTAATGCGTTTATAATCTGCTGTTCTTCTTTCAGAAATACATGCATCCAGAGCCGCTGAGCTCAGGGTCGCTTTCGCTTACAGGAGCAGTTACTTGGATGAAGGCAACCAGCAGGAGGGGTCGTGGCAGGAGGAGGTGGTGTTTTGAGTAGGAAAGCTGAAAGACGTCGCTTTTAGGCTGGGGAGGTAGTGGAGAGTACGACACTTGGGGTGAAGGCAGGTTGGCAAGAGGTGCTTGCGGTTGTGAGGACACTTCATTTGACAAAACCTGTGAAGAAAAATAGCAACGGTGAGGTGGGAGCAGTGAGAACAGGGAATAAAGGTGTGATCCTGAAAGGCTGAGACCTTCAACAGTAAGTACAGGAGGCAAGGAGAGAGGGAGGGAGATGAAAGCGTTCAAAATAGGAGGACAGGTTATCTGCTGACATGGCTGCTTGGAAATAGGACCATGCAGGGGGAAAGAGAACGTACACGGGAAAATTGGTTCTGGTGTTGGAACAGTCACCAGACATGCATGTGCTGCGTGCTGCCAAGCTCGTGCTGCTGTGGCAGCGCTTTGCCATCAGTTACATTTTGCATCAATCGAGAGATAATCAGTACCATCAGCCCTTAGCAGTCGGGAGCTAAGAGGCCCGGCGATGAAATCCGCTGGTGGAAACATCATGGTTTCCAAATAGTTGTATCCTACTTGGAATCAAGTTTCTCGGCTTCGGGGTTTGGGAATTGAAGTTCTTTCAGTCAGACTGCAGGTTTCCTTGAATCCCGAGAAGAGAGGTATGGCTACAGCAGCGCAGATGCTGGGGTGCAGTTTAAGTTTTTCTTCTGAAAGACGTGAAACTTCAAAAGGATTGTTGACAGTTTTCAAAATGGCTGGTAAAGAGGAATGCAGGTCTGCAAGGTAGGGGAGAAAGCAGGAGTTCGGTGTGTGTCAGAGCTATAGGATGGGATGCTACACTAACACCTTGCGTCCTCTCCACCTCCCCCAAAATATTTTGGGGCGGTTGTTCAGTCATACTGTGTGTCAGGCTATAGAAACGGGCAATGGAAAACGTCTCAGGAGCTAAGCTTGGGAAAAGACTGGCAGCAAATTCCAATCTTAAGAAAAACCTGAATACTGGGGATGCCACCTCTTTCATCAGCAGAGATGGAACCCTTGTTAAGTTCAGAGAAGTGGCTTGGAGTGCTTGAGAGCTGGGTGGTACAGGGATATGTGGAGATGAGCACGGAGGAGCTAATGACCTGTAAGCAGTGCCTGATGGCAGCTTTTGGCTGTGGAGTTTGTCTATTGGGATGAACGGTTTCTGCAAAGCAGTGATTCCCATGGTGCTTTCTGGCCTTGCTGTGGCACCCAGCTTGTTGAAATTAAAAAATAAAATAAAATTGAGAAACGGTCCCAGCTGCAGCAGGAGCTGCTTCTGCTAACAGTGGCGTCCACCTGGTCTCATTGCTCATGGCATCCCACTTTGTCCTGGGCCATGTCCGATTTAATTATCGTGATGAAAATCTCAGGTGTGCCAGGTACGTACAGCGAAGCCACCGGGGAAGGCTGGCGGGGCCAGCTTGTGAGCACCCATCGCTCCTCCTGCCAGGCAGCCTGGAGTGCCTGTCCAGCACATTTGGGTGGCCAGGAGCACGCAGCACTGCCTGTCAGGCTGGTACCAAGGAGGTCTGGCCTGTCTCTCTGTAATCGCTTCTGTCCCACCCTTCGTGACACCGTCAGCATCTCCACATGCCGTCAGTTCTCTCCTCCCAGTTGCGTGCAAGGCCTGGACGCTGCCTGCCTGTCCCTCCCTCTGTTCCCTCTTGGTGTCAGCCCTGTGATGCAGCTCTGAAGTAATGCAGAAGAAACCCACTTAAAACAATAGCTCTGAAATTCTCCCCGGAGGAGCCTTCTGGACAAAAAAAGAGGATCTCAGCTGATCCAGGAGGAGATCTGAGGGGCGACCCTGGGTCTTTTACAGGATGGGCCCAATCAAAGCAGTCAGTGGAGCACGTGAAAATAAGACCAGGAGCAAACTTGCTTGCAAACCACCAAGGTCAGGTGTGCTTAGAGGTCCTCACGGTGCTGCGGGAAAGGCACTAGAGCCATCAGGTCCTTCCCGTGCTGCAGAGCGGGGCATGCGGACCCAGGCCGTGCATTTAAGAGAGCCTGGCAGGACATCCCGTACCAGGTGAGAACTGGTGTCTGCAAACGGAGTAATTCATCATGTGGTAACAGACCATCAGTTTTGTCACTGATCTCTCACTTAAATACAGATTTATCGTGAATTTACCAGGCCGTACCTTGCTTAGCTTCTGAAACACAAGGGGATGGGGCTGCAAGTTCCAGTAGTCGTCCCCCCCACCAGCTGTGCTGGCGGACAAGCGGCTCATTGTGCCGAGCAGAGCAGCCTTGACCACGGACCCTGATTGGGGGAGAATATTCCATTGTAACCCTCCATTGAGTCCTGCATGTCTCATTAGAGAGGTAAAATTACATAATAGTAGCGCGCTGCAGTGAGTCACCACGCTGCCTGTGTGATTTACAGCAGCTCCCTAAACTGCGTTTCTGCTCGGCATGCCGCATAGCCCATAATTGCAAACATGTGAGTAGACAAAAAGTACATTTTTCCAATTCCATGTTATTTAGCATCAGGCGATCACTGATGACTAAAACAGATGGAAATCTCTGTGTGTGTGGATATGTTGTCACCTTTGATCTAACCGTTCTTATCTTGCTGTCTCCTTCTTGATGAAGTATTCTCGACAAATTCGTCTTACTGTCTTCTTTATTTTCATGCTATCCAAGGATATTTAATTTTTGCCCTATTCCAGCAACTCTTGCCAAGATGAATACTCCAGCTGCCTGGAAACTCTGAATTCCATTGTTTTGAATTCATTTTTGTCATCTTCGAAGCACTATACATCTTCTGTCCTATCTGTGAGCCTGATCTTTCAGAATCTTTTTCTACGTATTTTGCCAGACTTTTCTCGTCGATACGTCTCTTCTTTCTTCCATCTGTTTGTTACTATTCTGTCAGCCCTGTGCCCACATTCAGCCCGTTCCCCTTTTTCCAAATCCCTCTTTTATTCCCTTTTTTTTGTAGGTTACCCCATTTTTTTGAATAGGTTCTCCATTTATAAATTGCACCGAGGTTACCTTTTCTGTGTTCCTCTTCTGAAAGGTAGGATCAGCCTAAGTCAGGTCAGTACCTAATGGGTACTTGTTTGGTGGTTTTGTCTTCTTTTTTTTTTTTCCCCACTGGTGGGAAATTTCTCAGCTTTCCATGCATTGAGTTCAGTGCTTCATTGCCACTTTGATAGGGAAGCTTTTCATCTGTACAGGGGTTGTAGGTTAAGGCAATTTAACCCCATTTCTAATTGTCCCATCTTAGAACAACAGAACAGATTATTCCTGTTGTTTTTATTTTTCCACAGATAGCTTTTATGTGTGTGAAGGTTGTTATCTCGTCTACCATCAGTCTTTCTAGTCCAAATCACCGTATTCCTTTCATTTTCCCCTGTTAGTTACAGTTTTTACAGCTGACATTTTTGTTGCTCCACACTAGACAGTCTAATCAGTGTGCTATCGAAAGGCAATTCAGGATGCTTCCTACAGTTTATTTGCTGTTTGAGGAATGTTTCTTGATCATGATGTTCATGTGGCAGTGTTTAGCTGTTCTGAAATGCTGCTTCTCACATTCCAAAGATCATTTGATTTGAAGATTTGGGATTCAATTCTCTGAACTCATGGACAGCTGGCAGTGTTAGAGAAAGGTGGATCCTTCTTTGGTGTGGGGTGGGAGTTTTTTGCTTTCACATTTGCTCAGATTTGGCTTTCTTGAAAAAATTCTTTAATTTTAAAGTGCTCCAGTGAGTTACCTGTGAGTATTTACCAGTTTCCCTGTGGAAGTTTGTCACAGAAATAGAAGGGATTAATCCACCTGGATCAAACTCACAATCCTTTGTTCATGGCAGTTGTTCATAGGCAGGATGCTTGAATTCAAGCAAAGCTGTAGTTGAAACGTAACCCATACACACAGTGTGAAGCCTGTGCTAAATTTGATTGCCTAGTTGGTGTTGCCTTTTCCTTTTTTCATTATTCCCAAAAAATAACTGCTCATGTTTCAAATGTCAAGAGTCTTTTTTAAACTCCTCTACTAATATTTTCCTTCCCCGGTGAAGTCTTTCTCCACACAACTCAACTTCAAGAAGCCCTTGAGGATTTACTGAAGTTGGTCAGGGTTGTGTTTGTACAAATGTGTTCCTCCCTCTCTACCTTTGTTTTGTGATTATTTTCTTAAATAAAAATCCTAAAAGTTGAAAATCATTGTAGCAAACGGGCACTTCTTTTACTGTATCTGTAAACATCTATGCACCAGCTGAACATGTATAAGTAGGGAGATGAAATTTTACTGTGATCTCCTGTGCCATGGGGCAGGACGTCAGTCCTGGCTGGCTGTGGGTCTGGCCAGAAGACCCCCAGGTGTGGTCTCCTTGGTGACTCTATTGCTCAGTGAAGTTGCTTGAAGCACAGCCCATAAAAACATCTATTTTTAATGAGGTTATTAAGACTATTAGCTACACTGTTACTTTCTAAATAAACACACCAGGGATCCAAACAGAATTTATAGCAGTACTTGAGACCTCTTGGACTTGTCAAAATCACGTAAATTAAGGGCAGCAGTATAGGGCTGTACTTCTTCCACATCCCTGGCTTGGTATTAGGAGGTAAGTTTCACTAGTGAAACTTGAAACAAAAATAAACATACAATGCTTTTTTTTTCTCTCTTTGTCATGAGAGGACATGGTAGTTGCCACATTTTCAGAAGCAGCATTTTATCTAAAACCCAAGCCCTTTATCTAAATTGCAGTCTTTCGTGTCCTGCAAGCTGTTAGAGGTGTTATGTTCATGCCAAAGGAAGAACAGAGGTAATAACATCCGTGTGCACGACCACGAGGCCTCCGAGGGGCCGGTTGGCCGGTTCCTGAGGTGCTGTTCCCCAGAGGCAGGCTGACAGCCTGGCATTATGGCGTTACGTTATGGGATGGCAGGGAATTGCTGCTCAAAGGGACGCAGAGCCTCTGGGCCCAGGCTGTGGACACATCCCTCGGCCTGCCCTGGGCCACGGGCCCGCGGAGCTGCCGCCTTTGAGTTCTGGATCCTGTGTGGAAATTCTGCCCGTGGGGTTTAATAAAAACACACCAGCGTTTTTCCTAGGGCTCCATACTTTTATTACCTTCATTGCAGCTATAAAATTATATCTTTCTGAGCTTATTATAGCTTTTAAGCTTTTACCCTTTTAAATTAATGTGTTAGGAACGTGCCAGGCTATTGTGCTGTCCATAATGTGTTTTTAAGCGCAGGGCTCTTTTTGCAAAGGCTGTGTAGAACGTGCGAATGTGCTTATGTAGCTGTCCTAATCAAAAACTGCTCTCACAACAAGGCAGCCGGTGTTGAGGGCTCTGCTTCCCTTCTGAGTCAGCGGTGGCTGAGTGGGCGTGCAGGCCGTATGCTGCTTCAGAGGCATTTTGAAATGAAAGACTTGTAATGGCGAGCCTATGGTGCATGTTTTCTCTCAGTTTCAGCTGGGGGACTCCGGAGTTACGTTGCTGCAACCTTATCGTCTGTAGTTGGGACCCTCGTGCTGCAGATATTCTGTCTGGTGGAGCTGGGTGGGCCGCTGCAGAGGCCTTGGTTGTGCTCCTCCATGGGGAGCCTCTGGTGAATTCAGAGCACCCTGTGCTTGCTGAGCTCTTAGCTGATCGATTGGGACCAGGCCAGCCGTTCTCTGTTGGTCTTCAAGAGATATATGTGCCTCATGCAAAGCAGGTCATAAAGAATGGAACATGAAAGGCTGGTGTATGTAGAATAACTGTTAGTGAACAGGCTGATGTGCTAGAAAACCCTTGTGAAGGGCTTAGCAATTATCCCAGCCCATGGCTTGTTTTTATGAGTGTCATACATAATTTCAGGTCTCTTTCAAAGTTCAGTTTTGTGTGATGTAACTGTGATTATTTCCTGTTTTTCAGGAGATGACTTTTCATTGATACAGCAAGAAATATATATGGTTAAAGAATGCAAACACTGCAACATAGTCGCCTATTTTGGGAGCTATCTCAGGTAAACCTCACTGTATTACCTGCATTTCGTCTGGTTCTTTCCTGGGACAATCTCAGTCTGGTTTATTACTTATATCCTCTCTCATTGTTCTTCCCTATGCTGAATTCCCTTCAGTTCCCATCTGGCTTAAAAAAGAAAGAAAAAAAAAAAGTAGAAAAAAAAAAAGTGACTAATACTTGTTTTCTCTGCTGGCCAAAAGGCTGGAATATTTTTATCACTAGGAACAGAAAGAAACTTTTCCCTTAGAGACTCTTGCAACATATCCAATCCTACTCTTGCTGGGCAGATTTTAAACATTTATCACTTCTAATATAAAGCAAGCCCACTGTTTATCTAGAGTAGAATTGCTTTTAGGTATTTTATTTAATGGCAGTATTGTGTGCTGTGCAAGGATAGCCAGTGAGTTGTAAGAACAAAACATGCTAAATCTGGGCTGCTGGTAATAACATTTTTCATAGCTCCGGTGCGACAGATGCGACGTACTGAGAGCAAGGTGATGCCAGCTGGCCACGTCTTCAAGTGCACACGTTAAATGTTATACAGAAAGTTGGGGAATATTTTCCATTTCTGTGGAACAATGCCATTTATCAATTGGCTCTGTGGGAATATGTATCACCACTTTGCCAATTTGGTCTTTTTCTACACGGCTTCATCTTTGGATTTCATGGAGGACTGCATTTTTTAAAGTAATTTGTACAGCCCAAGTGGACTTCAACTGGAAAATAGCTGGATTTCTAAATCCCCAACACTCCTTTTGGAGGCTGTGAGGAATTTTTTAGATACAATTAGGTAATTTCAATTTCAGATTGAAACTGTGAGTTTAGTATGCTTATCTAACGTACTCGTGCTGTTAAAAGGTAAACCTCAGGTGTTTACACATTCTTCCTTGCAGTTAAGAGGTCAGGGATAAAGCAACATCTTTTAGATCTGATAACAGTTAAAAGCTTGTCAGTGATCTTGGCATAAAATTTTCATTTTGATAGGTGAGAATTTATATTCAGATTTTTCATAACATGAAAAACATGTAACTGCTAGTCATGTATCAGAGTGTATGTTTTTAACAAAGAGTGATCAAGACCGATAGAAAATAATTTACATAATCATTATTAACTGTGTTCTACATACAGATCAATCAGCTTCTGATGTCTGTGTTCTAACTTTTTTTTTGATAGCCGTGAAAAGCTGTGGATATGCATGGAGTACTGCGGTGGGGGATCCCTCCAAGATATTTACCATGGTACTTTGAAACTTACTTTACATTTGTACCCTTTGAAAGGTTTATGCAAAGAGGAAAATTTGAAAGGAAACTAGCAGGGAATGGTTGGTACTAGCCAGCACTACATGTGTTTTTTCTTAAGAAATGAACAGTGTTTTTTAGCTACAGTCAACAGATTTTGTCGAGAGCACTTCTCAACATGGAAACAGTCACTTTGTGCTAATATCCTGCCATTCTAGGCCAGAACATGCTTTATCTTTTAATCATCACACTGTTCGTTTCTCTCAGTGATACTAAGGTAACAAGAGCTTGATTTATTCCAGTGGAGAGCTCTTTGCTAACTACAATTGCTGTACATCGTGAGCTCGTCTGCGTCTTTAGTTGCCTTCTGTCAGCCCAGTGTCTTGAATGTCAGTATGCAGTAGTAGTTTATCTCCTTTATCTGAAGTTACTGGGAAGAAAAAAGACCTCTAAAAAGTTCACAGCTAGAAATCATTACGTTTAGATGTGGAGAGAACTCTGCATGCTACGAAGAAGCTGGTTTTACTGAGAAATCTCTAAATTTGTTCTTTAAAGAATAAAAAAAGACTTTTAATCTCTCCCCTTGTACAATACTGTACCACTCTTCTATCATTATTTTCACCTTCACCTCTCAGGTCTAACCTAGAGTTGTTGATCCTGTAGAAGGATTTACTAGAGTTGTTAAAAAAAGCAGTCCAGAAACATGCTTTGCCTTTAAATGAAAACGTGGGGTTTTGAGTACCAAAGCTTTCTACCTTATTTTTCGGACAGCTTTAAAACAATTTAAAGTCCCATGGCCCCCTAGCATAAAAAATTGCCGTTGCGAATATTAGAAAATCAGCAGAGTCATTTTTATTGCTTTCTACGTTTCCCAGAGTAGAGGATATTGTATTACTGTGAAGTCACTTTGAAAATGATAATTAGATTTCTGTCAAACAAGTTTTCTTCTCGCTGTGGGTATTGTCTTCTGTTGCTCTGCTGTTGTTTTTTGTTGTTTGTTTTTTTTTTACAGAAAGGCTTTCTGTAAAACAAACAAACAAAACCCTCTTTGCAGCTGAATGTAAAATACAGTCCTTGTAAAAAAGGGTCTTTAACTTTCATGGCAACACGTTTTTTTTGGCTGCTTCACAATATTATTTACATGTCACAGGCTGTAGACTTACGCACTTTTTAATCTTTGTTTTCAGTAACAGGACCCCTGTCAGAGTTACAAATTGCATATGTATGCAGAGAAACTTTACAGGTACTGTACTTCTGCAGGTGTATGATAGTCTCATGTGACAGAGTCTGTGTACAGAAAGTAAATATGGAAGATGAGTCATTGCAGAAAATGATTCAGTACCGTCACTTCCATTTGCAAGCATTGGGAATCTACTTGAGACCAATCAACCAGGGTTAATCTGTTAGTTTATATATTGTATGCATAAAAAATAGCAAAAAATGCAGTAATGTAGTGCAAATATTTGCTTAGAATCATTGTGAGCAGTGCTTCTCAAGGCCGGGTTGGATGGGGCTTTGAGCAACCTGATTTAATGGGATTTTAGGGAGGTTTCCCTGCCCATGGCGGGGGGGTTGGAACTACATGTCCTTTAAGGTCCCTTCCAATCCAAACCATGCTGTGATCCTTTTGCAGTGTAATTTGCAAAGGAGCTTATGCAGGAGTAGATGTCTCTGTGAATCACATTACAGGACCAAAATACTGAAACTCAGTCCTGTTCCCGTTTCTTGGTGATCTTGTTGGTTTCAGTGAAACTACGGAAGACAGATCTTTGCAGGTTGTGGCCACAGTGCTGTCTAGGCTATTTTAATGCCTACAACATTTCATGTTGTTCTAACACAGTGATTCAGTGCAGAAAGTGTTTAGGACAGAGTTCTGAATCTCGTTGCAGAAAGCAGCTAATACCTAGCAAGCAAGGGTAAGTCCCTGGGTAATTTAAAATAAAAATTAAAAAAAAGGCACGTTTTAAACTGCCTGCTTGATCTGCAGCATTAAATTATAATCATTTGTAGAGGAAAAATATTACAATCAAATGACTAAAACTGTTTAATCTTCTGATTGCTAATAATTGTAGCAATACAAGATAGGTGATGCAGGCAGCATGTTACTTAAAGGAACTTTTTATTCCCTGCTGCATCTGTGAATAATTGCATCAGAGAATCACAAAGATGCACACCTTTCCCTGAAGCGGTGGCTGAACTCGTCACTGCCAGAGGCAGGGGTGTAGAGCCATGGACAAATCTGCTTGGGAGTTCTGTTCCTGATCTCCTGTTGCTGCAGGAACTGGTATTGCTGGAAGGGCAGCTCAAAAGCTGAACACCTGTTTGTTGAAACCTTCGGGACTTCAAAAATATAGCTAATTTTAGTGAAGGAAAATGGTGATTTATCTCGAGGCTTGTTTTGAAAATACACGTATCCGTATGTAAAATGCTAGACCATGACTGGTTTAAACAAGTCTTCACGTGTGTTGGCTAGGGCTGGGAGAGATGAGGAACAGAATCCAGCATGCCTCTTAGCTGCAAATCTCAAATTTTTGAACTTTCAAATAAAATACATTGAGTAATTCGAATTTGTTAAGTAAGACTGGCTCTGCGGTATGTTAACAAACGGTAGAAATGATGAAGCGTTGTCTCTTTTATTTCCAGGGTCTTGCTTATTTGCATATGAAGGGCAAAATGCATAGAGATATAAAGGTAACTTGGAACTTTAAGAAACTTCCCCTAAACTTTCTAGTGCAGAAAAATATTTCTGATGAAATATTTTAATTTTCTCTTTATTATGTTTTAGGGTGCAAATATTCTACTAACAGACCATGGAGATGTCAAATTAGGTAAGTTGCTGGAATTTATTAATAAGACAAAAAGCAAATAGGAGTCCTTTGATTATTGACCATTGATTTAACAAGTTGTCTTTTATTACTCCTACAAGGCAGGAACACAAAAAAAAACCTATAATGTTGAGACCCGACCTCCTGATGAGAATATTCAGCTTTTATAAGGCCTTATCTTTGCGTTGAGCAGCACACGTTCAGCAAAGATTGAGCTTGCAAGAAATGATAAAGCATAATACAGCACATCTCCTGTATTAGTGCAGCCAATTTTATTAGCTGTTGTTCTCTGTGCCACAAACCTTTGGTATTGCGCTGTGGAATGTTCTTGTGCTCCTGGGGCAGTAGTTGACAACAGAGTGTGTATCTGTAGGCGTATGCATGAGATGAGAAGTTTTGCATTCTGTCAAGAAGTTACAGATTCAAGAATTTACAGATAATTGTTTTTTAAAACCAGCAGGCCTTGAAGCCTCCCAGGTGTCCCTGGAATTTGTCAGGCTGGGGCTACCTGGATATCGGTGTGTTTGTTCCTAGCTAGAACGACAGTTCTGTAGTGCAGCTTCTCCTGAGTCTGCCAACCTGTGGCAACTCAGGGTCCATTGCTGGCTGTGCCTCCAGTGTGTGATGTTGGGCATTTCCACACAGGTGGAGATGAGGAAACTCATTTGTAAGCACTCTGAGGCCTGCAGATGAACACTCAGAAGAGATGTGTCTTGCTGGCTTCCTCCAGTGATGTTTCGTGTTTAGGGGCTGAATCTTTCGTCTGAGCACACTGCCTTCTAAAACCCCATCTGCCTGTCTGCTGCCTCTCTTTAGAGCAGCCTACGTGCACAGGCAGACGTCCTGGGAGACAGCATGAGATATTCATCATCTTACTGTGTCTGGTGTTGAAACTGGGGTAGCTGCGATTAGCTGCATTGCTACTCCTCAGAAAAGCTGTGCGGTGCAGCATGCTTACTCCCCTGCGGTGGCATAGGAGTGCTACGCTAGGAAAGTACAGCTTTTTTAAAGAATAAGGGGAAAAAGTAGCGAGTAAAACCTTGAAACTGATAGGAGCTTCCACTAACTCCATGAAACTTGGGTCACACACTGATACCTTCCTTTTGCCTGCTAAGCTAGTTAGATTTGTCCACAATTATCCTCCAGCTAAAGTACTACAAATACAATAAAAACAAAACAGGACTTAAATGATATTGGCTCTGCAAGACCACCTGATTGTCTGCAGCTCTCAGAGTAAGGGATAATTGTCCCCTAGACAGAATCTCCAGAAATAAGAACAGATGGCCCCCCACAGCTCCTCTTCAAGTAACACAGAAATAGTAGTTTCCAAAGCATGATGCTATTTTTCCTCTAGAGTATTAAACTGAATACCCGCTGCATTTTGTGAGGTTGCTTGGTTGCTGTTTTGTGAGATGGAGAAATAGCCAGGAGAGGAACAGGATCATGAGCGAGCTGTACATAGAAAGTAATCTTCTTAATCTGAAATCATGTCAGCGCAGAAATTAGCTGATCTCATTATTAATCTTTAACTGTTGAAGCCTTAATGAATTTTTAATTTGCATTAGTGCCTTTTCATAATATGATACTTCCTAGAGTAGAACTGGAGTGTTAAAATCTAAATTTCTAAATATATGATAATTTCATTTTCCAGCTGACTTCGGTGTAGCAGCAAAAATAACAGCCACCATTGCAAAGAGGAAATCATTTATTGGTACCCCTTACTGGTAAGGAACGACTTCCATTTCTGTGACTGCATGCAAAGCTCAGGCTGTATTTACAACTCATGCCAAGAATTCTAAAATACACATACTGAAGTATGTGTATATAAATATAGAAGTATATGCATGTATTTTAAAATATATATAGCAAGTGCATGCATTCCCTTTCTTCCAAGTAAAATGCCAAAGAGTGGAAGTCTGGGAAGCACTGAGTGTAGCCGGTCCATTGCTGTAACATGATCTACCTGGTGTTTGAGGCATGAGGTTTCTCTCGACTTCATTATTGCAAAACATTCTCCATTTTTTCATTTAGTATCTCACCAGCTTCTTATTCTTCTAGTGAATAAACGAAATGATGTCTTTCAGATTTCTGCCCTGCAGAAGAAATAGCAAAGAAAAAGCTTTTTATCTTTTAATCATCTCTAGTACCTCATTTCTGTGCGAGGCAGCTTTTAATATGGTAATTTATCAGTGTAAATCTTGAGCTGGGTGAATATGCAAATGTAGCTGCTTCTGAATTCTGGCATTGCTGTGATGCAGTTAGGATGCCTTTCTCCAGGGCGATATTCTTAGTACAGACTGTGTTCGCACAGCTTAATTCAGACAACGGCTTCTAATTGTTTGCTGCCCTCGTTATCGTGGTGCAGCATGAGGACTCGGGGCAGGAAGATTATCTGGTCATTAAAGCATTTCACCAGGAATCATGAGACTCTGGTTCTATTCCTAGCTTTGCTGGCAAGTTCACAACCTTAGGCAGAACACACAGCCTCTGTGTTTCTTTTCGCCCCTGACGCTGGGGAGGCGACAGCAGGCTTCTGCCTTCCTTGTGTTCTTTGTGGGGTTTTCTGCGCTAGTATTACATAAAGTGCTGCGTGACTCCTGCATGCAGGCAGCGATTCAGATGTGGCTCTCTTGTTTTCTGTACGCGCTGACTGAATGATGCCTTTGCTTTTAAAGGATGGCCCCAGAAGTTGCGGCAGTGGAAAAGAACGGTGGATACAACCAGCTCTGCGATATCTGGGCGGTCGGCATAACAGCCATTGAGCTTGCGGAACTTCAGCCACCCATGTTCGATCTGCACCCCATGAGGTCTGCTGGCAGCGGAGCTTGCTTTCCTTCCAGATCCTCTTCAGTCCTAGCAGGGGCTGTTACGATACGCTTCAACCTTCTTCATAGCTCAGACTTAGAATCCCACACTGTTACTCCTTCATCAATTGCTTTCTGCATGTCTGTTTTTAAGATACCAGTCTGAAGTCAAGACTTAATTTTAGAATTGAATTTATTAGCTGGAATCTTTTTAATTTAACAAAAGAAATTAATAGTGTCAGGAACAATGTGATTAAGAACAAGTAGAGTAAATCGCTAAAGAAACCCATAGCCTTAGGTTTAACAAGATTATGCATGGCATTAAAAAGATTTTATTTAAGGATAAGAAAATGAATGACTTTATCGCATCTGTCCTCTAACACAGTGTAGACTATAATCCAGTTTCACCAGAACGATTCTTATCGTGAATTATAAATGTAAAGTGTTCAGATATTGGAATGAAATATATATATATAATTTATTTTTTTACCCTATGATGACATTATTCTTCCTTTACCTTTAGGGCTTTGTTTTTAATGTCAAAAAGTAACTTTCAACCACCAAAGCTAAAGGAAAAAGCAAAATGGTAGGTTAAACCCTTTCCTTTGCTCAATATTTTGCAGATAATATGAGAAAACTGTTATTGTTGAAGATGAAACGCTGTGAAAAATAGCGTGGGCTAGTTTTAAACTCAGTAACTCAGAGAGGTGGTTTCACCTAAAAGAAGTTTCACTGAGCAACAGCCAGTTGGTTGCTGCAATGTGAAAACCAGAGAGAAAACTGAGGTCCAGCAGCAGGTATTTGCTGACATGGCAGAAAACCAGCAGCATGGCACAGGACAGTCTTGCTTTGTGAATTGCCCCCCTACCAGTGATCCCGATGGATGTGAAATCTCCCTCCTTGAGTCCTCTTGTCAGTCCTAGGAAGAAAAGCTGTTTTTATCCTTTCCATTTAATTCCTATTTATAAGGTACTTGCCACCGTTAATGGGACAGGTAATTGTTTAATCCTTTCATGAAGTGTGTGCTTCTGCCGATTTACGTTCAGCAATAATTCCTTCAACTTGTGATACCTTCCTAGTGCCTGCAGGATTTTGTGTCGTACTTAATAACATTTTATTTTCATATCAGTTTTCATATTTTATTATCAAAACAGTTCTAGTAGGCGGGATTTTTTGCTTACAATTCTGCTGTAAAATCTTTTTACCTTGAGGTATTTGGGTAGACAGGTGCGTGATAGAGGAAGCTTTTAGAAGTCTTTGTCTAGAATTTTGTATTTTATTTTCCTACGTGTAGCTAAGAACAGTGAAATTGGTAGGTTTGCTTGGATTTTGAGGGTTTGCTAGGTACCTAATTCACAGTTTTTACTTTTGCTACCTAATTCTGTAACAGTTGAAACTGGAAAAAGTTTAAATAGCACCATATGTGCTTAGTTTATTTTCTGTATCCTACCAAAACATTTTTCATGCAAGTTCCATTAATCAAATGTGGTTTTTTCCCTATTTTGTCAACTTGGTAACATAATTATTCAAACCTGAGATGCATTTGGGTACTTGGACAGCATTCTAATTTAGTGCACCCTTTTGTAATCTGTCTAGTAGCTGTGTTAATATCAAAAATACCTTCCTGAAAAATTAAATATAAAACCTCTTTTTCCTTTCAGGTCATCAACATTCCATAATTTTGTCAAAATTGCACTTACAAAAAATCCAAAGAAGAGACCAACAGCAGACAGACTCCTTTCTGTAAGTGACTTGGAACATTCTGTGATGTTAATAAACGATCACTTGCTTCAAAGTGGGCAACAAATCAATGGCAGATCAATCCGGAACAATTTTCTTTCTCCCCCACAATACGGGTGGGGAAATCTGAATGAACGAGACAATGGTTAACTAGAAGTGGTGGCAAGACTTCATTCTGGGTCAAGATTTTTATATGATTTTTGGTAGGGAAAATGACAGAAAATTGCCTTCTTCAGCCTGCCCTTTCCACACGTGGATGTCTCAGCCTCTTAGGTATAGCTGCATGGATGTTGGCCCTTCCTGTCACACAAACGGAAAATTGATCTACGTAGCTAGCATTTGTTCATGTATCTGTCTTCTTAAACTTGACCAAACTACTTTTGTGAAAAATGAAGTTCATGTGTCATTGTTGGAGTTTAATTTCCAATTTGTAATTGTTTGACTCGGAGTTTAATTTCCAATTTCCAACTGTCAGAAGTGTGCCATTTCCGTGCTTACAGAGGGGATGGAAAGTCTAGTCACTATGGAGTCACTAAAGAAATACTCGAGCCCCCAAACGAGGCAAAATTCAGTGATGTTTTATATTGGGTGTTTATTATTGGAAGGTACATATCAGCTGCATATTGTAACTTGTTCTTTTTTTATGATTTTAGCATAGCTTTGTAGGGCAGCCTGGTCTTTCAAGATCTTTAGCAGTTGAGCTGTTGGACAAAGTTAATAATCCTGACAACCACACACACTACAACGAAGTTGATGATGATGATTTTGAGGTGAGAACATCTTTTATTTTCTGCCTTTAGGTAAACCCGGTGTTTAAGTATCTTACTTTGCTTTCATCACGTAAGACTCCAGCTTGACAGGGGCACTACCCCAGCATTTTTAGAGTTCCTATAAGTTAGCGTGCTGGAGGAACCAGCAAATCTTATCAGAGCTTGCCACGCTTTCGCTGTGGAGTGCATATGGAGTTCCCGTGTGCAGGGTCTTGGCTTGGACAAAGACAGTGTATGTTACAGTGTGTGGCTCTGCAACAGCTATTCTTTCTTTCTTGGTTTGATTGTTGACTGAGATCCAACAGAAAGCCACAGAACTTTTCTATTTTTTTTCTGTTTACAACTCTTGCAGCCTCACTCTGTTATTCGCCATACAATTCGTTCCACGAACAGGAATGTTAGGGCAGAAAGAACGGCATCAGAGATAAACTGTAAGTTCCAAACGTAATTTGCCCGTATGATGGTGTTGATTTGTTTCTACCAAGAGGGGATGTTGTAGTCATTCTGCAGCTGTGTACCCCGGAAAGTCTCTCCTGCTGTTGGCACATTTGAGAAATGAAACCTGAAGAAAGCAATGCACAGACATGAATCTTCAATGATATTTTCACAGAATCATGGAATGGTTTGGGTTGGAAGGGACCTCACAGCCCATCTAATTCCAGCCCCTGCCAGGTTTGGGGCAGCCACAGCTCCCCGGGCAGCCTAGGCCAGTGCCATTTTTCCAAAAACAAAACTAAATCTTGCCTATTATTCTGCTGTTTTGTTTAATCTCATCCCTGCATAGTAAAGTTCAGGCAGAAACCTTTTCTGACCAGTGTAGTCTTTCAGTTCTGGAATCTGACAGACTTTAAGCCTTACTTAAAACGTCAGAAACACTAATGGGAAATACAGAAAAAATTAAGAGTGACTTGATAATTGGGAAGGCATCTTTTCACATGAATACATTGGCTGTCATTCTGTGATAAGAAAACTAAACAGGTAGCATTTTGTGCTTGTCTTTACTCTGTTTCAAGTTCACAAGTTAAACCTTTTCATGACCCTGTTGGAGCACTTGTGATTTTAATAGCTGTCCTCACAAGGGTGTCTGTGAACCTAGTGCATTTTCTTTTCATAAAACCTTTTCTTTACTTTTAAAACAATGTTAACGCTCTACTCAGTTGGCTCTAAGTTGAAATTTTGAGGGCAGAAACTGCCTTTCTTCAGGTTTGGACAAATGCCTGTCGTAATACAAATCCTAGCCGCTCCTCTGAGTCACGTACGTCTCGCTTTTAGGAAGCTTACTGTTCAAAGCCCCTTGTTTTCTTTCATGTGCATTTAAAAATAACATGTGGTTACACAATTATATTTTAGTGCGCTTTCGTATTATGACTTGCTATTTACTTTACATCTGTTTCTTGTGGGTTTCAAATTTGTGAATTTAAGCATTTAGACATTAATGATATTTATAGTGGGAGTCATTTTATAGGCAAATGAAGTGTTGTGTACGTTATTTTGTTGTGCTACAACATGTGCTTCGCTGCAGTAAGCATCGAAAGGACGTGAGCGCAATGTTGTGTGTATTAAAGTTGACAACGTAATGTTTTGTAGTCGATAAGCTCCAGTTTGAGCCCCCTCTACGGAAAGAAACTGAAGCTCGGGATGAAATGGTAAGGACAAGTTTGGTTTTTCCTTCCTTTACTAAAATCGTAGCACCTTCATCGTTTTGTGGTTCAACTCTGAGTAATTTCTGTCTGAAGTACAAAGTCATGAGGAGGCTCCTGTTGGGCCCTGGACAATCGCAACATTTTTAAGAAAGTGAATTGCCCCCTATGCTTTGTGCGGAGAGTCGCGCTCAGATGAAGAAAACAAGTGCCAATTAATTTGATAATGTGGAGAGGCTGCTCTGCCTTTGAGTCCCCGATCTTACGGTCATCAGAGATGATTTGCGGCTCGTTCCTTGAACCCGGCCAACTTGCACGCAGACTTTTTGCCCCCTGTGAGCTGCTGCTGTTTATTCCAGTTCTCAGCAGTTTACTTCAGATCGGCTAATTCACGTTCTCTTGGGTTAGTGTGCGACTGTTTGAAAGGGCTCCATTTTTTAGGAAGTGCTGTGAATAGCAACAGCTGCCATTAATTTTGATCTGGAGAAATCAGCGCTCAGTGTTCCAGAAAAAAATCCCATTCCTAGTTTTTTAAAGCTGTGCCGGACTTCACCAGGGGGATACAAGTTCATCTTCTTTGCGTGTGACTTCAGAGACTCGGACATGTTGTTTCTGATGAGGTCCCCTCGGTACAGTGACAGGAATGCCCCCAGCCTTTCCCGACCGTATTTCAGACGAGTTTGGAGGTGGCTGCACTATGTTCTCTTGTTGGAAGAGTGTCTTGGAAGTGCCCCGAGTGGAAAATCCTTACTGAGTTTTCACCATAAGTTTTTGCTTTCATGTTATTTAACGTTACTTGATACTGGCACGATACCATTTCCAGACGCTGCTTTTCAGTCTGAATCTAAGGAAAAAAAACTGTTTTCAATAATTGTTTTTTAACTGTATTTTAAAACATGACCTCACTTTGGAATTTTATTTATTGCTAATGGGTCATTCTGCAGAGCTTGGGAATCTCCCGGGCTTCTTCATACTCTGTGGATTCAGTTTGATAGGGGAAAAAAATGAAAATCTCTGCATCCTCAGGTGGTGGCAGCCGGCAATGACTTTGCTTCACATTGGAATCCTTTCGTTGAAGGTGGAAGCAGCAGGTAAGTACGGAGTTTTAAAACATCTTCTATTTCTGTGACTTAATGTGAAAATATAGTCTGAAAGAAATAAATTGAGGTGGAAAGTCAAACCTCAAGCCCAAAGTAATTTTAATATTTAGAAAATCAAAGAGATTTTGCCCAGTTTTCAGTCATCCTTCTACTGTTGGTTGGTCGTGGTCTTGGAGACTGGATTTTAATCTCTTTTAATGATGAACAACACTTTTATTTTAAATATGTTGTAGCTCCCAGTTGTAGATGGAAAGCAAAGCATGCACGTAAGTCTGCCGAGCTGAAATAACATTGCCAGAGCCAATTTTCTGAAGCAGAATCAGAAACTTTGCAAGGGCTGAGCTCAGGATCCTGCGCTGCCCTTGCACGTCCCTTGTGAGCCACTTGTGTAGCTGTGACATCCTGTGGCAAGTATTTTCGCAGCGCTGAAGGTCAGGGCTTTGCCAGTAAGCGAAGGAGAAACCGGTTCTGAAGATCTAGTGGTGTGACTGCTGCCGTGGGTGTCTGCTCAGCACAATCGGTAGTAACAGCCATGTAGTGTTAAGGGATGCAGTGTTTTCGGCAAAGATATGTTGCAACTGATTTCCTCCGGGCTAAAGCTGAAGTAGGGGAGCACAAATGTGTCCAAGTTAGGACTGAATTTAGCATGGATGCGGCCTCCTTTTGCTGCAAACTGCCAGATTCTGCCTTTAAAGGCAACCTTTGAATTTGCGTTGAGTGATATGAATGTTCAGTAGTAGCGATGCACACGTGTAGGGAAGGAGGGTATTTCAGTTCACATAATGGCTAAGCTAGAAGAGCCTCTTTCCCATCTCTGTTTGGAACGGAGCAGCACACAGTTCATTTCTTTGGCTTTTTTGCAGATAAAGTCTTGCATAACCTGTCAGCTGACGCTCCAGCCCCCTGGAAGGCTGACCTTGTCACGTAGATTGCTGGTGTTTGGGTCTTTTGAAGTTCAACCCATTTTTCTCTTCTCACTGTCACCGTAGTAGAAGTTCAGGGTGGCTTCCTAGACCGTGCCTTTCTCTGTCCAGTAGTGACGGTGGCTTCTTTCCTTCCTTGATTCATGTTTTTTGCTTGCGTGCCCCTGATGAGCTAAAAGATTGCAAAGCCTTTCTCACGAGTGGTGAGTTTTCTGCAGACAGCTGGAATCTGCAGGGTCGAAGAGCAGGGAGGGAGGAAAGCCCTGATTTCTCATCTCCATATCCTCCCTGCAGACTGACTTACTGATCCGATTCCGTTTCTGTGCCACTATTATTGTCCATCCCAGACTGCAGAATGGATGTAGCTGCAGCAAACGTTGCTAGGGCTATAAATTTGTAAATAGATACGGATCCAGAACACGATCTCCCTCATTGAAAGGAGAATAGCCATAAAAGCTGGGGATGGTCAGTCCGTGCCGCTTGCTTGGAATCCACTTCCAGTTGAAAAAGATAAACAGGAAACACATAGCTCCTCTGTCCCTGCATGCAGAGCAGCACCAGCGATGGAAGAGAGGATGCGTGCTGGGGGAAGACAGGCAGACAGACTTGCTTTTCGTGTCCTTTGGCTTTAATCAGAGTAACGGCGATTGTTGTGCTTGATTTGGGAAGTATTTCAGTGCAAAGAGGCATACAGAAATTGGACCTGAAGATGAACGCACTCGTTGGCTCTTCTCATCCCCATTGCAGCATTTTAAATGACTTTCTGCATGGATTTTCTGTATGATGGAGGTGTATTCTTGCTGATGGCTAGGCTTTATTCTTTTTTACTAGCTCCTGGTCACAGCTGCTTTTCCTTCAAAACAAACAAATCGTAGGGAAATTGTATAGCAGAATTTCAGAATGACATTTTCGGTGCTTCTCTGATCCTCCAGTCACAATTTCTTTGTTTTACCTTTTGCTGGCTTTGAAAGAAAAGTTCCTGCTGTTACGGGAAACAGCCTGTGTCCTGAGCACGCAGCACTCAAGGAAGCAATTTCCCACTATTTCTTCTTTGTAAAGGCTTTTCTCCTTCTGTAACTTCCTTAGTTTTCCTCTTTTTTTGTTGCTGGTTCTATTTTTAGGCATTTCAGCAATATTTAAAATACCACGTAGGAAGAGGAAAGGTTAGTTGGTGGCATCTGGTGTGGAAGAGAGCTGAAATGGTTCTTGGGGGTGGGGGGAGAGGGAGGGAGGGAAAGGAAGCGATGTGCTGAGATGCTCGTTAGGAAACTAAATGATGTCACCGATCAGTTCGGTTGCACGTGGCAGCCTTAGAGCAGAGCTCCTAACGTTATAAACGTTTCACCTAGGGGACTGCTTACAAAATTTGGCGATGGGAGTGAAGATGTTGAAGAGTGAGTGAACCTCCTTCGTGTACAGTTGCCTTTGCTCCGTGTGGCTCTCGCTAAGCAGGCAGCGTTCTGGCCAAACCTCATCCCCTAAATGCTGCAGGCAGCTTTGCCACTCGTACGAGCGAGGGCTGGGCACGCTCAAAGATCTAACGCACGCTTGACCGTTTATCTGATCGTCTGGAGAATGTCCGCAAAGCAATGCTTTCTTCCTCTGCTCTCCTTCCTGAGGTTATTTTAGGAGGTGTGGGAGTGCCTCGTGCTTGAAAGCAGACCGTGTTGACCGATCTGCCAGGCCTCAGAGTGGCGGTGGGCACTCAAATATTCCCGCAGAGCTGCGGGAGGGTTTGTGGACTCCCCTTACCCGGACGTTGGAGTGATCCAAAGTGCACTGGAAAGCAGCAAGCTGCACTGAAAGGCTGCGAACCCTTGTGTCGGTTGGCCCGCAGTTCAGGTGCAGTTGGGGTTGCTGTCGTGGATGTCCGATGAATTTCTTTTGTCACTCTGCAAAAACTGGGGAAGAACATTGCTCTGTGATGTAGTGGCTGATCCGGAAATGCAGCATTTTCACTGTCAGGAAGGATTTTTGAGAAAAAACAAGTGCAAAAGTAAAATCCAAGCAGTGGAAGGGGGTGCCTTCCTTTAACATAAGTGATTGGCACATTTCAATCCCCTTCATCACAGAACGCTCTCTAATGGCTACATTTATGAAACAACACGAGTTTATCCAAAACAACACTTCTAACAAGATTAACATGCTTTTTTTTTCCCACCCTTGGACTTTGAGTCTAACCCTGTTCGTGCAAAGCTGTGAGCAGTCTTTTCTATGCATCTGGCTTGTATTATGTACCGTCTTTGTTCTCAAGCAAGGCTACTGATATTGCTGATTTAACTAAGACAACTACTGCACCTTTTTATTTCAGATCAACACTAAAGCGAGCAGGGCCACCTCCTCTACCTCCTAAGGTAAGTGACTGTGGTTTTAGGCAGCAAAACCCCGCTCGTGCAGCCTCTGCCGTGCTTATGTTGGATGCTCTCAGTAGGTTATGAATTCTGCTAAACACCATTTGCTAGCTGACTTCATGTATTTTATGCTGACTTGCAGTCTGTGCAGTCTTGACCTTTGGGAACTCCTGGCCTTGTGTGCTGTTCCAGACAAAATGTGTTTTAGGTATTTTCTCTGTAAAGAGAGCGTGCTGTGCGGAATGTCCTCTCAGTCAGCGTTGTGCCCGCTGCTGGGATCTTTCCATCAGAGAAGGAATAGCTCTTAGATTATTCTTCTGACAAATGGCTTTGTTCAAAGGCTGATTTATTTAGTTTTCTGATGTAGAAGCAGTGTGACCTGTACTAAAACGTGCTTTAAACATGCTTCCAGATGCCATTTCCCAGGTAAACGTCACCTCTTCTGTTTGTTGCAGCCAAGAATAAACAGTTACCCCGAGGAAAATCTTCCGGATGATGAGAAATCTCAGACGATAAAGCATTTCCCCGACTCACAGAACAGAGCCCCACCAGCTCACAGGAGACAGAGTATTCCCGTTTGTGGGCCTCAGACTGATTCTTCCCCCATTGGTATGACCAGCAGCATCAGTAGCCCAGGATTGCTCACAGCTAGATACAGCGACTTGGGTAAATGCATTGCATTTCCTAAAGGTGCCTTGTTTCCTGTGAAAGGAAATCAGTTTGGGAGTCTGTTTGCAGAAGACGGTTATTTTAATAGAGGCTGACCATGAAGTGAAGCTGTCCTTTTACATGTGTGCTGGTTCTTGTTAGAGCCATGGTCTGTGGTGGAAACGTCCTCCCCAAAGCAAGGATGCTCAGCCAGTCAATACTATTGCCTGCAGGAATAACACAAAAACAATGAATGTGCAGGAAGAACCATCTGTGAGGACGTTGCCGCAGCTTTTTTCTCAATCCTGTTTGGCCTGGGGCCTGTTTGGATAATGAGAAGCCTTTTTTCTGTGTAGCTTTGCATGCAGAAGAGTAGCCAGCTGCTCATGAAAGGGTTCAGCTACCTGAGAGGTGTATACACGTTTCAGAGTTCACTATACTCTGCTCCTACCAGGCATAGGGGAGAAAAGAGAATAGGGCAACAAAATATTTTCTATTTTGTTATGGCAAGCGAGTTCCAAAATGTGCCTGGGCTTCATTCTAGGAAATGGGAATGGCATGTTGAAACTCATTGAAGAAAACGCAGAAGGATCTGGACAAATCCCTCAGCTGCCACGTAAAAAAGAGAAAAGAGATTTTCCTGTAAGTATTGTGGCTCTCAGTCTGATCAGTTGCCCTGCTTCACGTATCATTTCAAGCCAGCTGGCTTTATTTCAGTGCATGGGAGCTTTATGATCTTTCCCTCTTCCCACAGAAGCCAGCGATCAATGGTTTACCACCCACACCGAAGGTGCTGGTAAGAAGCCTCATTTGCAGTGGGAATTATTGGAAGTCTGCCATCGTGACATCTCTCTAGCGTCAGAAGGTTCATGCTAGAATAAGCCACCACCTCATCTGGGCTGATGTGCACGTCGCAGCCAATTACTTCTCACTCAGTTATTTGTGCACCGAATCCAAGATACTTGTTTCCTTTTCTTAAAAGCTTCCCTGCAGTCAGGATGTGAAAAGATGGAGACTTCACTGGCCCTGTGGGCTGTGATCTCCAGTGGCATTCGCTGTTTAATTATAGAGAAAGGGGGAAAGGAGGTAGCGATTGGAGAGGGTGTTTCTTGAATGTTTCTGCTCGTTTTGCTTTCTTACGCAGTTGCATAAGCACTCAATCTTCTTACCTAGTAGGTAAGAATTGCCCATATCATTTTGGTCACTCTATTTCTTAATGCATATGAAGTCTATGAAAAGGTTTGGAAGGCTGCGTTGTAATTTGGGGGGAAGATAAAAATGGTTTCCATCAAAGCAGGTTAGAGAAACTTTGTGTCTGAAGAGCAGAGGGCCGTGCTGCGTGTACGGTTGTGTGCTAGGTAGCCAAGTGGCAGAAGTTAAGACCTTTATACTAGAAAGGTGTTTCAGGTTTCAGTTTTTGTGTCTTCCAGATGGGAGCATGTTTTTCCAAAGTCTTTGATGGTTGTCCCTTGAAGATTAATTGTGCAACGTCGTGGATACATCCAGATACTAAAGGTAAAGTTACTTTTTGTTAGCTTTTTAAGGCTGCCTCTTACTAAAGTGCTAATGAGCTTGTGAAATAAACAATTTCTCTTGATTTTTTAGATCAGTACATTATCTTTGGAACAGAAGAAGGTATCTATACTTTGAATTTGAATGAACTTCACGAAGCAACAATGGAACAGGTGATCTTCGTATTCAACGCACAGATTTAGTGATACTATGAAGCATGAAAGTTTTATATTAAAGGGAGGATAGATAGGATGCCAGACTTTGTGGCATAAACTGATTCACATCAAAGTAAACACTGGAAGTCTTAAAATTAATTTTACCTTACCTGATTTTGTTGTTGCTCTTTATATAACGCTGCTTTCAAAGGACCTCTGTACTAAACTAGCTTTCTTTGTGGAGACAGCTGATTTCCTACCTTTTCTTTCTCCATTTTATCTCCACTAGATGGCATGTTGCTTCTCCACTGCATGCTACCAAAGCCCTCAGCCATTTAGTTTAGTGGGTGGTGTTATCACCAATAAGTATTCATTTGCTTCAGTTTTCTTGGGGTCTCTAACCCTTTCCAAAGAGCTTCCACTTCATAAAATCCTGGTGTTGCTACGTTTGCCTTTTTAGAATCAGAAGTAGCAGGGTGTTTTTGCAAGGGAAGTATTGAGAGAGGCTGATAATGAGATGTACACCTGCAGCTTTCAAAAGCAGTTCACAAAGGCACTTCAGGCTCTAAACTGTTACATTCCGTCGGGACATGGCACTGCTCAAAAGCCAGAGGTGACGAGGTGGACATCTCTGACTAATAGGGAGAGAAAGATGATTTCACAGAAAGGGCATTGTGTAGATGTCTGTGCTTAAAGAGGAAAAAAATCCTTTGTTTCTGGGAGCATCTTGCTAGAAGATAGAACTTGAGGGACAAAAGAAAAGGGGAAGCAATTCAGCAAGGTCAGGGAGGGGAGAGTTTGGCACAGACAAAACAAGAGAAGGTTATAAATGGCTTGATGGTGAGAAGTCTGAATCTGTATGTAATATAGTAAAAACACCCTTTCACGTTGAGAGAGATGAGCATGTACCTGAAGGTTGCATGTGAAGGTGTTTTGTTTTGTTTTGTTTTTGTAGCATTAGCAGTCATTGTAGAATCACAGAATGGTTTGGGTTGGAAGGGACCCTAAAGATCATAAAATTCTAACCCCACTTGCATGGGCAGGGACACCTCCCACATGGGAACTACTACTTCCTTTTCTACCAGATTTCCAAAAAATGTGCTGACTACTGCTGGAGACCACCTGGCCTTACCTCAATGATCTCTTCCCTCAGTTAGTAAAACTAATCTGTTTCTTTGTATATTTTCCTAATTAATTTTATGCGACAGTCTTCTCTGAACTCTTCCAGATGTTTTTTTACATCCTATCAAGAGGTTAAACATGGCAGCTGGTAGAGAGAACGTAGCACTGTGTACTTACGACATTTAACGCATCCCACAATGAGAGTTTCCTTTTCTGTGAGAGCATCCTCGGTTGGCAGAGGTTACGTGTGATTCACTGCAAACCCCGGAGGCTTTACAGCAGTGCTTCAGCCATGCCAGTTGTTTCCCTATTTGCATTTATTCATTTCATAATTCCTCCCCAGTAAATGTTGGTACTTGAGATTTTTTAACTGTTTCTCCAATTTTTAATTCTGATCACATCCTCCAAAGTGTTTGTTGTCTCTCCAAGGATAGTATCTGCTGATTTCAGAAGCACGCTCTTACTCCATTACTGATTTTCTCAGTGAAAATACTTAGAAAAGACACTATGTATCTGCAGGCTGCCTTTTTCCCCTACTAAATAGCAAATTTCTGATAGATACTCTTGTTTTCATATTTTCTCTTCGCATTTTCTTCATATTTTCCCATTTTGCCCTTGGAAACGGCACGCAAGACAAAGTCCTTCACGTATGTTTCATATCTTACTGTTGCACTGTGGCTTGTTCTTGTGCTACCCCGGATGACCGCTCAGTCCATCAGATCTTTTTGCAGTTCTCAGAGTTCAGCCTAGGTGCTGTGTTTGTCCTTCCTGAGGTCCTTGGTCGTCCTCCAACAGTTTTTGAAAATGATTGTTCCTGAGGCCTTGGGGTTTGAGCCAGTTCTTAAGCACTGTTAAGTAAACTTCTGGGGGCCTGCTGACATGAGTGTATGTAGTCAGAATAATTAGTAATGTGTTTTTAATCCGATTCTAGCACAAGTTTCTGTCCCAGTGCTAGTAACTGTGCCAATCATGCAGTTCAGATGAATTTTCTTTTCTGTCAAGCTGGGGTCCTAGCCATTTGTTTTCCCACTTACCACGTTTATTGACTTCTCTTGTTGCCTTTGTGTACTTTGCACACAAATCGGATTTGCATCTTAACCTTTCTTAAGTTTCTTCCTTCAGGCTTATCCTGTGATTTTCTCTTCATCCTCACAACCTCGTTCCCATTTTCTGTATTACATGTGTGTGATACGTTAGGTTTGGGGTGGAAATAACAAATATTCATCTTGTGGTAGCTTGGAGAGGGTTTCTCTTCCAGTGGCACCACCAAATGAAGCTAACAGAAGCCAAATTAAAAATAAACAGTGGGTAACTGGCCTGGGATGTTTTGCTGTGCAGAAATGCTAGGAATTACACGAGTTCAGAGGGGAGCCTGGACAAATTCAGGGAAGATGAATCCAATGAAGAGCATAAAACCCCTGTCAGACTCGGCAGGTTTCCAAGCTGAAGAAATTTGGCACCTGGCAGAGTACTTGGTGCAGTATTAAGTACATTGTTTTCATGGGGTGACCATTTTTTAGGAAAAATTGTCACTTTATAGTGTCTGTTGGAAATAGGTGTTAGGTTAGGCAGACGTTTGCTTGAACCATTAGAGCCATTCCTTTGTAGGTCTTTGATTCAAGTGTCTTCTGCTCTGTTGTGCAGTGGTTTCTCTCAATGGACCAGTCTGCTGCTGTCTTTTTGTAAGCATCTTTTCAAAACAGCTCAATCTTATGAACTCTTCTTGGAATTTCTTCTCATGGGAGGTCCTTACCTATGAATCCTCATCAATAAATTCAGTCTCTAAAAAAAATAATTGTATCCTTATCCCTTCCGTTGTTGAGACTCCTGAATGCTGTCGTTTTCCTGTCATTTAGCAAAATTCCCTTCCTCCAGGTTGTCAGGAGGCTCTTAACTTTACCTTTTCTCAGACCTAGATTAGCTACCTCTTGAGTAACTTCTTTACTCTGAAACAAAAATAAGTCCCAACGCCTTCCAGGAGCTGCCTGTTTACAAGTCAGCATGCTAACATAAATAGCCAGCGGATAAGTGCCGCAAAATACAAGGTTTTGTGCTGCTTCAAGTTACTTAGAAAATACGACTGCCTTTTTTTTAGTTCTCCCTCTTCTGACTTGTTTGGGGCTTAGTAAGCTTCTGTAGTAACATCTCTGTCTCTCTAGCTGTCATTCCTGAGCGGGCTGTGTCTGTCTATAGGTGGTGTTCCAGTCTTGCCAGTTGTCCCACTTCAGCTCTGCTTCAACTTCAGCTAATTAAAAAATAAAGAAGAACTGAAGTTGTAAAGTTTCAGGGGTGGAAGAGGGAAGGAATGAAAACTGGTTCAGAAAATAATAATAATAAAATTCCTAAGCAAGAGGTCCAAAGGAGCGAGTTAAAGGGGAAAATGTAGTTGAAGCTGGGACTTTCTCCAGCATCCATCACTGCAGGAATGGTGACAGATGTGGAGCAGGCAGGGAAAGCCATGGTTAGAATTTCCTGTATGCTTCTAGTAATGGAGATAATTTCTTTCTTCAGTTATTTCCCCGAAAGTGCACCTGGCTGTATGTTATCAATAACACCTTAATGTCCTTGTCAGGTATGTATAAGCAGAAAAAATATATATAAATGATTAAAATTAACGTTCAGTACAATGTTCATTGCAGTGAAGTAGAAAACTGTACATTATTTCTTGTGTTTGTAGAGAAAGATTTGCTTCAAGAGTGTTTTAATTTGAAAAATTAAAAAAAAAAAAAAAAAAAAGAACAGTGAGGTGGCTGTGAAATACTACCAACCCATCAGACGGACTTTTAAAAAAGAAAGGAAGAAAGAACAGAAAATTCAGTTGTCGTGGAATTTCTAGGCAGGAAACAGAGGTGGTGTGGCATGCAGACTAATTGTAGGGTTGTGCCTTTGAACGTACAGGGGTTTGTGTGGCACCACTCGTACTGAGGTATAAAGATGTCCTGATGAAATGAATTGTTGCTGTATAATTGCAGCCTTCTAAAAATGTGTACATAAAACTGACTTTCAGAGCTTTTTTAGTGTTACTGAAATGCACTTTGAATTGAATGCTGTTTTCTCTATATGCATTATGATTGTTGTCTTGTTTTGTTTTTCTTCATAACTGGACTTGAAATACCTGACGCATGTGGTCCATTTGTCTAGAAGGTAATTTTCTCTACATAGATTTCTCTAAAATGTGCGTTCCTCTGACGGAGGTGTGTGCGCCATATCAATTTGCGCTGCTCTCTTTTACAGGGAAAACATTCCAGCTCTACTCCCATAATTTAATAGCTTTGTTTGAACAAGCCAAGAAAACAGGATTAGCTGCTCATATTCAAACCCATAGGTTTCCTGACAAAATATTACCAAGGTACAAATCTTTCACTTACAGTTATTAACAAGCGACAATTTTCTTGAACTGGTAGCATGAAAGGCCCATGGCATCTCTTGCTGATGCGTTTTTGTACCTGTTATTCCAGGAAGTTTGCCTTAACGACAAAGATTCCTGATACAAAAGGATGCCACAAATGCTGTATAGGTGAGTAGGCGTTCCAATTTCACAGTTACTTTCCTGGCCTTTGTCGTTTGGGCACGGCAAGTCTTCAGCTCATTGCTTTTTAATAAGCTTATAGTTGGTTCACTGTTCAGAAAACAATGTGACTACGCTATTTCTTAGTGTTGTGCTTAACTAGTGCACAGCTTTCCTTCGAATTACTGCAGGGGATCTTTATGCCGGTCAATGGAAATGATAACACCGGCATTTTTGGTATCAGCTCTTAACCTAGAAATGTTGCTGTCTAGGACAAGATCCATTGGGAAACCCTGTAGAATGCCGGTAGCATGCAGCTGACGTGTTGCACGCTCTTTTTGAGAGCTGCCAAGGGTGAATCTGAAGCTCTCAGTGAATAAGTAGATGTTTGGGATCACTGGTTTCAGGCTGCCACACGAGCCAGCTGGTTACTGTGACATGCAGGCTGCCTGCGAGTGTCACGCGTGTTACTGAATCCCGGACGTGGTGCCATACACAAACACCCTTTCTGGTTTGTCAGTTTGCCTCCAGCTTTGACCTAGATCCAATTTTTAGTGAGGCTAATGGGAAAATAATATTTTCCACAAAGAAGAGGCTGGGCATGAATAAAAATGATGTCAGCATGGGGAGGACTGGTGCCATTTCTCAGTGTTCTAAGTGCCCACAAAAAAGTTAAAGCTTGTGAAGTTATAAACTCGTCTTTGGCTTCACTGACTTTCAGGAAGGTTTGGGTTTTCTGCAGAATGTTACAGTTTGCCTTTTGAAAACTGGCCCCAGCGCCGTGTGAAATTGTATTTTACACTTTTATTTTATACTTTTGCTTAAGCAAAATACAAAGTACCTTGTAGCAAACTTGGACATCCTGTTCAGCTCATCTAAAGTGTCTACAGTAGTCATATTTACAAAGTACTCCTGAAATCAGGCTGGTCTGGTATCTAACTGAGGAAAAAATGTATTGCATTAGCTGTCAAAGCTCAGGGGACGTTCTGGGGCATCTGGACTTGGGAATGTTTAAGTCACAACGTGACCCAGACCTTTCACTCCCCCTCCTCACTCGGCCCCAAGATTAACGTGTTACAACTTTTCTGGCTGCTCAGCACGTGGCCTCTTTACTGGAACTTAAAAAATGCTAGTGGTTATTAATTACAAGGATAATTTAATTTATCTGGAACGTAGCACAATATTAATCCGTGTAGATATTTAAATGGAAATCCATAAAACAATTACCAGTGTCAAAGAGAGACTGTTTCTTAAATTATTTGCTAAATTATCTGCAATTTTTATTTTCAAGTATTTGTTGAGCTTCCTGGACTTAAAAAGGCTTTTTTTTCCCCATTTATTTTATGTAGTAAGAAATCCATACACAGGACACAAGTACCTCTGCGGTGCCTTGCAGTCTGGAATTGTTCTGCTGCAGTGGTATGAGCCAATGCAGAAATTCATGTTAATAAAGGTAAATATCTCCGTTTAGTTTGGAACATGTAGTTTTGCATCTCCTTCCTACCTGCTCCAAGATCTTAATTGTTGTATGGTTGTTGAAGTAACCTTTCTAGAATTTGTAATGGAAAGTACATCCCAGTGTAGTCCCATCTGTGGGTTCTGAGCACTTGAATTTCTGGCTTGACACATGTTGACTAAGAAAATCCGGTGACTGAATCAGCCAAGTGTTGGATCAGGCCCAGTACTCGCAATAATGGGCTGGCGTGCCTCTGCGCAACCTAATGTTGCTCACAGCTCATGCTGTCTTAAAAAAAAGCACTCTTAGTAGCAATGAAACACTGTTCTGTATCTTTTACACTTTGTGCATGTCATTTTAGGCTTCTTTCGTCCAAGGTAAAAGGAAACTTTAAAAATGCTTTATTTGCCTTTTTGTTTTCTCCCCCAGCACTTTGATTTTCCTTTGCCAAGCCCTTTGAATGTCTTTGAAATGCTGGTGATACCGGAGCAGGAGTACCCGATGGTCTGCGTAGCTATCAGTAAGGGTGCTGAACCAAATCAGGTAGTTCAGTTTGAGACAATCAACTTGAACTCTGCTTCTTCATGGTTTACAGAAATTGGTGCAGGTGAGACTCTCGGCCTGTCTCGCAACTCTTTTATTGTCTGGGAACTGCTGAACATCCCTTCCTCAGAAGTCATTTGGAAAGCCTTTACGCTAGGCAAAACGATGCAGCTTCTCTATGGAAAGGGTGTAGAAGCCGATCCCGAGTTCTTCTTGTGATGATTTGCCAACCTTACTGTAAACTGTCTTTAAAGACTTCATTTTGAGGCAGATCTTTTATTAAACTTCCTTAAATAGTAATGCAGCCCCTGCTGATCGAGTTCTCCTTTGTGGTTGCATACTTTTTACTGGGGTCAGCCTTAATGCTCTTTCCCCTTCTTTCCTGTGTAAAGACTCACATAAATGCATTCTTGTCTGTCCTCCAGTCCTTGGGGGAGGCTTGTCATCTTCAGCTGGCTACTAATAAGTAGAATGTTTTGTTTTATCTTCAAAAGCTGGTTGATATTTTGCAGATGCTTTTCTTTGCTGGCTTTGTTGGATGCAATTTTTAACCTTTAAGTACAGCTGTATTGAGAAATTCATTAATAAAAAGTATGCAAACTATTAAATTCTAGTTTAATATCAGCACAATAATCTTTCCAGATGTGCATTTAAAGGAAAAGAACATTTTTTTAGGGGCAAAGATTCCCTTGATGATTCCTTTTGTTCATTAGCATGCCCCTTCATGAAGGAGGCTGACTTTCTGTGCTGAACTGTAACATAAAATGCATTTTCTGCCAATAAACAGTAGTGCTTTCATAGTAAATACGTGCTTTGAACTAACAGGTTTGTCCTTAGGCCCTGTTCTGCTCCTACAACATTCCGAGATCATGCAGCCTTAAAAATATAAAAGAATAAAAACACTGTAGCTTGCAGAGTGCTTGTAGCATTCTGAAAACGCTGTACCAATTGGGAAGAGGATGGGGGGATGGCAGAAATCAGTGTTACGGTGTGATATAAACTAATTCCTTTTCTTTTCCACAAGGCAATCAACAGTTAGATGCCATTCACGTAACACAGCTGGAAAGGGACACTGTCCTCGTCTGCCTGGACAGTAAGTAACAAGCAGCTCTTGGGCAACTTGCTACCTCATTTGCAAAACACGCTTTGCCACAATTGTTGATTTTAACTCTGCCATAAGTTAATATTTTCATTACTAATTTGTGGTGTAGCATTTCCTAACAGATAGGATTTAAATAACTGCTCTTTCCATTGTGACTCCTGCAGTCCCACTTTCCCTCTTCATGTGTTTCTCGCTCTCGTTTCTCTTTGCTCGTGTTTCTTTCCAAAAGGAAACGTAATGCAGCGTTAGGGCTGAGAATTCAAATACACGCCAATCAGAAATTTTCAGAATTTCCTTGGAAAATGTGACCTTTGCCTGTGTATGTGTATGCCTGGCCAGATAAAAGCTAACACTTGCATCTTACACAACACCAGTAACAATGACTCGTGCGTCAGAGGGTAATACCTCCCTGGGAACTCTGCAATGACTTAATCAGCCTACGTTTCCAACCTTTATGTTGCACTCACGTTTCTGCACTAAGTTTGGTGTCAGGAAGGCCATCAGTAAAGTCTAAAATCATACAAAGTCTATAAAAACGTTCTGTGTGTTGATTTTGAGAGAAGGTGCTCTTGGGTTAGTTTTGGGCAAACACCGTAGCCGTCAGATGTGGGCATTTTTTTGCATCTGAAAGTTGAAATCAGTATTTCATGCTTCAAGCCACCAGTAATCCTATTTGGCTGTGGGTTTTAACATGTATTTTTCTGCTTTGCTTGAGAATTTGTGAAAATTGTGAATTTACAAGGAAAATTGAAGTCAAGCAAGAAATTGGCCTCTGAGCTGAGCTTTGATTTCTGCATTGAATCAGTGGGTAAGTAACTGGATTCTTGGTCAGCTCTCAAGAGCTGAGAATGGGGGGAACGAGCATTGAAGGGATTTTAATAATCTAGATTGGTCTAGTGCACCCTGTGGGGCCTGACGCTAAAAATTGCTTGCGTCAGGATATTGTGAGCAGTTTCTTTGTCTACGCTGGCATGTGTACGAAAATAAGCCAGTTGCCAGGTAGAGTGTATCCACTGTGTGTGTGCTTCCAGCTGGTGTCACTTCTGTTTCTGTAAGATCTATCGTGATTTGATTTTAAAAGGTGGAATATAGTAAGTTTAAGAATTCAGTATTTCAGAAACTGAACTCTAATCTGGAGTAAAAATCAGTGAAGACACAGAAAGTGAACTTGTTTTTGTTACCAGTTCTGTACAGCCCGCATTGCTGGGTCCCTCAAACATCTTCCTTTTCAAAAATTCTTGACATAAGCATTTTGTACTTGACAGCAGGTGGTAAAGCAGCGTACAGTCTGTGTACAACGTCTTTATTAGATATGTCAGAACCATCCTGAAGGAAGAATTATGATACTTTTAATCAAGCCTGTGATTCTTCCCTAAATTCTGACACGTTCTAATTAACTGCACTGCCTGTATCGTACATTATCTCCTGCTGACACATGCATAACATGACTTGACCATTGCCTTGTCCTTGAACTCTGAAGGAATTCATAGACAGAGGCATTCATCCAAAAGTCTTGTGCTCACCAGCTGACATTGAATAATGCGAGCAGTCCTTCACACTCCAGGCGGTCTCTTGGGAATTCAGGGCATTAAACAACTCTTCATCATCTGGTCGCAGAGTGGGGATCAACAGGTGAAGATTAATTGGCCATGGTGAAAAAAACTGCTCTTAGGATTGTGTTGAGTGCCATTGTTCTGTGTATGTAGGACAGAGCTAATACTGAGCAGGTCCAAAACGTGACTCGGGAATAGTAACGGAAGACGTGGAGGATTTAAGAAAACAAAACCTTGTATAAACTGCATTTCTGTAACACTGCTTCAAGAACACCAGGTTCTTCATCCAGTATTTTAAAGAGTCTGGTAACTGAATCACTCAGAGCTGGTAGTTTTCCTCTTTTTGGCCCTGAATGGCAGACTCCTCCCGTTTTTTGTGCTCCTGTCTATTTTGACGTAAGTATAATCACTGAAATGGTTTGTCATTTCCAGCAACCCGGAATGTTGTGGTTGGCAGCATGTTTTTGCACTTCCTGGTGGTTTTTTGCCAGAATCAAACCATGAGGAAACTGAAGATCCAGAGAATAGAAGTGAAAGGGAGAGAAGTTAAAAACAGAGATACCCATCTTGTCTTGGCAAACAGGGAACGTCTGAGTGCTGTCTGCAAAAAGTAACGTGTGCATCAGACCCAAATAGTAATTTCAGTCCAGTTTTTTACAGTGATTTTAGAGTTTCATTCTGTCAGGAGTTGAAGTCTCACCATGGACTTTATTATCCACGTGCTTCCCGTTAGCACTGTTGGTGAGAATCCTGCACTTCCTTGGTTCAGATAAGCCACGCTTGGGTCTGATTTTTGTGTTTCTCCTCTTGCAGTGTGCCTTCAAGACAGTGTGCTAGCCTTCTGGAAACATGGCATGCAGGGTAAAAGCTTCAAGTCAGATGAAGTGAGTAATCTCCCAGCCTCTTCTGGTTTAACTTTGTTCTGTTCCTTATTTACTGCTTGATCCTTTGCCCCCTCGAGATGTTTCCCCAGTGATAATGCTTGTGCTTCACGTTGTCATTGTTGCAGCTTGCTGATTCTTTGATTTCCCCTCGTGTGTTGCTCTCAGCAAAGCTCACACGCATGCTTTAAGCAGCTCTGTTTCCAGGAGTGTCATTCAGAGACTCCTGAACTGGTTCTGCGCAGAGGCAGTACAGGTCTGGTGTAAGCAGCGCTTGGTTTCCTGATCTCATAGAAAAAAAAACTAGTTGGCAGTATTCCCTTAAAAAAAGAAAAACATCCCTTTGGAAAACAAAAAAGTACCCCGTTTTCAAAAAGGACATCACCCTTTTCAATGCATCCTGTATAAAAACGCAGGGGAAGGCTGGTCTCTCCTTCTGTGGAGCAAGATTTGATCAACGTAGTCCATCTACGCCACCAACAAGTCCACTAGATTGATAACACCCTACAGTACAAAAATTATTTAAAGTAGGTTTTACTTGATGAAATGTAGAACACTACTTCGTATCAGTTTATATGATTCAATCCTGAAATTTGCACTATGATGAAGAGACTGATCTTTTTTTTGTCTTCTGGCTCGTTTCATTTTGCCACTGAAATGGACTCATGTATCTCCATTTCTCTACAGGTTACCCAAGAGATATCAGATGAAACCAGGGTTTTCCGCTTACTGGGATCAGACAGGTAATCAATCACCTTGAAGAAATGTAAACCTGTTTTCTTTAAATCAGCTTTCTAACTGCCAGCTGGAATTGGGTTCCATCCCACAACACACCCATCCGTAGGCAGTCCTGGGGGAGACAGTAACACTGTTTCTGCCTGCAATAGCCAAAAACTTAATTAGCGATTTGCATCCAGAATTATTTCTGAGAGCTCCTGTAACTCTCCCACTAACTTTTCACTGCAGAGAGAGAAATGTGAACACAAATACAGGTGTACAGTGTGAGGAGAAAAGCTACAGAGAGGACAGCCGTCTTTGGCACGTGGTAAACTGGTGCCCCATGCACTTCTGGAATGGCCTGCTTCTGCCTTGGATTTTTATGGTGAACTGACTTTATCTTGGCAGCAAATTACTTTTAAAAAAGTCTTTACTGCTCTGGACCTTGAGGCCTGGAAGTTGTGGAGCAAAACACAGCACTTAGAGGTTTTAATGCACAGTGGTCTAAATTCACCCGGTTACTCCTACGACCTGTAGGCAGGAGGTGGCACACACTGCTCAGCCCAGGTTTGAAACCTTAGGAGAAGCCGCCCCAGTGTCGTGGGTTTGGACACACGTCCTTGTGGTTCCTCAGGCAGTCAGAGCACCAAATGTGTGAGGAGACGTGAGTCATGAGCCAAGAAAGGAGTTCCAGTACCTGATCTGCTCCCTCATTTGGGAGCCTGGCTCTGACTCCCTTTCTGTAAGTAAACCACAGTTTTGTATGGTTACGTTCCTGGATCCCCCGTCCAGAAAGAGCGAGAGACCAGGAGGAGTCTGTGCAGGAGACATCTGAAGTCTTCGCTGCCTACATGAGTCACCAGGGGCCCATTGTGCTTGATCGCTGTGGTTGGAATCGAGGGCCCTTACCAGAGCTGACTGATCCCAAAAATATAAATACAACACAACCTCTGTCTTCTCTGTCTGGTGTCCCCCTTGTGCAGACGGGCAGTGGTGATTTCCTTCCCAGCGATCCCCAGCAGAGCAGGGGGCATTGTATTATCAAGCTTTTGCTAAGGTCCACTGCCGTACAAATGCCACTTTATAAGTTCCAGGCACGTGCTGCACCCCCATCAGTGATTCTTTGGTGCGTACTGAGTTTGGTACCTTGAAATGGCTCAAATTTGTCTAATTCCTCTGTTGGGCTGGTGAACATGAGTGCACTAAACACGTAGAGGGATGGAAAGCAGTGTCTCAGCTGGTTCAGTTTGAACTTCTATGGAAGACATGCACAGCAGTAACAACTTGGTACTAAATACCAGAGATCTGAGGTTGGAGGTGAGGGTGAAGTCCTGCTGTGTGTGGGTTTGCAGAGAAGCCATGTTCTCCCGTTCTTCTCATTGAGCTCCAAATCCTTCCTTCTGTATTTCTGCATCACTGTATGGACAGAGCGGTCCAGTTTTACGACGTACGTCTGAGTGAGATACGGTAACACCTTTTTGGCTTGGATCACTTAAGAACTACCGAGTTGCAGAAGTGAAGAGCAGGGCCAGAGGCTGTTAAGGGTGAGACTTGGTTTGAAAACCATCCGAGGAATATGATACGGGAGGAGAGCGTGTGCACTGCTAACCCTGAGATAGGCTTCCCTTGAGAAATCCAACTCGGAGTTCAGATGGCACAGTTGGCTTATTTGAAAAGCCAGGGGGAAACAAAAAGCAGGGAGAAACAAAATAAAAATGACGGAACGTGGCCCTACAGAAGGGATGCTACGGGAGGTAACAGGCTTAAAGAAGAAAACGCACAAAATATTTAGGAGCACCTATATCTCTTTAATCTTTAAAAACCTGTGAGCAACAAGAGTGTTCTTCCTTGGTAGTTAAACGATGCGCTTCCTCTTTTTGCCACTAACGATTTTGGATTTTGTTTGTGTTTGGTTGCAGAGTGGTAGTGCTGGAAAGCAGGCCGACAGAAAACCCGACTGCACACAGCAATCTCTACATCTTGGCTGGCCACGAAAATAGTTACTAAGCAACAGTAACCGAACGCAAATAGCAGTGAATTCACCACACGAGGAAAAAAGGAGCGTTAGGAAACTCAGTACAAGCAGGACTGTGACTTACTGTTTCTTTTTGGTCACCTAAATGATGCTGGTTTAGGGTGGAAATCAGTTCATTTTTGCAGCTGGGAACGGCTGGTTCTGTCTCTTGCCACTGTGTGGTTGGTTATATCGAGTTTGCTTAATAAAAGCTGAGAGATAAATAGCCCTTTACTCAATAGCTGTAGGGAAACAGAGCCTTTAAAATAATGTTACTCAGTAAGGGTGCCATAAACTGTTAAATATTTGACTTCCCTTGGATTTTCCTTACATTCTGTAGATACAGATAGAGTGCTGGCCGTTTCCTTGTTTTATACTGAGTCTTATTCTTAATAAAAAGGTTTTGTGTAGGAAGTGAAAGTATCCGCAAAGCTTTTTGTTTTTAAATCTGCCATTCAGTATGGCTTTGTATAATAGACTATTTAATCCTTATTTATTAATCTGCTGCTAGAATGGTGTAATGTATCTAACTTTTAGCAAAGGAAGGTTGCAGAGCAGCTTACAGGTTTGTTTTTTTTACAATTGTATAAAGATTTGATTATTCTTTTTTCTTGTAGAGATGTAGTGCATTACTGAGGGGTATGTTACAATGTTGGTTGATCTTGTAAAAATGCAGTTTTGTACAACGAAGTATTTTGTATTGATTTTTTTTTGCCTGCAGAATTGCCATAAAAGGGATTTTCTTATTTCCTAGACGTAGGGTGTGTGTACACAAAATCTAATATTGGTATCAGACGTGTTGCTACTGGGTGGGTGTGTACCATATACATACGTGTGTGTGTGCATGTGCGCATGTGTATTAAGGTGACCGGCAGTGTGTATTTTTTATATATATATATATTTATATATATATATAAATGTACAAAATATATATGCTTTATTTTCATAAATTAGGGATAAGCCTCGTGACGTGAAACGGAAATTGTACCTGGTCATCATCCTTAATGAATGAAAGTATCATGTATCGAACTGCCCATGACGTATACTTTATTTATACTATTCCAAAGGGGAGCCTGCTGGCGATGACTGAACTTCGGGGCTTTTTCGTCCGTACAGTCATCCAGCTGTCTTCAGTCAGGCGGTTGTTTGGAAGTGGTTAATTCCCCGGCTGTAGTATAAATAAATATGATAAGAACCCGTATTCTGTATTAAAGCTTTCGATCACCTTTTCCCTTTCCCTATTTTGTCATCTGCGTTTTTCTTTCTCTTTTTGTTTCTCCATTAAAGAGTCACCTTGGTTCCTTTTGTCTTCCTCATCAATTAAAATTCCTGAGGTACCATGAAATATAAGTACAGGCTGACTACAGGATAGCATCTGGTTTTACTACCTCATATTAACCTGCTAGCTTTGATGTAAGTAAACACAGTCCATAGGCAGATACAGTAGCAGTTCATTAAAATTTGAAGGGAGGGTTTTTAAAATTAAATCCCACCGTCTGCTGCCATTCATTCAGCTCCTGTGATCTGCTACCCTGAGAAAGCTTCTCAAGTCATTTTATTAAAGCATTAAAGGTAAGTGTGTGACGGCAGCTTGGCCTGTCTCAAGGTTTTACTGACAGAGCAGAACTGAGGTGGTTTGATCCTAACTCGCAACCTGGTAACCAGAGTGCTGGGTTATCTGCTTAGGCATCAGACGACTTGATTCATAATTTAACATAGATGGAATTAATTCATCACGTGATGAATCAGTAATGTCTTTTCGTTTCTAGGTACAGCTGGAGTTTTATGTTATTCTGAAAGTCTGGAAGGAAAAAAAAAAAGACAAACCTGCACACCATTTAGCATTTTATCCACTTAGCATTGTCATTCAAAACTAATTATTGATACTGACTTGATATTTAAATCAAGTCAAGCTTTTCAGTTCTGAAACCTTAGCAAGGTTTAATAAATACTAAGTGTACAGATAGAACTTCAAAATCAGCCCCCAGGCAATGCAGTGAAAACGTTTTAAGTGGTCAGCTCTAATTGGATCAGCAGTGTTAAAAGAGACATTTAAATTTTGTTTTAAGGAAATTAAGTTCTCTCGTACTGACCTAGTCTGTAGGTAACGGGGATTGGTGACTAACTCTAAAATTGTGTAACTCCTAGACTACAACAACCTGGAAGAAAAAGCGAAGCACCAGGTATAGATGGTGTAGAGCAAATGCTTTCACATAATTTACTTTATTCACTGCAAAAGGTAATTTTGGCTTCATCTTTGAACAGACTCAAAGATCTCTCAAAGAGTAATGTGTGAATAAAATAGGAGTATTTATGGGGAATAACTGGAGTAATTAACTACTAGGTCAGGACACTGTCATGCCAAAAGAATGAACTGAAAGTATTTTTCTTTGAATGACATGAATGACTGGTGATTTGCTGAATCACAAAAAAGGAATCTAGGAAAGCCCTCCTGTAATCAAACTTCCTTTTTAGCTGTTAAAGCATTTCTAATGGTATATTCTGAAATGCTTTCTCTGGTCTGGTTTTATAGACAGTGGCATTTTTTATATAATCTGCAAGATACTGTTTCCTAGTGTAAAACCTCACTTGTTACTCTTAGGGGAGTATGGCACAACTGATGAGCATGTTTCATAGCTGAACTGGCCAGTCTCGGTGACTGATTAGTGTGGTTTGTATTCGTTAGACTGTTTAAGTTAGTCTGGTATTGTCTGTATCTTCGTATGTTTTTGTGACATTTCAGCCAGGGTTGAGAAAGCCTAGCGTGTGGTTCTGGAGTTTATTAAGCAAAAGCTTGCTCTCCCCCTCATGACTCTTGACAGATATCAAAGTATTATTATTTGATGCACAAGGTCCACATACTCAACTTGAAAGCCTTAAAACAGGCTCCTAGTGCTCTTTGAAGTACAAACGGTATTTGAAAAGCAGCACGTAATTAGTCTCTTGATTTCCTGATCAAATTCATTGTAACTGAGAAATAAGACTGTACTTGTGATGACAGCTCTTCAAAAGATGAGAGGTACAATGCATCAGTGAGCCACTATGTCTCTGAGTAAAAAAAGTGAAGACTGGGAGACTCTGAAATGTACTTTTTACCTTGTTTATGCATTAGATTGTAACTGAGACTCTAACTGCACCCGTTCCAGTTTGTGCAACTAGGCTTTGTTCTACTTCAATTTCTGTTGCAGTTCATTTCAGTCTATGCCAAATAAACGATGCTTTATTTGATACCTAGCTGTGGTGTGGCCTGTATGGGTTGTCTGGGAATGACGTTTGGATTTGACGTCTCATTTGAGGAGCTTCCACAGTGGCGTAGTCCTTGGACCTCTCTGAGAGAGCTCTGCAGGTCCCTCCTGGGGACAACTCTATCAGCCGATTTCCTCAGAAGAGCAGGTGGAAGTTGAGCTGGCTCGCAGCATTTTTCTGGTACTTTGATTGCAAGTCCTGATAGAGCCAGGAACATCTCCACGACTGCACAGTACTGCTCAGGGACACGTCTGTCAGGAAAATGAAAGGGTACCCATAAAGAGACCGTGTGTGACAACACGGGGAGAGTTATCACTGGTAGATGGGGCTTAGGAAGAAAAATAAACAGTGCCTCTTGTTCCGAGTAGAATTCGGAAAAGAGCTTGGGAAAGGACTGGTGGTGGGGACATGAGGTAACCTTATCCCTGAATGCTGCGTAGAGCAGAGGATCTACACAGATACGAATTTCTACAACTGGAAACGATTGCCACCAGAAGAGGCCATCTTCGTTAGGGTATCAGGAACGGGGTAAGCAGCCATGGACCTAAATGTGTGCCCAAGAAAAGGTAATACAAAGGTAAGAATTGGGAACGCTGAAAGGGACTAGCTCCTGGTGGAAGCTCAGCGGGGGGCAAACACTTGAGGTGCTCGAACTGTACGGGGGAGACGATGAAACGTCTGGGCTCTGCACCAAATCCAGTGCAGGACTACTCAAAGCATCACCTGGGTTTGGGCACCCCAAATCCCCTCGAGCAAAAAAAAAAATAATTATAAAAAAAAATCGGGGGCCGCCAGCGCCGCGGAGCCCCCTCAGAAGAGCAGGGCGGGAGAGCCTCGGCAGGGGGCAGAGCAAGCGGCGGCGGCTCCCGGCTGGCCCCGTGTCCCCAGGGGCGGCTCCTCCTCCTCCTCTTCTTCCTCCTCCTCCTCCTCCTCCTCCTCCTCCTCCTCCTCGTCCCCTCAGCGCCCGGCGGGAGCCGCCTGAGGGAGGGGAGACCCCGCGCAGGGCTCGCCCTGGGCCCGGCGGCGCTGAGGGGAGGCGGCGGCGTGAGGCGGGAGCGGCGCCATGGAGCGCTACGAGAAGCTGGGCAAGGTCGGGGAGGGCTCCTACGGCGTCGTCTTCAAGTGCCGCAACAAGGACACGGGGCAGATCGTGGCCATCAAGAAGTTCTTGGAGTCCGAGGAGGACCCGGTGATCAGGAAGATCGCCCTGCGGGAGGTCCGCATGCTGAAGGTGCGCGGGGGGCTCCGCGGGGCGCCCAGCCGTGAGGGATGAGGGCAGGGCTGTGAGGGCGCAAGGACCAAGTGCCTGGGCAGACAGGGTGACCGACGTGATAGCAGCGAGCAGACGTGGGCAGCCAAGACCCTGCAGAGAGCAAGGTGTTGAAGACGGGTCACCACGGCGAGGACCGTGCCGTTACGGACGGGTTGACGCATCCCGGCCGGCCGTCACGGCACAGGTGCCTCGGTGCGAGGACGGCGGCCGTGTGCCTGGCAGGTGGTCGGCAGCGGTCCCCTCCGTGTCCTGAGTCCCCCCCGAGATGGGGGCTGAGGTGTGCAGCAGGATGGGGCTGTGTGCGTGGCCAGCAGGTCCAGGGAAGTGATTGTCCCCCTGTACTTGGCTCTGGTGAGGCCGCACCTCGAGTACTGTGTTCAGTTCTGGGCCCCTCACTACAAGAAGGACATGGAGGTGCTTGAGCGAGTCCAGAGAAGGGCAACGAAGCTGGTGAAGGGTCTGGAGAACAAGTCTTAGGAGGAGCGGCTGAGGGAGCTGGGAGGAGGCTCAGGGGCGACCTTATCGAGCTCTACAGGTACCTGAAGGAGGCTGTAGCGAGGCGGCGGTTGGTCTGTTCTCCCATGTGCCTGGTGACAGGATGAGGGGGAATGGGCTAAAGTTGCACCAGGGGAGGTTTAGGTTGGATATTAGGAAGAACTTCTTTACTGAACAAGTTGTTAGTCACTGGAATAGGCTGCCCAGGGAAGTGGTTGAGTCACCATCCCTGGAGGTCTTTAAAAGACATTTAGATGTAGAGCTTAGGGATATGGTTTAGGGGATGATTTGTTAGTGTTAGGTCAGAGGTTGGACTCGGTGATCTTGGAGGTCTCTTCCAACCTAGACTATTCTGTGATTCCGTGTTGGACGCCGGGGCTGTGGGCTCTGTGGTGCTCTCCTGTGGAAGTGCCCGCAGGGCTGGCGCCTACACCATGGCAGCACCTCGCCTCTGCTCATCCTGCCTTCAGTTCTGCACAGAGCTCATTCTCACATGAGAGGATGGGTCTCACATTCAGCCTGTTTCCTTCCCTGATGAAGTAAAAGCACAGGAACGTTTGCAGTGGGTCAGACCCTGGGTTCATGTCGCCCACCCTGCTGGCAGTGGCCTGGAGAGTGCAGAAATGAGGAGAAAGCCAGGAGAAAGGAGAGGACGGGGTAAGATTGCCTTGCACAGACCCAGCTTCTGGCAAAGTTCCTAAGGCTGTATCCATAGCTTCATGCTTAGCAGACACTCACAGGCGTTTTCTGTTGAGAGCTTAATCGCTTTCTGAACTGGCGTATTCATCTGGTCTCCATAGCATCCTGAGGCAGTGAGTGCCACAGCTGTCAATGTGCTGTGTGGAGAAGTATTTCCCTTTATTTGTTACGGACTTGCTGCTGGGTGCAGCACACAGCACCCCCGGTTGTGTAGGAGATGTGGGGGGGTTCCCTTTTCGCTCCAGGGTACTCATGGTTTTGTACACCGCCGTCATCTCCCCACCTTCAGTTAGCTCTCTTCCCTGCAGAAGAGCAATAGCTTGAAAAACAATGAACCGATGAAAGACCAACATTAACAATGTGTTTGCTTATTTTACATTTTAAAATAATGACTTTCAGGAGGATTTTTTTTACAAGAAACCTGCAATTCAGCCTAGACACAACGCATTCCTGTAGACTGACACGGATTTAGGATTTTGAAGTTAACAAAACCCTACAGAAAGCTGCAGAGAAAGATGTGTTTTATTTAAGACTTCTTTCCCAGAATTAGTCGCTTAGTTGCTGATTTCTGCCTGAGGCCGTTCCCAGCCCTCACTGCCCGTTGGTGTCCCAGCGGTCGATCGCTCCTTGCTGTCCATGTTCCCTTCCATGGAGCCTTCCTGGGTTGCTTGCCGGGAACCGGGTGACTTTCAGACTTAGAATTAAGTGCAGGATTTCAGCTGGTTGCTGTATGTCTGGAGTTTCTCCTCCCTAAATCTCTTGTGCTCTCAGCTTGTCTTTTACTGGGCATTTATATATAAATGAATGAAGTAAATGTTGTTGTCAAAGGAATATGAAGGCCTGATTCTTTACCTGCTACAGAAAGAGGTAAAATAAGCCTGAAGGTGAGGCTAGAAGAGCCATCATCTAGGGAAAAAAATAATAATAATAAGATATTTTTCAGTTAGGTTATGTGAAAAAGCATCCTAAGTTTTCTCCTTTCTGAAGCAAAGGGATGAGGGGTGGCTGGGTGGTTTTAGTAAGCGATGCTGGAGATGCATTAAGATTTCAGTGATCTAAGAGATCTGAGAAGGAAAATAATCGCAGAAGTCCCTCGTGCAGATGGGAAATGCATCACCCTGAAGCGTACAAAGCAGCACGAGTGCGGGTAGCCGTGGCAGGACGTGTGTCGGGGAGATGTTGATTTTAACAAGTGCAGACCTGCAGAGAGAAAAGTCTTTCCAAGTTTTTCCCTGTAAATAGTAACAGTTTGTTTGCTTGTTTGTTGAGGTGGTTCCTCGCTCAGGCAACACCTCAGTGTTTGTCAAAGATGCAGAGAGATTGTGTTTCACCAGAAAAGAACGCAGGGCTGATAAATCATCATTCTGCACAACAAACACCTTGGAGATTCAAAGGGCTTTATGGCCGGGAGCCGTGGGAGGCGAGGTGGGAGAGCAGGGCTGGAAGCAGAGAGCCAAGGACCTGCGTGCTCCCCGTGCCCAAGCTCTCTCCCTCCAGAAATCCAGCTCCACGCTCTCGTGAGGACAGCCAGGACACAGAGATGGTGCCTCGACACCTCCAGCTCCTGCTACAGTTGCTCCTGAAGGCGATACCACCAGCCCGTTAATGGCAGAGGTTTCCAGAGGGTTCCTCTTGTTGTTGCTTTCCTTTCTTCTCGCGTTACAGTCGGCTGGCAACTCTTTTGTCCTCGCCTGTCCCTGGGAGGGGACACCTACCAGACAGGACCAAGGAAGCGGTCAGAAAATCTTGGTTGTTGTCTGGGTTTGATCCACGCTAGCACACGGTTTACGCGGAGCCCTGGCCTCTCACAGGGACTGAAGGAACAGTGTGTGTGTAGGAGATGCTGCTTAAAGATCAGCTCCTTGCAGCCACGCTCCGTACACCCCTGGGGCCCTGCAGGCCGCTTGAGGGCTCGGAGTGGTTTGGGTTCAGCACAACGCCCCCAGAGGCAGCTGGATCTGAGCTCCCAGGGAGGGGCAGCCCTGGTATGAGCACAGCAAGTGAACTGAGAGGAAAAAGCAGCGATAAAAATCCTGACGAATCCATCCAGACGCTGACCATAACCTGGAGAAGCTGTGACCAGACGCTTGCTTTACGCCTGTCAGAGGAGCTCTTGGCTTCCCCTAAACGTGCGTTTGCCTGTTCGGGCTCTTACCGTGTGCATTTCCCCGGCTGTTCTCCAAGGAGGGCTGATTTTCAGTGTGGGGCAGAGCCTGGACACGGCCAAGCTTTGGGCACCGTGATCAATTCTTTGTCCATGAGCACCTTTTCTAAGAGCTGCTTGCTGAAGCCAAGCCCACGGTCAGTTCCTGAAGTAACAGCACCACGAGCTGGGCTGTAGCTGAGTTTTCCTCACGTTGTGCTGTGCTTTTCCAAAGGGTTCAGCTCAGGGAATTGAGATCCTGGTGGGTGAAAGCACCGCGTCCCCCACCTCTCCCCAGACACCCCCCACCATGCAGTAACTAACCAGTCCTTCCGTTGCGTTACAGCAACTGAAACACCCCAACCTGGTGAACCTGCTGGAAGTCTTCAGGAGGAAGAGGAAGCTGCATCTGGTCTTCGAGTACTGCGACCACACGGTGCTCCACGAGCTGGACAAGCACCCCTGGGGGTGAGTGACCTGTCCCTCCTGGGAGCTTTGAGGACTCAGGGGGTGTCCACGTTGCTGCTCCGCGGTTTCCAGAGGTGGAAACAGGACAGGAACAGGAGAGGTTTCTCAGCACAGCGCCCAGGACTCGGTCTGTTACTGCGGTTCAGCAGTGAGACATCCAAAAGCAGTGCTCTGAGCCTGCGAGTGCTCCTGCACCGCTCACCTAGGTGACCGAACGCCGAGCCCGAGCATTCGGGTGATCTGTGGCTGGCTTGGCAGCAGCAGACCCAGTGCTGAGAGATCTCGTGTCCTGCTGCGGAGAGGTTCGGGCTGCCGGGCCCAGGGGCATGCAGCCCTCCTGCGTGTGGGGCAGGAGTTACCCGGAGCTGTGCCTGCACCTCTCTGCACAGCCTCAGAGAGCTCCGGAAGGTCAGAGAGCCTCCTCTTTACACAGCAGCTTGCACAACGCGTGAGCTACGTGAGCAGAAGGAACATTCCCCAGGACGGGGTTTATTCTTTGGACACGTCACGAACGACGCTCCCACTCAGTACATCGCCCCTCTTCACTCACCGGGACTCGGGGCCGTGGAAATGCCAAGCAGAAGTTCACAAATCATTTCACAGGCCCGAAGTTAAATGAATTGCCTGCAGGAGGCTAATTGGGGGTTGAGTAAACGAGAGCCTGGTATTCTCTGCGTGATACGGAGCCGTAGAACGGAGCATGCTGGCAGCGGCTTTGTGAGCCCCGTCTGAGGCTGTTCACCTGGAATCTGAAGAGAGGTGGATTTTCTTTGGAGAAAACCCTTCACGTTTTCTTTCCCTTCATCACACCTGCAGCCTGAACGTGTAACACCCAGCTGCATGAACTGCTTTTGATCTACTGCAGGTGGTCAAGTCTGTTGTGGTCGGGATAAAGATGGGTGGGCACACGTCTCTTTGCACGACGCTTCCAGGTAATTTGTCCCTTTCTCAGGCTGTCGGCGCAGAACTCGTCACTCCAGGACGTTTCTGCAAGGAACCTCAGGCTTTTCTACAGCAGTGTCAGCACCAGACCTGCAGCACTGACAGCAGATGGGATCTTAAAGCCAGCCTCTTGCAATTTTTTTTGGTACTTTATGATGAATCAAAATGTTTGCAGCATTAATCATAGGAAATAAAATTGGATTTGAGCTTGAAACTGCCAAAACTGTCGCGCCGCCTTTCCTGGCGGGGCTGAAGACCGTTCCGGGCAGCCAAAGAAGAGGAGAGGAGGCGGAATCTTTACCGTGTATTTTTTCTTAGAACTGATTGACAGCCACGGGAGGAAAGGAGCAGAGATACCAACCAAAGCACTTTGTGCTCTTGTAGGAACATCCTTCCTGTCCCATTTGGGCACCATTAGTGACACAACGCTGCAGGTCAGAGCACGCGTCTCCGCTGTGGCTACTTCTGAGCAGCTGCAGAGGCAGAAATGCCCCCTGGCATTTCAGGAGGATTGCGAGGAAGTGGGGGTGCTGCACACAGCCACGAGACGGGACCGGACACGGAGCCGCAGGCATCGACACGCGGTCAGCAGGCTTATGCTGCTGGGACTGAGTGGTACGGGACGCTCCGCAGCGCTCCTCGTTGCCATAGATCCTCGTGTCGTACTGCACCGACTGGATTTGGAAGCGGCGTCCGCTTTCTCTTTGAGCTCTGCAGCAGGGGAAGGGGTACCAACAGCCTTTTCCACCAGCATCCCGGCCTGACAGCTTCCCTGCAGTGGGAGAGCAAGGAGCTGAGGGTTATTGTGTGTTTCTTGTAACATTTATAGCAAAAAAATGCAGCCGGCGTTTGTCCTCTGCATTTTCTGACTTGGTCCCCCACTGGTTTGCTCAGAATCCCGTACGATTGTGTAGCACAGGCCTCCTCTTCCCTTTTCCTGTAACAGTGAGGTTATTTTTGTGACCAAAGTTAACGCTGTGCTTTTTTACAACAGGGTGCCAGAGCATCTAGTCAAGAGTATAACCTGGCAGACGCTCCAGGCTGTGAACTTTTGCCATAAACACAACGTAAGTGCCCTGAACAGCACTGATCAGTGGCGTGGCTTCGGATGAGAGGTTCCGGTGCCGTTTTTCTGATGGCGGGGTTGTCGTGGGAAGAAGTTAGAGGTGCCACGTCCCATTTTGAACAGAAAACACGCACCTGAAACGTCAGCGTGTACCCACGACAGCTGCACGTAGTCACGCAGGTCCCTTGGGCTTGCTGTCGAGAAATGATTTGCACTAACGACCTTAAACCAGCTTCCAGGCTGAACAAGAATATATCCTTGTACGTTCCCTGTGTCTTGTTTTCTGTTATAATAAAACAGTTTACAACCCCTCCCCTGCTTTCTGGGGGGAGATGAGAGCTCTGTGCACGGCAAGTATTTTGCAGAATGCTTTAAGAGGCAGGGAAGGAGCCTTTTGGAGAAGTCCTTTAGGCAAACTTAGCGGCGGTTGTCTTTGGTTTTGTTTATCTGCCAGTGTTTGAGGTCGAGGAGGCTGGCAGGAGATTGCTCTGGAATGGCTGTTTTGTCTTTGCTCGAAGAATTATGTCCGGCTGAGACACAGGAACTTGGTCATAGGTCTGTCCTGCTTCCAGGGTTTGTTGTTCTGCTGCTTCTTTCTGCTCCCTCTCTCAGTCTGAAAGATTTAACGGAGCTTTAAAGCCAAGGAAACAATTAGATGCGGCAGTGTGACCTGCTGTACGTCACAGGTAATGAGTTTTTATGCAGTTGCCCTTTTCTGGAACTCCGTGGCACGGGTTTAACAAGGAGCACTTCAGTCCTCAGGAGCAGACAGAGCGATTTACCACCAGCTCAGCTAGGAGAAGCCCGAGGTGTTTGCTTTGCCAGCAAAATCCTTTGCTTGTCCACTAGCTCATCAGGAAATCAGTTCCTGGACTTGACTGAGGAACTGATCCCATGGAGCCCCCCACACAACAGCTCCTCTCATCGGGATCACCCCGCGAAGACAAAAACACTGAGCCCCTCTTTAGGAGCGTGTTGTACGAACCTGCTGAAGGTGAGCTGATTTCTAGAGAGCCAGGCTAAGGGACGCAGCAACCTGCCCCGTAAACCTCGCTCCTCCCGCTAGCTGATTCCCAGCTGGTGCTGGGGAGCTCAGCCGGTACTGTCCAGGTGATAAGGATGCGTGCAGTCGAGGCTGGGTGCACGGTGTCTCATCCCGAGCACGAGGTACAGGCCAGGTAACTGCCATGCCCAGCAGGACGGGACTTTAGCTGCTGTTAAGGAATCCTTTCGCCTTCTCTCTCAGCAGAAATGATTGCGTGGTTAGCATTCACGGCACAACTTGCACGGGGTGTGTGGCTGAATGAAGTTATTTATCCGAGGCCGGGTTAAATACTTGCTGCTAACCTTGGGTGTGTTTTCTTTTGTCTGTTTGTTGTTTGTTTCCAGTGCATCCACCGAGATGTAAAGCCAGAAAACATCCTGATAACAAAACACTCGGTCATCAAACTGTGTGACTTTGGATTTGCTCGCATACTGAGTGAGTGCTGGCCAGCTGCTTACACGTGAAGCTCAAATGGGACGTAGCTTCAGGCTTTAAACCCCAGTCAAGCCTCAGTTGTGTTTGACGAGCCCGTAAATCATCATGTATAACTTATAAGGGCCGGCACTTGCTAGAGGCTCTGCTAGAGGCTTTGGAGATGCCTGGGTTGAGACCCCCAGCGCAATTTACACGGAGCCAGCCAAATGCCTCTGTAAATAAACGGCGTCGGAGCTCCCCGCTGTGGTGCGGGAGCTGCTGGATGGCAGTGAGCTCGGGCACCTCTCAGCCGCCTGCATGGCTTGTGCAACGCTGGAGACCCAGCTGCAGTTCCCTGGCAGGAGGGCAGCCTTTGGCAGCAGGCACTGTCTCTGCAAACAATGCCTTCACATTTTCCGTCGTCATAACCCCCTTCATCTGTATTTTTTTTAGCTCTCGTTCAGACAAATCATGTGGGCTTTGAGAAGTGACCACTGGCTGCTGCAAAGCTCGGCATGTTTTTGAGAAAAATATGGTCTTGATTTTCCCCAGCCCCCAAACGTTTCCAAGTTGGGCTCTGCTAGCGGCCAGTGACTCATCCTGTTCCTGTAGCTCTTCCCCGTGCAGAAGGTGCTCTTGTTGCCGCCCCAGCATCCGTAACAACCGCTTGCATCCTGTCTTCTCGCTCTGCCCCCACACCCCTGTTTGTTCCCCTCCTCCCGGATCCCACCCCAGCTGGGCCAAGCGACTACTACACGGACTACGTGGCCACCAGGTGGTACCGCTCCCCGGAGCTGCTGGTGGGCGACACGCGGTACGGCCCTCCCGTGGACGTCTGGGCCGTCGGCTGCGTCTTCGCCGAGCTGCTGGCCGGGGCGCCCCTGTGGCCTGGCAAGTCCGACGTAGACCAGCTCTACCTCATCCGCAGGACCCTGGGTAAGCGTCCCGACGCCTCCGGCACGCCCAGCTGACCCAGGAAGGGTTTAAACGGAGGTTAAACCAAAGGCCTGTTACCCACGTAACACTCGAACTGATCCAGTCTCGTTGCTTCCATTTAGTGTTGGTGTGTAACATCTTCTCTGTGGGGTGGCAAGGAACAAACCCCCGTTTAGATGAAATTCTTGGAGCGAACAGAGAACTGTAACTTGTAGTGAGCAATCACAAAGCTATAAAGGTGACGGGTGGCTATAAACAGATGAGCTCCTTAGCCAGAAACCCAGTTTGATTGCTTCATCCTCCGGAATACATTCGAGCCACTGTTAGCTGAGTTATATTGGTTTATTTTCCATGATAGGGTCTCAGCCAGAAATTCTCTTTTGATCCAAGAGGTGGACGGAGGCAGAATCAACACCAAAAAGCTCCTCGGCCAAAGCTGTGTCATTGTGGCGCTCTGGCTGTTGTACTGCTTCTTTTATTACATTCATTTTAAACATTCTGCTTGCTCCGAGCTGCCGTAAGCTTCAAAAACAACCCTGAAGCTGCACTGGGGAAAAAGCTCTTCCAGTTACTCATCCCAGCCCGGGCAGCTCCTGCTGGGATTTCAGATGGGCCGGGGTTTCAGATGCCGGTAGGTGTTTGCACAGCACCCTCTAGCTATGATGCCCGAACACATTCCCACACGGTCACGCCTGGTGGAGGTACCGGGGGCTGGCACAGAGCAGATGCGGTTACAAACCTTAGTATTTCTTCCACCTCCTCCCAGTGCGTTCTTCTATTGAGGGGTCTTTTTCCCCGTGGAAATCCTAATTTGCAGTTTCCCAGACAATGAAGTGCTAAATCTAGCAATTTGGTGTGAGGAGATAGACAGAAACGTGTTTTTCAAAGCCCCCAGCTGTACTGACCGCAGTTCATACCGACCACTGCTGCGCAGCACAGAACCTCAGGGCTTGGGAGAGGAAGAGGCGCAGCAGCTGGGTGCTCCTGCTCCAAACACTGCTCCCAGCAGCTGCGTTTCTTGGTGTTATTTACAGCAGGACGCCCCAGGCAGCTGTGACTGCAGGCAGGCAGAGGTGTGTGGCCCTGCCGGTCGTTCAGCACAGACACGTGGCTGTGGAATCCCTGGTGTGCTAGATGGCTGGATGTTTTCACAAAGGAGTACTTTGTCAGCTCACCTGATGCTTACTCCATCTCTACCTGTTCTTTTCGATGCTGTCAGCCTTGTTAGAGGATAAGCTAACTTTTTTTTTTCTTTCTTGGCCAAAGGGGATCTTATTCCCAGGCACCAGCAAGTGTTCAGCACCAACCAGTTCTTCAGCGGGGTGAGAATTCCGGACCCAGAGAGCATGGTAAGAGCTCCCTTCGGATGCATTCCCCTTGAGCCTAGCACTGCCCAGCAATCCATCTGCAGGGTTAAGGAGACATAGAGCCTGGGACAGAGAAACGTCCCTGCCTCTTTTTCCTGAGAGTACAGGTCCCCTGCCTTGGAACTAGAGCTGGAAAAGCTTTGCTGTGCAGAACTTTTTCCCTATCCAAAAGCTTCGCCTGTGACTTTGTGCATGTCTGCTACATGGTTTGGAGGTGGCTGAACCCCTCTCATGGCTTCTTAACTGATACCATGTGTAAAAGCAATCAAGCAAATAATGAATATCCTTCTCCCCCTCTTCTGGTGGCACAGCAGCCAACCCACCTGTTCGCAGTGTTGGCAGGCAGCTCCCTGCTCAGCGACGTGTGTCTGGTGAGGTACAGGTCACGCTGCTACGGAAAGCTGGCCCTCTGTACCCTGGTGAAAGAAAAGCTTGCTAACCTGAGTACACACTTTTTTTTTCCTCCAGGAGCCACTGGAAATGAAGTTCCCCAGTATTTCACACCCTGCTTTAGCTCTGATGAAGGTAAGCAAGCTGTCACAGGACGGCTGGGGCTGGTGGGGAGCTCTGGAGGTCACCGGTCCCACCCCGGCCTCAAGCAGGGCCACCCAGAGATGGGTGCCCAAGAGCTCTGCGCTGACACTTAGCAAATGCAGTCTGATTCAGGTGGTAAATGGCTTGGGATGTGGCTACTGGATAATCAGACAGGAAAATGGAGCTCGAGGGGACTTGGGGAAGACTTTTAATCCACTTCTCTTTAATCCACTCATCTTTAGCATGGACGTGGAAAACACCGCACTAGGAAGATGCGCTAAATGGAAACTGAGGATGAACGCCTTAAAATTAGGGTGCAGCTTTCAGTAGTGCTGCGCTAAACACTGGAACAACCCAGCTAGTGATGCAGTGCATTCCCATTTAAGAAAGCTGTTCTAGTTCAGATGAAAGTTATGGGCTTAGCTGTTTGTTGAGACGTGATGGTTTGCTGCACCACACAACTGCAGCTGTTCCTGTAGCCTCAGTTCCTGTCAATGCCTTGTGTCAGAAGAGGCAGTCGTTCAAAATGAGCTGCTTTGCAAGCTTTGTGCTGACTCTGAAAAGCCAGGCTCTTAGAATTAATTAAAAAAATTAAGGCATATATCTGTGGGAATAGTCGCTGGCTGTGGTGAGTAGGTGGAATTGTGCAGACGTTTTTATCAAGTGCTCTGTGTGATCCTTTGCTTGTTCTTTTCTAAGGGCTGCCTTCATATGGACCCCGCAGAGAGGCAGACATGTGAGCAGCTGCTGCAGCATCCCTATTTTGACAGCATTAGGGAGGCAGGAGATCCGGGGAAAGAACATGAAAAAACAGCTCGGAAACCAGCCAGGCTGACACGGAAGCATGTGCCAGGGGTAACGTTTTCATAGTAGTATTTAATGTTCTTTGTCTAACGAGGGAACTCGTTTTCTTTGCTTGGTTCCCAGGAGCTGCTCCTCCTGGCAGTTAAGGGTGAGGCAGAGGTCTCACACTGGACCAATCTCAATTTTAGCCCAAGGAGAAAATCAATCTCCTGGCTACCAGGTGACTCAGGACAAACTGAATTCTGCACGGCAGCTCCGTGGAGTCACTGGAGATGAGCAGCACAGCAGTGAGAGATCAGGGTTATCTAGGAACGTGCATTCCTGAAGTATAGCGGGACAGCTGAACATCTGGTTTAATTCGGAGTTCTCCGGGATCTTCTTGATGCTTTTGAATCCCAAATTATAAAAAATGGCAAAAATGCCCGGTTCCATTTGTAACTACTGATGGGATGAGATCCCTTACTGACTTCCAGACGCTAGACAATGCAGTGGGCATTTCTGCAGCTGAAGCGGCCAAGCAAATATTTTCCTGCCGTTTCACTCTTTCCAGACTCCAGCCCAAGCCTTCAAATCCTTCCCACGATAAGAGTCATTCAGCAGTTCTTGCTTCTGATGATCTGTATTCCCCATGACAGCTGTAATACTGAACTGCTACCAAGCTGGAAATGCAGGACGGAGAACTGCTGGAGCATATCGTTTCCTGGATCCAACTGACTCACCTCTTGCATTTCTCTGACACGGGATAGAACTGTATTTTTTCCCCTGGATGTTTGGAAGAAATACCTTTAGTGAGCTATTCTGGTTGCAGTCCAGTTGTAGAACACCAGACCCATGGCTCTTAGTTTAAAAAGTATAGGATCGCAGTACAAATAGTTTTAGAGCTTCTACCTGTTAGCAAAATGAAGTGCGTGCTTTATTCCCATTTCAAACACACACACACAACGTAATTTCTGCTTTACCTGCAGTGCCTGCCTCAGTTAACCAGCAGTAACGTTCTGCCAGCTCTGGACAGCAAGAAGTACTTCTGCAAAACAAGGAAATCAAACTACCATTTCCCTAACATCTAAGCGGATGGAAGATTAAAAACTACTTATTGCTCAAAGCTCAAGTTGTTCAGCATTTATAAAAGGAGGAGATGGGGTGGAAAAGTAAATTACTACACGTTATGACATATAAACGTGGCCTCTAATGGAAGGAAGGCGATGCACTCCATGCTCACGTTGGTGTTCTGTGTACAAAGGAAACCACGTTTGGTTTGCTTTAATTCACGACTGCTTACTGGTTCAGGATTGCTGCAAACCAGTGTTTACAGCGTGAATCTTAAGAACTCTGTTGCCTATCTGTTGCCTGTAGCTGAGACTTGGCAGAAGAACTGCAACCTTGCCAAATAAACCGGAGAGTCCCACTGTGTCCGAACAGTTTTAGACTGGGGCTAAGTAATTGATCCTGCAAGGAGCTGTAACCTTATTCCCTGTGTGAGTGGAAGACAGATGTGCGTGTTCATGGAGCCGAGACTGAAGCCAGGCTACCTAACTGGTCCAGTTAGTTACAAACCTGCTGCAACAGCACTGCTTTAAAGATACGTCTGTCTTGTGTACTGCATTTATGTATCATGGAGTATTAAAGCACTGGCAATCACTTAGACTTACTGGAAGGCTCAACAGGTACGGTTACCAGAAGGAGAACGTAATTAATAAAAATCTATTTTTTCTTTAGTCGTTCTGGAGTTTCTCCTGCCTGTTCCTTCCTTGCGTTATGAGGTTATTTTTATTTGCTGTTTTGGTCAGTAGTGAAGCCACTTGCCTGTAGCGATCAATTGTTTTTATCAAAAACCATTCCTGAATGTAATTTATAACAAGAGCCAGACACGGGCAGGAATTCTACCTAAGTACGTGTATGAGAACAAACGTTGGGGTTTGTGTAAGTGCAGAATGTAATATCGTGTTTGAATAAACGTAGCTTGTTTGTCCAATTTACGGGCTGTGGTTCACTGCATCAAATTTTAATGATACTCAAGGAACATCCTCTTCCTACTTGACAACTGCAGCAGAAACGTTTCCTTTTCCCAGCACTGCTATTTTAATCTTGGACGTTGTTGGGTGCATCAGGAGTTTTGGTTACGCTCAAAAAGCTTTGTCCTTCGGTATGGTTTAGTCACCTCATTCCGTATATTTACAAGGTACCCAGCATCAGTTCCTGGACGTGGTCCTGGGCACTGCAGGCTGGAGGGAATTTCATTTCTTGTCACTATTCATGCCTGCTCTGCGCTAGGAGATACCGTGAAGAATCAGCCCCATGACGCAGGCAGCACAAAAATATTATCCTTTCCAGTGCTTGGCACCATTTACCTCAGAGGACAAGATGACAATCAGGGGTAAGAAAAGAGAATCTCAGTTATGGCAAGGTAGCCGTGCTCAAGACAATGCCATAAACCTGCTTTCTTGAAGTCGCCACCTACCGCCTTTCTCTCCACTACCACCGAAGCTAGGAATTGGACTAAAAATGCTACGTTCTTGCAGAGGGTGAATCGTTCTCCTGTTTAGCAGAAGTGACGTGGTTGCAACTAACCACATACACAGAATTTAGTCCATGTCAGCGTACGGCAAAAATGTGAGCAAAGGCGTATCTAAAGAGAACCTGCTTCTCCACAGATAGAGATGTACACTTCATCAGCTGAGGTTTTTATGAAGTCGGCCTGCCTGTCTGTCGTTTAATCCATCAAAAACAAAGGCTACACCAGTCAAAGTGTCAAGAACAGGAGAAAGGCCCATAGGCTATTTATAAAACCACTCATTGACCGGGTGAGATGCTCAGAGGGTAAGCAGCTCTCTCTCATTCACGCAGCCTCAGCACCACATAATAAAAGTGCACAGCACTGCTGTTTCAAACACTGACATTCCTTTCGCTGACATTTTGCACGTGATTTTTCGTGCAATTAAATACTTGATAACTTGTAATAGATGCATTAACAGCTTCCTGTAAAATCAGAAACTAACATTACACGGAATCCTGCCTTCACGGTTGTTGGTTCACCACGTGGTTTAAGCTTAGTGAAATCTAATTACATATTTTGTCAACAGATTGCATGCAGCTTTTAAGGCTGGATGGAGAGATGTGGGCTTACTTCCATACCTGGAAGTAGGGTAACATCTGCAACTTCATTTATGCAGCGTATGGTAAATACTGTGAAACCAAATACCTTTCATTTATGTGAAATTGCATTTATTCTAAATCCAGCTCCAGCTCTAAGTTTGGCAGTGCCTGCTGAAGGACACGAGCAGTAGTTTCTTTCTGTCTTATTCCAGGAAGGTCACTCAGATACAAATACTCCAGGTTCCTACAAATACAGACAAAGAAAAGTTAGCAACTACTAGTTAACCACTGACTTAGGAATGAGACAAAGGGTTGTTCACTGCAGCTCTTACGACTCTTTTAAAGGTTACTGGTTAATGGAAGATTCTTTCTCAAGTGGGTGCTCTAAGTTTTTAGTTTATCGTAAGTTGATGAACTATTCAAAGTCCTTAACAAAAACTTCGTGTAGGATGAAATCCAGCTCATCCCACCACCCATTTGTAGATGCCTGTAACTCTGCTAACACCAGAACAATTCCGAGTTACTTCAAGTCCACAGTCCAACAAAGCACACATGATGTGCTTCAGAGCCACAGAGGAGCACAGCATCCAGCTCGTACCTCCTCCCACGTCTGAACACTAGTAGAAGACCTGCCCTGAGACCTTTAAGGCTATGTTGAGCACAAGATACACACGGGAAGCTGTGTACGGTGTAGAAAGTCAATAAAAGTTACAAGACACCATGAAAATCAACCACAATGGGGTGTCAGGAGTAGAAGCCGTGGTGATCAGCAGTTCCTTATTCTCAAGCAAAACCACCCCAGTGAGCTAACATGAAAGGAAGCAGCGTTCAGCCATTCCATCACTGCTCTTGCCAAGGCTGTGTTGGCAGAGAGCAATTTGTGCAGTCATCAGCACTGCCTAAGTTACTTCGGGTGTAAATGGGGCATGCTACGCTCAGCTCTAAAGACAGAAGCACCCCTTATCGATCCACATACTGTAGCAGATGTTTCTGGCTTTCTCAGCTGCAGGCTTCAGTGCTATATTAGGTACCTGATACCAACCCTAAGCAGCTTTTTAATATTGACATGTTAATTCACGTCTTTTCACAGCTAGCCACAACAATTAGTCTTCAAACACACTTGAAGAAACATTTCCAGTGGTGGCATCGCCATCCCTCCCAGGTTGCCATTCAGGTCAGTTCCTCAAACCCAGCCATCCCACAGCCACACACGTCTGAAACAGCCCGGGAACAGTCAGACTTTAACCTTTCCAGCCAGCATAATCCCAAAGCTGTGGGGTGATAGAGGAGAGCTCAGCAGTTCACGTACGTCAGCTTGTGCAGGGCAATGATGCCTTTATCTGTGACGTTCCCACAGGAAATTATCTTCAGCTGCAGGAGACTCTTCTGTAGATTCTCCGTCTCACTGAGCCTCTTCAGACACTCGTCCTGTATGTAAATACACTTCTGCAGCTTGATTTCTGTAACATGTTCGAGACCATCTGGAAAGACAAAAAGTATTTGCTTCTGAGTACCAGCAACAACTCGTACTGGCTGTTAAATTTACAGATTTAGTAACTACTTCCACACACAGCAACATGCTTCGATATGCGGGGAGCGTGGGGGGGACACGTAATGCATAATGAATCTCCAAAATCCCTTTATGGGACTTGAAATTACAGAAACCCTAAAGTCTGCACCCTTCTGGTAATATTCTAACAGCTCTGACATGGGCAAGTAACAACTTCTGCAAGTCTGGGTGATACAGAATGACTGAGTTAGGAATGTAATCATGGATGTAATTCCAATTAAGGGGAAAAAAGGATCTGCTCCCCATTCCACTTTTTGTTACTTAAAGGAAACCTGCAACACTTTTTAATCTCCTTATTACATAAGAAACGGAGTGCTTGCTTTTTGTAAGATCACCATAAATGCCTGCAGAACAAGCAGTATTGTAACATCAGAAACATCACTTGGTTTAGAAGAAAAAGAATATTTTAAATAGTGCCTTTTGCTACCAACTACTTAACTGTAAACCCGATGAAACAGAAAATGTTTTTTGCATTTCCTTAGTGCTACTGTGACTTCAGGTAAGGGCTGAGGAAGTTCCCAATTTCTTCTTGCTTCACAGCAAATGTGCAGCAAAATTTTAGGACCTGCTAAATCTTTGTAGGGCCATCTTAAGGGAATGAAAACAAAATATTTCTCTAAATCTTACTACAGAATGAGGAAACGACCCAGTTATTCGTATTTTGATGCAACTGAAAAGAACTAAGACCATTCAGTGTATTGTTCACACTGCTGGGTCTACATTACCCAAATAGTCAAATCCTCTGTACATGATGCAGGACTCGGTGGCGTTAATTGCTTCGATCTTGTGTTTCCCCAAAGGCCCAGTGGGGAGACCGTTGTAGTCCTGCTGCCACTTCTCGGAGCCTTGATAGCGCACCAGGGCTCCGCACCGCAGCAGCCACTCTGAAGCTGCCCTGTCTGGTCCAACTGCTTGTATGCGTTCATAGTCCACTCTGCCAAGACAGAGAGAGCATTCACACGTTTATTATAAGGTAGTAGATTTATTATCTTTGTAGTAATACCGCGTAAGAAATATACAGTTACAGACACAATATCAGAAGACTAAGAATATGATTTCCTGGAAGTGTTTTAAATATACTTATTTGGATCATGTTGGTTCTTAATCAGCCTGGCATTTGTTTTGTTGTCATCATTTTTGTTGTGTTTTTGTTTGTTTGTTTTGTTTTTGATTTAATTTATTTTAAATAGCAGCTACTTTTGGTAACAAATGCAGTTTGACTTGGCACACGTTAACTGTTCTAATTGTTTGCTTCCATGTCTGTAAGAAGAGATTAAAAACACACACACAAAACACTTTTCTCTTTCCAGAATAAGGTTTCACAACAACTGCAAATTTGTCTTGCAAAGATACCTTGATTCTATAAGAATATAGAATGGTTTGGGCTGGCAGGGACCTTACAGCCCATCTAATTCCAGCCCCTGCCATGGGCAGGGACCCCTCCTACCAGCCCAGGCCGCCCCCAGCCCCATCCAGCCTGGCCTGGATTTTATGTTTAATCTAAACCTATTTTAGCTTAAAAATATCCCTTGTCCTATCACTACCCATATTGCCTGCCATACGTAAGTCATTCCTGAAGGCTTTTCCTCAAGAATTACAGCAAATAGTTAAAATCTCCAAATCTATTCAGGAAAAGGCTATCTTTCTTAGTCTGGTGAGGCTTATGTAGAATACATAAGGCTGTTAACTACTGGTAAAAGTTATGAAGAGAGAAAGAGCTACACCGAAAAAGACTTTATCTTTCTAGAAGAGAAAGATAAAGACTTTATCTTTCTGAAGGGCTTTATCTTTCTGAAAGTAAACATGAAATCCTTGTGCAGCAGAACGTTACTAAATGTTGGCCAGATGCTTTTCTGAATGAATCCCACTTGCCAGCCTGCCTCAGCTACCCCAAGGAGGGGGCGAAGCGCACCCTTCCTCTGGCACCCCACTGCTTCATAGCTGGAAACATGAAGTCCCAACCCTGCCAAGCATCAACACGCAACCTGGGGGAAAGGCCACTGATGACAGAAAATGTTCTCTGCCATCCTGGGTCTTAGCCGGCCCCTCTTCACATGCTGTGAGGTGGATGTAGCAGACCCACCCGTCCGTGCCTTACTTGTTGAACACGGCGTTCAGCCACCCCCAGAAGTGTCTGCTCGTGCCCGGAGCCAGCACCTTGCCCAGGCTGCGTGCTGGCGACACCGCTCTGCCCACCAGCATCGCGTCCTTGAAAATAAAAGGAGAAAGGGAAAGATGAGCCGCCGCTCGCAGCCCCGCCAGGCCCACCCGCTCCCTCCAGCCCCGCGGGGCGGCGTCTCCAGGGGAAGCCCCCCTCAGCCCCGCCTCGGGGCCTTCCCTCGCACCGGGGTGTCCCCAAAGCCGACCGGCCCGGCCCTACCCTGCCCAGGCCGCCCCTCTCCGCCACCAGGAGCGGAGAAGGAGGAGGAGGAGGAGGAGGAGGAGAAGAAGGAGAAGGAGGAGTCCGACCCGGCGCGGTGTCCCTCACCGCCCCCAAAATGGCGGCGGCGGCGCTGCTGCGGCCGCGGGCGGGCAGCGGCGGGCCCGGGGCGCTGTGGCGGACCCAGCGCCGCCAGCGGAGGTGAGGCCGCGGGGAAGGTGCGGGGCGGCTCTGTCGGAGCCCCGCAGCCTCCCTTCGGTCCCGGGGGACCCCGAGTCCTTCCCTCACACGCACCCCGGGGCGGGAGGGGGGCGCCCATGGCAGGCGCCTCGCCCGCCCTGAGGGACGCGGCCCCGCCGGGGTTGTCCTCACCGCCACCTCCCCGTGTGTTTTGTAGCACTTTCGACGTGGCCGTGGTCGGTGCGGGCATCGTGGGGCTCGCCTCCGCCCGGGAGCTGGTCCTGAGGCACCCCGAGCTCGCCTTCGCCGTGCTGGAGAAGGAGAAGGAGCTAGGTATGGTGGCTGCCTCCCGGAGCCGGCTGTGTTCGTGGGTGTCCCGCTGCTGGTCTGTCAGAAATCGTTACTGAAACACCTCCACCAAAACATCACTAGTTTGTAAGCGGGTATTTGAAAGGAGGCGCTTCTTGGGGCGGGTGAGCACCACTGGGAGAGCGCCTGCCCTTGTCATTGAAGCAAGCGATGGTTTCCCCATGGGATGCGCGTCTTTGCTCCCACGCACCAGTGGCTTTGCCCCGGTGGGATTTCTTCCTTCTCTCAAGGACGTGTCCATCAGGTGTCTGTCAGAGCTGCCAGCAGTCTGCCTTGCTGCCGGAATTGCTAGGCTAGTCAGGAGACGTGGTCTGTGCCGCCAGCTTCTACAGACACGTGTGAAAGGTAGCGGTGAGGAAGCACGGACAATGACTGAAGGAAGGAGCAGCGCAGGTATCACTCTTACTGCTTTTACCTTTTCCTGCTGTTGCAGAGAGATGAGGATGAGTCTGGTTTAGTGCCTTACAGAGTGGGAGCAATTTAAAAACATTTGGGTGTTGCTGGTCTTGGTGCTCTTTACACTTCCGTATTGATTGCTAGCGCTGTAAACCACAATCGTTTGCCCCTTGTTTCTCGATATTCCTGAAGATGCTGCACAGGGTGCTCCCAGGTGTGTGGGAGGTCGAAGGTAAAGTAATGATAGCTGGGCAGATACTGCTAGTTACTGGCCCAGCATTAGCCAGAGGAAAGTGGCACAGCTCCCACTGTTGCCTGCTTACATCAGAGTGGTTATTTTATGTGTTGAGGGATATGGGAAATCTTGAGGCACTCAGCACCTGGGCATCTCTTCTGGCTTTGAAATAATAAAGACTGAGCCCTGTTGCTTCGTTGTTTGAAAGCAACCCTTGGGAGCTGGTATTTTAGGAGGGAGAACCTCTTACTTCAACTTAAATCACTTTGATAAAACATGTTACGGTAAAATGAAATTATTTCAATAAAATGCTCGATATTTTCACCTCCATTTTACTTGGTTACTTTGTAACTAATTAAACTGAAGTAACTAAACAGCAAGCTGATCCAGTTCACAAGTGTGTGAAAGGTGTACCAGTCCTGCCAGCATGTCCAAAAAAAATTGAAGATTACAATGACGTTACTTTACATGAGGCCTTTAAGGATGCATTTCACTTTAAAAAAGGAATTTCTTAAAGCTAATTTTAACATGTAGAAAGGTTGGATGGATTTGCATGCAATTGTAGCTGTTGGAGGAAAAACTCCCCCCACACGTTGATTCAGCACATTTCAATCCGTGATGGTTTGTTGGTTTGTTATTAACTAGCTGGTGCTGTGTCAGTGTTTTTTCTAGCTTTTCGGATTGGGATTTTGAATCGTGTGCGCTGTGCGGTTATCTTAGTTGAGCATCTCTTGTTGTAACGCTGGTTTATGGCAGGAACTCAAATTGCTTACTTTTCTGACAGCTGAAATAACGAACCACTCTTGGGAACGTGTATTTTAATAGTGTATTTTTCTTTCTATTTAGCTCATCACCAGAGCGGACATAACAGCGGTGTAATTCACAGTGGAATTTACTACACGCCTGGATCTCTGAAAGCTAAGCTGTGTGTGCAGGGTGCAGCTCTCTGCTATGAGTACTGTGACCAGAAGGGAATTCCATATAAGCAGTGTGGCAAGGTATAGGAACTGCTGTGTGATTTTAACTTTTGAAACTTTAACCGTAATGTACGTTACAATGTACAGCATGTGCCTGGGTATGGTATTTTCTTCCATGTTGCTTTTCTGCAACTTGCTTCCTTCAGAATGAAGGTCCTTTTTGTTTTATTTCCAGCTACTCAAGTTAGTTCCTTATCTGAGCCTGAAGAATAACCCTCCTTGTCTGGGGCTGAGCTGAAATAGCCTAGGTAACGGTGGAAAGAGGGCACCCACGCAGAGCCACTACCTCCAAGGAACACAAAGGCTTTCAGTATGCACATGCTATGCTTCTAGGCTCTGAAAAGACTCAGACTTGAATACAGCTCTAGGTGTGACCTAGGTACATGCATTTATACCATGTTATATTCAACTAATACAACCTGAAATGCTGGAGACAGAAGAGTGGCTGTACTGATGCAGATTGGGGTTCACCCAACCTGGTTCTGGAGTTACCTTCACAGACCAAGGGAGGAATGCAGACAGGACAAACAAATGTGTTAATTGTTAATTCTCCCAGCTTCCAACTGTTTTCAGCTCAGGTTATTCTCTGAGCCGCATCCGTTTTGTCTGCGTTAACTCAATGGATTTCTTGTCCAAGTGTTTTTCAGTTAAAAGCGTTTCCAGAGATGCACAACCTGTTGCATGAAGAACTACCTCCTCTTCTTTTGAAACTGGCTCCTGCTGGCTTCATCTAATGGCCCCCAGCCCTTTTATTGGAAGATGTGGTGAACAGCTGATCTGTGCTCATACCCTCCAAGCCATGTTTAAATTTGTATTTCCTCCCCCCAAGAGTCATCTCTTGTAGCTGATGAGTCTTAGCCTGCTCAGTCATTCCTCTTAGAGAAGGTGCCTCGTGACTCTTGTCATCCCTGTCATCTGAACCATTTCTACTTCAATGCATCTCTGACACAAGATGAGTACCAGTGTTCAGGGTGTGGTCAGACTGGATTTTTGCAGCGAGATAGTAAAGTTCTCTGTTATTGTCCTGTATCCCTTTCCTAATTGTTCCTAATGCTCAGTTTAGGTCATCTGGACTGTCAGTAGGCATGAAGCTGATGTTTTCGTAGGATCATCTGTCACAACCCCCAGACCTTGCTCCTGATAACTTTGAACTTGGAGCCCTTGACTTTATGCATGAGGCTACAACTTTTTTTTTAATGTGATTATCATTTCACATTACTCTGCGCTGAATTTCATCTGCCATTTTGTTGGCCTCTCGTTCACCTCGGAAGGTCCCTCTGCAGTTTTTCACAATCACCTCTTCTCCGAACCACCTTTGAGTCACTCTAAACCAGCACTGACTTTCTCTCCTCCCTGGTTTCTCCTTTGCAGGTCACTCACAAATGTCTCAGACAACACATGCCTGTCTTTTAGAAGTGTTCCGCAGACCCTGTCTGATGTGATGAGGGCCGCTTCGAGGCCTCCTAGCTCAGGGGCTTCTCCTCAGCCCCGTTTGGGAGCTGGGTGCTGATTTTTTTTTGGCAGGACTGTTCATGCTGTGCTCCCTAAGCTGCAGCGCTGGTCACAAGATGGCACTGTGGGTTTGTGCAGAAACACACCTGGAGTTAAAAACCTGCTCTCAATTCAGAGCACCAAGAGCCGTGGTGCTCGGGAAGGGCTAGCACAGCCCCTGCAGCGTTTGCTGGCACCGAATTTGTGTATTTCTGTATCACCTTCCTCAGCAGTGTTTATTCCAGAGAAAATGATACTGGGGCTTTACATCTGGTTTTAAATAGAGCAGCCCCAGGCTTGGAGAACTTGGTGCTTTGGCAGTGCAGAGGTGCCAGTGCTGCCAGACTGAGCAGGGCCTGGAAGTAGCGTGGTCTGTGCAGACTTGCTTTTGGTGTCCCTGGCACAGATGTCGTAGCCTGGATAGATCTCTTGTGATAGTTGTGATCTAACGTGCTGAAATGAGTGAGGCTGGTGCAGTTCAGTTGAGGTGCCATGTCAGAACACGTCCTTTATTCAAGACGGTTTGAGATCCGTACGTGTTGGGTTACGTTCACTTTTATTTTTTGGAAGCATTCCAGTGGCTCTTTGAAATCATGTTCTCCTTTCACATTCAGGTCTGTGGTCCTATAGTCCTTTTAGCAAATATTTTCCACGGATAGTCACTTGAACTATATATTAACCTTTGTTTTTAACTCTCCTTAGTATATTGATGCTTTCTCAGTAGTGTTTTTGACTTTTGTGCCAGTAGTGGCACAAACCATGGTTTTTTTTCCCCCTTGCATTGTAATTCACTGTTCACACATTCACTGTTGCTGGCTTGTTTGGGCTGGGTGCCAGGGCTGAACTGGCTTTGTGTATTTTGCTCACTGGTGTGCCTTGTTATCTCTTTGAAGCTAATTGTAGCCGTTGAACAAGATGAAATTCCAAGACTCAAAGCTCTGTATGAAAGAGGGCTGCAGAACAATGTCCGAGGTCTGAAATTGATTGGATCAAAAGAAATACAAGCGAAAGAACCCTTCTGCAGGGTAAGGAGTTTTCTTATATCTAACCATCATGTAAGATCTCAATTTTTCAGATGATGTTATTTTTGAATTTAATGTGAACATGTTTCTGCCTTGAGGTAACTTGTATGGGTGACAAGTTCAAAAGAGCCTGAAAATCCAGAAGAAATACAAATGTCAAGAAAAAAAGAATGTATCCATTCATTTCTCAGGCCAATTCTTCACAAGTGTTTTCCTTTATGTACAAATGAGACCAGGTCTAAGGTGATCCTGCAGAACCTTTCTTGTCCATGCTTACTTTCACCCCGCTTTGCTGCTGCTCATGTGTTCTCATTCCCTTGTTCATCTCTTCACTGTTCATCAATTCTCTGTGTGCTGAAGTCGTAACGAGCTGCTGCTGCTGCGCTAATTGGAAATGATGTGCTGGTTTGTGTCACGGGGACCAGAATTCATGAATTGGACACCGGGTAACTCATTTCACTTGCAGCCTACAAAAGGAATCAGAATCGCTTGAGTCAAAGTGGAAAAGGAGACCGCAGTCCCTGAACAGGACTGAATCTATAGGCAAGCAGATGGAACCTGCAAGCTGTTCAAACTTCTTCCTTTTCTCAGCTTTACAAAGAAGTGTCCTCGCTGATGTATATATGTGTTCAGGGAAAAAAAACAAACAAACAAACTGGTTTCCCACCAGTAGGAATCAGTGACTTTTATTTTTTTCCCTTCCACTTGCAGGAGCTTGCTTCTATGTTTTTGTGGTCGATAGGCAGGCTTTCCTTTGCCAAGGTCAGAACTGCTACATCTGAGTTTATACTGAGACAGTTCTGCTGCTTCACGCTGAAATTGTTTAACTTATGCTAAAGTCGATAATGCAGCGATGAAAATTCCTTCTCATCTGCAAATACAGACTTGGTTCGAGCCAGTTTTGATCAAGTTGCTTCCTATGCGCTTGGCTGTAACGCAGCACTTCTCAGCCTGTTTATTTTGACAGCAGGAGAAATGTGCGTGGTCTGTGGAATACAAAGTTGTTATTGTTTGGTTTGCCTTTGATTGAAAGGAAAATCTGGATGCAGATTCCCCATACTGTTTCATCTGGCAGCCTGCTCGTGGTGTAGTGCGTGACTCATTGCTTCTGAGCGGTTGGAGGCTCAGACAAAGATTTTCTGGAGGGGAATCTTTTTTTTTTGTTTCTTGTAAACACTTTGTATCCAGTCCTTAAAACATTCTTTGCATGTTCAAGATCCATCTGAGCACTTTTCTGCAAACGACTAGGTTCAGGTGGGGCTTTCTACACTTGCTTTGGTTTCCTGTGCTGAATCCTTTTCTAAGGAAAGGTAACTGCACAATCAGTGCAATGTGTTATAAAACCATTCGAGTGGAGAGAAATCTTTTGTGCAGAAGACAATTTTATAAACCATTCTGTTTGTCTCAGGCTCTTATTGTAGTACCTAAGTGGCTGACAGTCTTCAGTGTATTTCTGCTTGAAGCATCTCCGCAAGATGAAGCAATCCTACTATCCCGAAGTTATATCTGGAACTAGGAAAACATTCTGTCATCTAGCAGGATAAAAAATAAGTGATAAACTGAGCCGTTTTGGTAGAAAAAATAGTTAAATGCCTCTAAGAAAAATGTAAAAATCTAGCTCTGCACTAAACTTGAACCCTTTGCTTTCTGCTGGGTCAGGCATAGGCTGTTGTCTAACCCAGAAGGGACTTTTCTCTCTGATGTGCGATGCAGTGGGTGTTGAGACCAGGCTAGATCGTATCCTTTAGCCTTGCAGGAGGCATTGGTAGTAGCCATGCATCAGGTAAACTCCCAAGTGACTGTTTGGAACTGCACAGTACGTGGTGAAGAATAAATGTGTCTTAGTTGAAGTCAGGATTAGGTAACTTGTTTTAACGTTAAGCGTTCTGTATCAGATAGTTGTTTTTGCTGTATTTTCACAATCATTTAACTCCCTGTAAGCAGTTTTCACCATATTAGTTGTCAGCAGACACAAACACTGCCACTGGAGCTGCCACATGGAGAGAGTAGGAGCAAGCAGCCCAGGATGGGGAGACAGCAGTGCTCCCTTCTCGGTGGCAGTGCACGTTTCTCCAGGGGATATACGTTCCGTATCAAAGACCAAAGTGCACATACAACCTTCACTGTTCTCTCATATCTTAATACTGTTTCAGGGTCTGATGGCCCTTGATTCTCCATATACTGGTATTGTGAATTACAAGCAAGTGGCCGAGTCCTATGCTGAAGACTTCCAGGAAGCAGGTGGAACAATCTTGACTGATTTTGAAGTTACAGGCATGGAGATGGCTAAAGAAAGTTCTTCAGAAAGCACGGAGGGTAAGGCAATTTTTGCCCTTCATTTACTACAGTCCTGCAGAAGATTTTGTTCAAAACATGTTTGCATTAGGCTCAGAAATGTGATTTCAGTTTTCAGTTAGATCTGTGGTGGTACGCGTAGTGTAGATTATGGAAGGATAAAAAAACCTGACAACTATTAATTTAGAAATACAGTTCTGCCCAACGATGTCAGTTATGTCCAACAGTAGCTGTTCTGTAGCTTGAAGATCTGCCAGTGGAAGAACCCTTCACTGTGTCAAGTGGCTAATTCTGTCAGTTTTGTATTACGTGTCCTCTTAATTCCTTAATTCTTAATTTCTTCTCGTCTAATTCTCTTACAGGACTGAAATACCCAGTCATTGTTAGGAACTCTAAGGTAAGAACTAAACTCAAGATTTAGTTGCTTAATAGGAAGCTGTTTTTCCTTTTCTTAAGAATTGGTGTCAAGTCCTCATGCATTAGTCAGCCTCTAGGAAGCTTTAAAGGTGCTTTTCTGTAACGTTCGCTGTCATCTAGGGCAGCTGTTACAGAACAACTTCAGTCAATTGTTAACAAAGCATACGAGTATGTTCAGATTTTACTGTGTGCTGAGAATAATAATGCAAGTAGAACTTTCTGCTGCTTGACATCTTTGACGGTATGTGCTCCTTATCTTCCTTATTTGCACATTCCTGCGCTTGTTGTTTCCATGGACTCTTTTTATTACTTATTGATTTAGAGAGAAACATGTATTTTCCTGTTTGTTCTTGATCTTCGACATCTATAAAAAACGATAAGGAGGCATTTGGAATCGTTTTATTATCAGAAAGCCACGAGGTAATGTAGTAAAGCAGGTACATGTGCTGGGGTCGTTAAACCAGGTTTGTTAATGCTGCACAGCAAATAAACTTGTAACCTTTTCACCTTCATCTGCACTTTTTCTTGGGGAGAGAGACAGTAGGGAAAACAAAGACAAAAAAAGCCCCACATGCACAAAGAACCCCTTCCCTACCACTTCCCAAAGAGTGTTTCAAGTTAGAGCTGCTGCTTTTTTGATCTATTTCTCTGCTTTCATTAAAAATTAGCTTCCAAAATCTGTTAGGTTTCCTCATCAAAAAGTGAATTCTTCATAGAAACGTTTTTAGATGGGGAAAGAAAAGTTTAAAAAACAAAAACAAAACACCAGCACCACCAACAAAGCCAACCACATAGTATTTGAAAACATAGATTGTGATTTAAAAAAATTATTTAGATAATAAGGTGTTCAGCTATTTAACAGCTCTCCGTAACTGTGTGCTATGAACTTCAGTTTCTGGATAAACTGCTGTGAAATCTGTGAATGGCCTTATTTAACCAAATATCTTGTGGTTGTTTAGGTTCCTCGCCTATAGCGTGCCCTCTGGCAAGGAAAACGTGGCCAGGGAGCTGCACTAGTGTGGCACCAGTGCTTTGTAGGATGCAGACAGCAATGAGGGAGTGGGAAAGGGAGGTACTTGGTTAGCTGGAGGAGCAGTGATTGACTCTTATGGCGGGCCTTAGCTCTGTGCCATAAGCATGCTTGTGTAATGAACTTGAAGCTAGTTTGAGAGGTGATGACATTTCTTGATTTCTTTTTTTTTTTTCATTTCCCCCTTCTGTTCTTTAAAGACTCTTCCAGTCTTATCTACGCAATGAATTGCACTTTTATGATAGCTCTCCTCCAGGGAATAAAGGGAAATATTACCTGAAATAAGAAACGAGAACTGAAGTGAAACAATTAAATGTTTTGAAAATGTGATTCTTATTATTTCTGTTTTTTACTCATTTTTTTCCAAGGATTTTAGGTGATCTTTTAGTAGATACGTTCAATTTTTAATTGTTTGGTTTTAATTTTGCCCTTTTTTCCCCCACCCAGGGTGAGGAAATCTACTGTCGGCACATTGTGACCTGTGCAGGACTCTACTCGGACCGCCTGTCTGAAATCAGCGGCTGCAGCCCTGAGCCTCGTATTGTACCCTTCCGTGGAGATTATTTGGTGCTAAAACCAGAAAAGTGCTATATGGTTAATGGAAACATTTACCCGGTAGGTACTCTCCTGTGCACGTTTCACAGTGTGTTCTAGGAACTGCTAAAACTACAGAAATAAGGGCAGTATCACACTGCTGTTTCTGTTAGACCGAAGGTAGTGATGCACAACATCTCAGCGTAGGTTCAGTTGCTTTCTGACAACAACAGCTTGTTTTTTAAGGAACAGGCAAAAGAACCATCAGGGAAAATTATTGCCAGTGAGGTTTTCTATTCGTTCCCTTCTAAAGGAATGGATTGGTGTTATTATTTTAGGGAAATAATCAAACATGTAACATGATAGCCAAATACCCACAAAAGCCTGGATTTTTTCCTTACATTATAAAATAAACCCGTTAGCAGGATTCAGAAGTTGATGAGGGACAACAGTAAATTATCCATTACTTAGGTGCAGGGTTTAATTTTGTCTGCTAATGCTGAAGGCTCAGACTAAGATATGTGTCTCTTAACTTCATCTTTGAATTAACTTTACTTTGTATGACAAAAAAAAATAGAAGTGGTAGGAAAAGGACAAGATTTCTAGTCTGTTAAGAAAAATAGTGTGACGAAGAGGGACGATTCCAAAGAGAAAGTGAAGTTATCAGTCAGGAAGAGAGGATTCCTAGGGTAGCATTGAATCAATTCAGGCAGCATATTTAAATAGTGCCTTTTAAATATGAGCTTAGGTTTCCCTGATAAAAGCTTGCACGAATCACCCCATGAAACTCCAGGTATCAGACATTTGTCTGGCCTCCTGTCACTTGGGAACGATGCAGGATCCTGCCTTGGGATGAGGGGAGGAACTGCCAGGAACTGGCTCCCAGCCTCATGCCACGGCTGTGGGAGAATAGTTTGTACCCTTTGAAATTTTCTGTTATGGCCAAATGTGGCAATAAGACTATAAAACTGCTTTATTCACTTGTTTATATGTTAACAGAAATGCATGTAGTTTGTGAGGTGGTTGCACTCGGGTTAGAAAAAATTGTAAGTGTATTTCTAACAGGAAAAGCAGTGCTCTGAATACAGGAAAGAAACTTATGCTGAAGTAATTTTTCAGTCATAACCTATTTTTGATATGTTTTGATATAGCCAATAATGGTTTATTTTCAGACTGTAAGATGGTCACCTCTGTGGGCACCTTTCCTAAACAGCTAAAGATCTTGAAACACCAGCACATGAAGAGGTGTGCTTATTTTATACTTGTTTATTCTGTGTATAGACAACTTCTTTCTGCCAGTCTTCACACACAGTTACACCGTGTTCCATTCACAAACACAAAACAGAAACTGCAGATACTTATTATTCCTATTAATCGGCCTTGCTAACCATGGTTGTTCTGAGGTATACAGGAAAGGTGAGGTTTTCCTTATATTTTATAACCAACTTTATTGTAGTGTGATTACCATTGGTGAATAGTATTTGTGTCTCGTTGGTTTTGTTGTGGGTTGGCTTATTTATAGCCTGAGAAATCACGTATACTTCTTCATATGTTGATTGTTTTGCTTTATCTGGGACGCAGTCTGACTTGGCCCTGCTCTGTTCATCGGCATTTTCAATTAGTTACGTGCTATAACTGTACAATTAACAAACAGAGAAAGCAGCTCAGCAGCTGACTGTATGGGTATTTGTCTGGAATATTCTTGTGGTGAATGGAAATAAAATGGCGAACTGAATTACTTTTTCACTTTTTTTAAATTTAAAATGAATTATTTCCATTTACTGGGAGGACAACTCCTTTATTGTGTTTGGGTTTGCTTTATTCGCTCACACAATAAACTGTAAGTACTGTGCTTTCCTTCTCACAAACATTTCCCATGTTTCTTGGAGTAGTTTGGCCTCGGTGGTTGGATAGCTGCTTCATTGATCTGGTTTGTAACGACGACAGTTAGCTGTAACATCTTGTATCCTGCTCTAGGTTCCTAATCCTCGGTTCCCGTTCCTGGGATTCCATTTCACACCGAGAATGGATGGCAGCGTTTGGCTTGGTCCTAACGCAGTATTAGCCTTTAAGCGAGAGGGCTACAAATTGTTTGACTTCAGTACTACAGACTTCTTTGATGCTGTACTCTACAGGTAATAATATCTTGTCTTTTTGCCTGCTCAATACAGTCATTTAAGTGTCAGCCTATGATCCAATGGAAACTGTTTGTCAAAAGCCCTGCCAAGTTTTTGGTGTGTTAAAAAACAGTTGTGCTGGTAACAGGTGGACTTCCCAGAGAGATTCAACTTCATGTGATCTAATATTTCAGTTTTTGTAAACTACCAAGGCATTTCTCAACTGGTCTGAGGATGTGACTGCTCGCTGGGAGGTACTGGTGAGCTGTGTTGCTACTACTGGAGCTGCTTTGGGACTGGTTCTGGTGCAGTGGAGTGCAATATTTTAACCAACGTAGACAGTGGGATTAAAATCACTGCAGAGATTGCTTGGAAGAGAGAATACACAGTGGTCTGGATTGTCGTGTTAAACTTTATCAGGTCATCGATATGAATTTAAAAACATTCAAGTGCAAGACGTGTCGAGAGCCACAAAGATTGCGAAGCTGTCTTACAAAGCTTGTTGGAGGAGCTAGGAATCATTGCTAAAAATGCAAGCATAAGTGAACAGAGAATCTGTAGAAGTTAAGAGAAATCTTGCTCCTCTATGAGGGGCTGACAGACCCGCACTCAGTGCTTAATTTTAGAAATTAGCCTGGAAAAAAAGGATGTGAAAGTATTGGGTAGGGTCCAAAGAGAGGCTGCAGAACAGGTCAGGGAACTGCAAAACAGCTTCCTGGCAAGGAGCTCAACTTAACGCAGTTTATTAAAGGAAAGTGTTGAAAAACATCTCGATCGTTATCTGTAGATTTTTATACTGGAAAACGAAGCAAACGAGCAAAGCTTGCAAAGACGTAACAAGATTCACTAGCTGGAAGATGAGGTTTTCAGGAGTAGAATGAAAACTACAGGAGTAGAAATGAACACTACAGCTCTGTATCAAAGGTTTGATGAAAGAGGGAAGGACCAACATGGGATGATTGATGTAGGGGATTGGAAATTTTGCTCTGCAGTTGCCTTTTCTGCCTTCTAAAGACAACATTAGTTTGACATGGCTGCACTTATTTTTTCTCTACAGTGGGTTATGGAAGCTTGTACTGAGAAACCTGTCGTATGGACTGAGTGAAATCTACAGAGCGTGTTTCCTTAGTGCACAGGTGAAGGAACTTCAGAAGTTCATACCAGAGGTCACCGTCAACGATGTACTCAGGTAAAGAAAACTTTACTAACACCCACCAGCTTGTTTTTAACCTCTTATTTTGGATCGTAGCAAATGTCGCATAGCTTCCTCCTTTCTTCCACCAAATTCACTACCAAAGCATAAAAATATTTGGTTGCTTTCTCCAGGAGGGTGTTTTATATCGTGTAAACTTGGGTATAGGCAGGTTTGATGAATAGTTTTCTTACTTTGTTTACTCTCCATAGGCTGAAATTCACAGATGAGACATGCCAAAAAAAAAACCAACAATCTTCCAAATGACACACTGAGTAGCTGGAACCGTAGTGTTTGCTTTCTTTGTGAAGCAAAATTAATTAAATTCATTAGTGAATGGCTAGAGAATGGGGAAGCCTGGGAGTTGTTACTGATAGTACTAGAGGGAGGGATGTAGCATGATAGGTACCTCTGGCTAAATTTCTTATATTTGGGAGAAGGCTGCTAATTTCCCTCAGGAAGGGAGCATATGGCTTAAGGCATAGATGTTTAATGAAAAGTGGAAAGCTGTGGTGCTAGAAAAGAACTAGAGCTGGCAGAAATTACAAGTGCTTGCACCTCTGTTTTTTGCACGGAGAAGGACAGTGATGTTTTTGTGTGTGCTTGAGAACATCTGTGTTGTCAGGTAGGAGTGAATAATGCCTTGGTTTGATCACGTCAGTAAATTGTATTCAGCTTCTTAAGGTGTGGAGGGAGAAACTAATTCACAGGAGTATTGAAATGACAGGGAACTGAAGAGATTTGTGGAGAAAGCTGAGGCATTTAAAGGACGTGGAGGTGGGTTTAATTGTCTAAATATTTGCAGGGAGAAAATGCAAAATAAGAGGGGGAAAAAAAAGGAGTTACTGAGTTCAGGTAGTATACCGTTGGCATGAAATTCATGTTTGACAAGGCTTGCTATTTCAAAACAAAAGGTTTCTTTTTGAAAAGGGAGGGCTTGTTTGCATGTTTGGGGAGGAGAGTGACTTCGCAATGAGGAAAAATACAGAAAATCCTCTGCCTGGCTACCTGCCCTTGTTTTACTGTAATGTCTCTGAGACATCTCCCGTTCTGCTTCTCAGGTTCATTGCACTGCCCTGCGCTCCCCCAAAAGCCTGACTAGCCTTTGACTCCACTGCCTGATTTCATGGTGTTTTTTTCCTTGGGAAACATCTTCATAAGGTTGGAAAACAGTTGATTTTTCCGCCTTCAGAAAATTGAAGAGCTCATAACTTTCAGGAATGATGTGAAATGGAGAAGGAGGAATTTTATATAAAAGGAAGTGTTTCCTTGTAGGAAGAGCAAATAGCTTACAAAGCACGATTTCTTAAATGTCGTAACATTTACCCTGTTACTTCAGAGACTTCAAACTAGACAGAATAGGAGACTGGCATGATCTCCAGAGCTTTGTTTGTGGAGGGAGGACTTGCAAATCTGGGCCTTGTGGGAGAGGTGAAAAAGGAGAAACTTGCTGTTCAGGACTGGAGAGGTGAAGTCCCTGTGCTGCAAACTCTTGGTGACTTGAGAACGGTTGGAAGAAGTCCTCTGGGCTTGTTCTGTTCATGTATTGGCATGTGACTGGCAGGAGGCAAGCTGCTGGGGTAGGTGAGCCTGTGATCTGACCCAATATGAAAGTTCTTCTTGTGTTTGTTACAGGACAGCAGCAATCTCCACTTTGGGGGTTATTTCCTAGTAAACCCCCCTTGATTCTTGTTTCTCTAACTCCAAATGAACAATGCATTTCTGTTTTTTTCTCTAGTAACCCACTGAGGTGGAAACACCCAGTAAGGCGTTAGGGAATGGCAGGACTGGACAAGCAAGCCAGTGGCTGTTGAACGAAGCAAATTTCCTAGACTGACTCATAATCCAAGTGTAGTATCTTCGGTTTTGCCACCAGAGGGTCACAGAGACTCCGAGATGGAAAACGCTGAAAGAATTAGTCTACAATGAGCTATTAGGTCAGATTTCTCCCTACCTGCATATGAGTTATCTTTAAGGAGAATATGGTGCCGTGTTAGCTGCAGTGCCTTCACCTCTGGAACAAGACAAGGCAGTCACAAACACTTCAGGTTCAGGACCGCAGGCAGTTGTGCCCTGCAAGGATTTTGAACAAGCACAGTTAACTTGAGAGCCACTGCTGCCCTGCTGCGTCTTCTTCACGTGGGCACAGTGCTCAGGGCTTGATGCTGCCTCAAGGTTTGGATGATCAGGTTCAGCTCCCTGCTCTGCCTTGTGACTTTGGACAAACACTGAAAATATGTTTACCTGAAGAAATTTAGCAGAATAATCGTAAAGATGTAATTTGTAATGTGATAGTCTGGAATGGAGTAGTGTAGGTGACTTATCAGTGTTAAGTGTGTGGGGGAACCCTTCGTCTTTCTTACAAATAAGGTACAGCAGGAAATTTGCCTATGCTCTTGAGGTGTTTTGCCTTGTTTGTTTGTTTCCCCTTTCTTTTCCTGTAAAATGGGAATTACAGCACTTTCAAATTTACAAGGGAAAGAATGCTGTGGTAGTAAATTCCTTAAAAGATTGTGAGGCACTTGATACCATAGAAATACCAACGGGAAGTCATTGTTAGTTTTTAATCTGATAAATCATTAGGTGCTCCTTGGTTTTCACATGCGATAAAGATGTTGGCAGTGAAGCAGTCATCTTGGCTGTCGTGTGGAATCGTAGGGTTATGGATTGTGCAGACTGCACAGCCATAAAATGTTTTCATGATGTCACACGTTACTTTTCATGGGAAAAGCCTGGCACTGGAAATGAGGCAATGCATGCAAGTACCAAGAGCCACAAGACAGCTTGTCAGTACTTTTGCCTTTCTGGAGAGAGGTAAACATTGGAAAAAATGCAGGTGTCAGGGGCTGTTTATATAATCTTTGTTGGTATTTGATGCTAAACATTGTGTTGACATTCTGAGAATGTGACACAGCTTGGGTAAAATCTGTAACTTTAAAATCCATATGACTTCAGATAAGAATCCTTTTTTCATCTAGAATAAAGCAGACCGATGTCTTGTCTTTCTCTTTGTTTCTGTGGGATGCTTCCCTCATATTACAGAAAGGGATTCAGTTCAAAACTATATGATTTCTATGGTTTGGTTTTGAAATGTATTGCAAATGTTACTAATTCCTGGGTCCTCTACACCTTTTCTTAAAGGGATTACTAGTATTATCATATTTCAGTTAAGCTGACTGGATTGTTACAACATTCTCTTTCTAACAGTGAGCTCCTCTGTTTCGCAGGGGTCCCTCTGGAGTGAGAGCTCAAGCGTTGGACAGCGATGGAAATTTGGTAGATGACTTTGTATTTGATGGTGGCACGGGAGATATTGGAAGCAGAATTCTTCATGTCCGAAATGCCCCTTCTCCTGCTGCTACCTCCTCCCTTGCCATTGCAAAAATGATTGCAGATGAAGTGAAGCGAAGATTTGAGTTGTGAATATTGGCAGGTGCCGTGCCGTTTTCCCCCCTCTCGTATGTGTAGCGGCTTGTCTGCATGGAATGAACCCTGCAGCCCTTGATGACAAAGGTGAAACAGGCAACGTGTTGCTTGCAGGATCAACGCAAAACCAGCACTTGAAATGTTTGCCAGCCCACAGCTTGTCAAGTTCCTGAGCGAAGGATTTATGGTTCCTGGCAAGACCTGGTATGGTACTGGATCTACAAGAGCCCAGCAAACGGACCGTTGACAGGTTCACAGTAAAGGCTTGTCCACCTCGGCAGGAGCAGCCTGTGGAGGAGCTGGTGCCAGGCTCAGGGCGAGGTTCTCCCAGGACCGCAGGGAGCAGTAGGTGGAGCAGGAAGAGTCTCTGTGGTTGGGTTGCCCACCTCTGAAAAAAATCCACCCTGGCACGGGGTGGTTCTCTTGTGCTTTCTCTCTGTCTCTTTAAACTGGTTCGGAGTTGTCAGTCCCCTAACTTGTATTAAAGTAATGGAGATAGAAGAATAAGCCCTGCTTAAGGATTCTGCACATATGGAATTAAAAGCTTTATCGAGACTGAAAACAATATTCAGAGCCTTTTACATAAACCTAAAGAATTTCAGAGAAAAATAAGCCTAACAAGATTACCAAATCCAAGTCAATCTAGATATGCAATTCAGATACACAGTCTATCTGATCTGTCTCTGTTTTTTCTATAGAGCAGAAATTAAACTGTGTATAGAAACAGTCATTTTTCATTTAACTTAAACCTGGGAAGTCATCACAGATCAGGAACTACTTTGGTGGTTTGGGTTGGTATTTTTTTTGTTTGCTTGCACCCTTTGAATAATGGTGGGGCAAAAGGAGCTTATCTTTGTACAGCATATTGAGCAATCTAGTGGAAATGGTCTTTGTAAAAGCAAATGTGAAGGGAGGGAAGCTACAGAAACCTGTCTTAATTGAGTCATGTTGCATGCTGCTTCCCTTGGAGCCCGAGCAGCAGTGAGTCAGGAAGGTTTCCCATTTCCCTCATGCCTGGCGAGAGGGGAGCTTAGAAAGTACTGGTTACTCCTGTGAGCTCCTGTCGGTACTTGAAGCTTTATCAAAAGTGCACTTAGAAGAGAATCTGTGTGGAGAATGGAGAAATATAAAGAGATGTTAAACAAGTTCTAAGCTAACAGTATCTTGGTGTGTTCTGCATAATTGCTACAAAAAAGAATTATGTGGCCCGAGGGACAAAGTACTTCAGCGTACTTTTAAAGCAGATGTTCACAGGATGTTGGGTAATACAGATAATTGTGGGTAGTTTGCTACCAGGCGATTTGCCATGCTTTTTTTTCTCTCATTTACTTTCTGTACCTCTCTGACATGCATGAGGGATTGTGTTATCGTAGAAGGTCAGGTGTGCTTGCTGATGTTTTTACTGTACAGAGCTGAGCTGCTTTTGAGCGAGCCAGGGCTTAACCTATCTGTTTGGGTTTTGGTGTGTTGTTTTTTTTCCCCTGGTGACATCTACTTTACTGGAAAAGTGACTCCCATAAAAGGGCAACCTGGAAATGCAAATAATTAGTTCTTCAAAGAAAAACTTTGGTCTTTATTTTTAGCCACAATAACACTAGACAAAGATTCAGATGTTCCAAATGCTGTGCAGTGTACAAGTTATATCTTCACAATGAAACAATCATATCTTCACTCCCCTCCAGAAGTGTTGCCTATCAACCGTAAATACTACAAAAAGATTGCAAAAGCAACTTCCTCCCACACGAGGTGTGGCCCTAACATGTATTGACAGAATAAAGAACATTAAAATGTGAAGCAGTCATATACTGTGGTGAATCTTAAGTCAGCACATTTAACTGCACAGCCTGCTGTGCTTTTTACTCTCAGGAGATGATTATTTTGGGGTAGAGCTTAACTGAAGCTTTCAAATTATGTAGCATTCTGCAAAATATTTATATTTTTAGAGATAAAGCTATAAACCTTTTTTAAAGGAATAACTTCAGTGATTTATGATAATGGGGTTTAATACATACATTGTGTGTTGCCCATGAAGTGTGAAAATGTATGAATGTATTTTTTTAAAAGGGTCCAACTCACTGGGATGACTTAATCACCTTGCCTTGCGCTATTGTGATTAAAATAGCATATTTTTAAAATTGCTGTAAGGTCTGTGTATTTCTCCTGACTTACAGAAAAGTTTCACTCGTATTTGTTAACTCTCATCAGATTTAGGTGGCTATATTTCCGCATAATAGGAATTCCTGTATTTATTTAGAGGGTAGGGTGCAGAACCTGTCTTCCTGAAGTATGGGTATCTTATCTGTGCTTATACCACTTCACAGCTTTTTCTCATATAGGTACGTGTGCAGCGGGCAGAACTGGTCCTAAGCCTGACCTGGACCTGTAATGACATGTGGAATGGTAATTCTTGAAATTCCAAATAAATGCATTAAGACGGCTTGGGATAAACTTGCATTTTTTTCCCCTAAAAGTGTTCCTCCATAGGGTCAGTCCTAAATGTTGGAAGAGTGTGGTATGACAGTTGTTTTTTTTAAGGTATTGTAAAGAAGAGCTCGAGTGCCAGTGCCATGGCTTACTGGGTGGCTGCTCTGGGGAAAATGAGCTCCTTTTTGGCGCTTTGTTGTGTGCACGCTGTGTTTCCAGAGCAGGACCACCACATCTTGAACAGCTGGGTTTGGGGGCTCAGAAATGGGGATGCAGAGGTAGGCAAGGGGGCACCGGAGCAGGGAGGCGCGGTGCTGGGGTGCCTGCTGCCAGCCTGGGGGGCTTGTCGTGGTTACCCCAAAGCCACATTTGTAATCGCCTTTTGCTTTTTTTGCTCACAGATTGGAGTTGACAAACAAGAAATAACTTTTTTTTGTTGGAAATTTCCCTGGCCGTCCTGATGCAGTGAAAAGGCAGGGAGCCCACAGAGCAAAGGGAGCTGTCAGTGCCTCTGCGGGCACCCATCTCCTCCAGGGGCAATCTGCCTTAAGCAGGGGTCGCACTCTCCCCGTCAGAAAGGCAATTTTATTTTGATTTAATGAATCCGGTTTGGTTTCCCTTTTGTAGATAAGCCCTAAAAGGGGGGCGTAGGGGTAGATAAGGTATGAGGGATATAAGGTATGGGGGTACATGGGGCGTGAGGGGCACTTAAGATTTCAACTACACAGCCTTCAGAAAGGGCAATCCGGTAGAGGAGACAGCCGGGGGCGTGAGGAAAGCCCCCCAGGGTGTCAAAGGGTCGCCGGCTTCGTGAGGGGACCGCGGGCTGGCGCCAGCCCGGCCGCCCCGTGCGGGCTGCCCGCTACTGACGGGAGGCGGCGGCGGGGGTGGGAGGCGCAAAATGGCGGCGGCAGCGCATGCGCAGGGAGGGCGGCGGCGGCGGCAGCGGGCGGTAGCGGCCCGCAGCGAGCGGGGCCCAGGGCGCCTCAGCCGCCGCCCCGTCAGCGCCCGGCGAGCGGCCCGGGCCCGGCCCCTCCCGCGCCGGATGTGATGGCCGCCGGGGCGGGGGGGTGAGCGGCCAGCCGCCGGCGGCCCGGAGCTGAGGAGCTGAAGCTTCTTCTTCTTCCTCCTCCTCCTCCTCTTCCTCGTCCTCCTCGGCGGGGACGGGCGGGCCCGATGCGGAGGAGCCGCCGGCGGGCGCCATGCAGCCGCCGCCGCAGCCTTACGAGTTCTTCGGCGAGGAGAACGGCCCCAAATGGCGGGGGCTCTTCGTGCCCGCCCTGCGCAAGGTCAGTCCGAGCACGCCGCCGGTGGCACCTGCCCCGCGGTGTCCCCCCGGCCCTCAGCCGCTTGGTGCCGGTCTCCCTGAGGGGGAGGCTCCGAGGGGCTTCGGGAGGGGGAGGCGGCCTCGTCCCGGGGTTGTTCTCCCCTTTTGTGAGGCGTTTTGTAGAGCTGGGAGGCCCCTGCCCGTGGCTGGGGGGCCGGGCAGGCTTGGGGACGTGCCTGCCCCCCTCGGAAATAACAGTCAGAATTCGTCGGAGGGTCGGTGGTGTTATTAGGCAGCCAGGTAGTCCGGTGGCTGGCCTAAAAACCTCTCATCACCTGCCTGAAGAGCCCTCAGGATCTTCCCGAGGTAGGATTTTGCCTCCCGAAGCCTTCTCCTGAGCTGCCAGCGGTTAAAGCACCAAGCCTGGCCTGGGCGCTCACCTCCTCACCTCACCTCCTCCCCACCTGAGCTGGGGCTCTGTCAGCTCGTCCCAAGGGATTTCACATCCTTACAGTGTATTTTTATTGTGCAACACCAAAAAAAAAATGCAAAAGTCACGGGATTAACGCCACTCTTGCTGATTCTGTCCATGTATGCTTCGTTTGGGGCAAAATAAATACGGCAGAAACTTCCTAAGCAGCAAAAACAAATTTTTGATACCAGTGGCTGCTTGTAAAAATCCGTAATTGCTTATAGATAAGCTTTTTTCCTCCTGGGAAAGTTCCTTGTGTGCAGTACCCGCCCCTTAGCGTGAAGCAATCCGAGCGTAACGTGCGTTTCTCCTGTGAGCGTGCGGTATCCGTGAGTCAAAATCGTGCCGTTGTTCCAGTTTCGGGGAGAAAACCAGTTTGAAAATCCTGTTTAAAAGATGGAATGGCCCAGTACCGGCGCTGGGGGGTTTTAAACCGGGTTATGTTAGCAAATGCGTGAGCGATTGTTTTGTTTACGTCTTGCACTTTCGCTTTGGTAATGAGATGAGAGCGTGCCCATTACTTGCGGGCTGGCCGAAAACTTTGCACGGAGCTCCCAGCGTGCAGACAGCAACAGGCTGTTAGTTTCTGAATTCATAAACTGTTACTGCAGTGTTCAGATAATTGGAAGCTAATTCTGGGGAGGTCTGAAAAATCTGCGTGTCAGCCGGTTTAGAGACAGCCTGGTCAAGCAACGTGCTTTTGTGACAAAAGTGTTAAAGTCTTAAAAGCTTCGGAAACTTTTTAGTTAAATGCCTGGAATCAGAGTTAGCTGAACTCCTGAACCGTTCTTTCATCACAGTCACCGATGCTGCCAGGGCAGAGATAACGTTCTGTTTTCCATTTCTGAACGTTTGCTTTGGCTTTTTTTTTTTTTTTTTTGAAATGAACACTTCTTGAGAAACTGGGAACAGAAAAAGGGGAAAAGTTTTGTTTTCCGTTGTGTTAAGGTATGAGAAGTCTTAATTCTAAAATAGAGAAAGACGTGGGGCTGGGTATCAGGTCAGTACCATTCACCAACACCGACAGTATCTCCTTGCTGCTTGAGCTCTAAGTCCACAACTTGCTTTGAAAAGCTCGGCTCTTCCAAGGTGTTTAAGGCCATTTTAAGGTCTCTTCTTATCAAAAACGCTTTCAAACTCTTGCACTTGCGTTTAATCCTATACAGCTGAGTCTGGACAAATGGAAAAAAAATCTGTTGAAATCCATTCGTTTTTTAATACGTAAAAAAGGTGAGAATGTCTTTGGCACAATGCTCTGCATGCATTCAGGCAGGTAGGTATCCTTAAGATGCTAGAGTGCCAAATCGTGCCCACCCGTGGGAGTCTTCTTATGGCAAAAAAAAGCAGAGCTAAACAGCAGGACAGCACTGAAACAGACTTTTTGGTTTACTTCTTTAGTTCTTTTATATTTAAATCACCATATCCCTAGCCTCGCTACCTTAGAATCTAGTTAATTTGAGATTTTTTTTAAGTAGTTTCATGTTTTCACTCTTTTCCAGCTGGTGGATTTATAAGCGCGTCCTTAATCTGAAGCATTTTATTGCCATCTGTTGCTGTGCTGGAAACCTTCGAAGTAGGAAGTGAATATAATGGAAGTCGTTATCAAAGTGCTGTCAAAGTAAATGAATCAGAAAAAAAAAAAAACAAACACATGAGTTTTTGCTTGCATGGTAGTTACTAGAAGTGCAGGTTGTAGTAAAACACATCTACGGGCTGAGCTTTGCGAGGCGTTTAACCTGGGAGCTGACGTGAGGAATGAGAGGCTCACGACGCCCGTCGATACCTCCGGCGGCGTGCAGGAAGCTGCTGCAGCAGCACCACGTGTGTTCGGAGCTCCCCACCAGCACCGGCTTCACACCCAACACTCAGCAGATGCCGTGAGACCGGGATCCCTCCTCGGGGAGCTCCCCCTGCCCCGAGGTGCTCCAGGCTTTGCGCTCTCCCTTTTCACACAGGTTTTGTTTGGGGTGCTTTGGGTCTGGTCGTGGGGTTTGCTTTCGAGTGTTTGGGTGTGTTTTGTTTTTCAAAGCCCATCAGGGTTTGAAGAGAAAGATGTCAGACTGTGACACGTGTGTCTGAAGTTGGCACTGCAGTTCTGTTACCCCGCTTCCTCGGGCAGATGTGGTGCCAAGGCTTGTTCTCGCTGGTTGTCAGCTTGCTTCCAGATGAAGCTGTCCAAACCTGAAGTGACATCCCGAGGGCATACCGGTCCTTTGATGTTAGAGCTATTAATTTTAGGCTGGGATTTTGGGGGAGCAATGAAGTATGAGTCTCAGTGGTAACGCCTGAGCATCTAACTCCCACCGACCCATCCACTTTAATCAGCGTTTATCAATGTTTATCAATTCTAGTACACCAGACGTGCATTGTGTAAAAGTTTTTTGGGACTGAAAACTGACTAATGCCAGACATCTTCACTTGCTACCCGGAATAAAGTTTTATTCCCGTTATTTGGAGCAAGTTTTCAGAATGAAACAGGTGACTCCTTAGAAATAGTACACGCTTTTGAGAAGGACGCGTAATGACGTGTCTGCAGGGATTTATTGCCCTGAGATATTCTTTGTTTTCCTAACATCAGCGTTTGTGCATGCTTTTACGGCTCCGGTGGCAAATTAAAAATAGTCTTTTGTAACCAAGAGCTGTGCAGTCAGTGGCTTTGTTTGTTGAATTTCTCTAAATGAAATTCCCGAGCACCTCACGGGCCTTGTGATGTTGATTTTCTCCATCAGCGCAAGCAGAAACACCAAGCAATTAAGCAATTAACGCTCCCGGCTGCGGGCACTAGGCGTGTAAGCGTGGCTCCGGACGCTTCTCGTGTTTCCTCAAAGGGTTTCAGCGGTGCTGGGGTGGGTGCAGGGGCTGCCCCGCTTCCCTCCCTGCTCTGCCAGGTGCAGCTCACCACACATTTTCCCCGCAGGGTCAGGGGGTTAGAGTGATTTAACACCTGCTAATTCCCTCACAGGGCATTATTATTTAATGCACGATCATTTCCACGGTGATAGCGCTTGCCATGCTATGAAGCTTTAAAATCATTGGTTTTGAAGGCTGGTAGGTCGCTGAGCTTCTAATAAATGTAATTATTTGTGCTCTGGAACCTGGACTTCTGCAAACACGAATGCCCCAGCACCATTCAACTTGCAAGAGGGCCAACGGGGGAAGAGATGGCGATGCTTAAATAGAAACGACCTGTGAAATCCACACACCTGGACGCTTCTGAAGCACGGATACCAGCGTGCTCCCAGGGGGACTGCTCCCCCTACTTAAATCCTCTTGTTCATGCTTCTTTCTCCTCGCCGTCGCACCGTTCAGCGTCAGTCCCATCGCTGGTTTTGCAGGTGGCACGAGGTAGCAGAGAACCTTCTCAGGCAGCAGCACAGCACGGAGGTAGCTGTAGATCCGAGGCAAGTACGAGTAGAAGGATGAGTGCCGTTGGATTTGGCGGCTGCTGGAGGAACGCTTCCTGCAACAGAACGGCCCCGGGCTGCTTGCTGCGTGCCCGACCTCCTCCTTGCGCCTTTCTCCCCTCGCCTTTGGTCGTTTGCCCTTTGGGAATAATGTGCTGGGGGAGCTGGGCTCAGCCCCTGTCCTCCTGCCAAAGCAGGGCTGTCCCGCTGTTACCCTCAGCACCTTTTCCATGCCTTGTACATGTCCAAGCAACCTCTAAACCTCGTCCCTGCCCACGTTCTGCCACATGCTGAAGCCCCAAAGGAGCAGGCGAGCAGCATCTTCTTCTCTCCTTCTCTCTCCTCGTGGATTTTGCACGCATTCTGAGTGAACTGCATCACCAGGTGCACTATTTGTCCATTCCCTTGAGTTTTTCACATCTTTTGTTCCCATCCGCGCAGGGCGAGCGTTGTCTGACGTCCCCAGGAGAAGCCGCCAAGCCCGCAGTTTGCCTTTGCAGTTGGCTGGGGCTTTTTGTGCCAGGCTTTCCTGGAGAGCTGCTGCTGCCCTTCCCGGAGGGCAGGGGGTTCTCGTGTCAGAAACGCGCCGAGCACTGTTCTCGTAACGCCTCCGTGGCAGTTCTCTCAGCTTCAGTGTTTTATTTCTCCTCGACCCTCTGCGTGAAAGGACACGGTCGGGCAGAGAAGGAAGGTTGAGCGCTGGGGTAGACGAGCAGCGAGCGTGAAGATGTCCGAAACAAAACGCCACGTGTGGCTGAGAGCAGACAGAGCGGAGGGAACCCCTCTGTGCCTGTGATGGTAAAGCACCCTGGCTAAGGGATTAAAAACACCTTCGGGGCAGCCGTTCTCTGCTGTTAATGGTCAGCGTTATCTTTAGAAAAGGTGAGAGGGAACGAAAACCCAACCTAAAATTTGTCCAGTTCCTTTTTGCTTCCTCCTAGCTTTCGACATCCAGGAACAAGGCAGGCCCAGAGCTACTTTCTTTGGCTGGGAGGTGTTTTCATCACCTTGGACACAGCGGAGAGAAATACTGGCAAGTGCTGGCAAGGCTGTAACCAGCCCGATAGGAAACATTTAATGTCTGTGCGCTAATTACTTTTCTTGCTCCCATGTATATGCTGCGTTCCTCAAGTAAACAACCAGCCTCGGAAGCTTTACACGTCCCCTGATCGGGTATCACGCTGTTTTTAGGAGGCAAGGGAAATATAAATGACTCCTGAGTTGAAATCAGTCACTGTGGGAGAAGGGGAGCAGGTAGTGGCTGGTACAAACAGTTCAGTTTTAACGTGCAGTTTCCAAAACCATCCTGGTAGCGCAGGGGGCTTAGAAGCGTCACAATCACGCAACCAGTTTTTGTGGAGGCGCTTTTTAGTTGGAGGCTTCTTGTCCTGAAGCTTCTGTCCGTGCTGGAGTTGTGTCCTCTGAACACGGAGGTGGGTGGAGAGGTGGGATGTCGTCACCTGGCGTTTCAGGAGCACGGCGGTGTGTGGTTTGCTGCGCCGTGCTGCCCAGAGACTCGCTGTGTGCCTCCTGGCTTGGGTTGTTCTGTTTGGTTTTTAGGCACAACCCCTTGGTTTGCACGTGTCCTTTCTCTGGAACAACTGCAGCCTTCGGGGTGGGCTTTTACTACCAAATAAGCCTTTTAAGTAAAAATGTATTCAGTTTGTCTCACTACTGCAGGCTAAAAAGAAGTTTCAGTGTTGACTTATTGTCTTTTCCCCAGCTTTTTGCTGTTTCAGATACAACTCTTTGACCCTTGCTTTTATACTCGGCACTTCAGAGTTTCTCCAAGTCCCGATATCACTGAGGTTCAGACCTCAAGCTCCTGAGGGTCAGAATTCAGCTTGAACCTGTGTTGGTTCTAAAAAGTAAGACCAGTTTGCATCCAGCCCTGATGCTGTCGGTTATCTCCTCGAAAAGCTTTCATCCTTAACACGCTTCTTCCCGAGGGGCTGTCGGAATTATTAAAATCTCACCGAGGAGGAATTTTGAGCCTGACTTCACCTCCACAGCCGCCTGTTTCCTCTGCAAGCTGGCATGGCACGGGAGCAGCCTGGGAATGAAGGGTAGGATCTCGGTTTACCTGTGAAAGCTGGATTATCATCAAATACGCGAGAGCTGGGGAGCGGAGCAGTAGGGAGAGGTGAAGAGGAGGAGGGAGGGAAGGAGCTGCGTGGGAGCTCCCACCTAAAACAGGAGCGTGTCCCCCAGAAAGGCTTTAGGGCCATGTTTAAACGTCACAGGGCTCCTACACGGTACTTCGGTTCCACTCCTTGGAGCAGCTCCCTAAGGGATAATCACAAAGGAATAACTAAAAAATTGCTGGTCCCACTGATCTTCATCTCCCTCTTCAATGAGCTCAAGGTTTCTGCTTGGATCGTTTCAGAAGGTGGGTTAAAAAGAATCTTGTTTCCCTGACGGCTTCTGCTCAGATTTCTCGCAGCAGGGTTCTCGCTGGTTAGCGCAACGCCTGCTTTAAGAGTTTTGACCCTTAAAGGAAGCAGTTACAAGGTAGATCAGAGTTGTTAGCTCTGGTGTATCGTTCCGGGACAGCTAGCACAGCAAGCTCACATATTTCCGTCTGGACCTGAAATCAGTAAGAAATCCAGCCTCGGTAATTCTCCCTGCTTTTTTCCCTACGTTCAGTGCTTTATCAAACATCCTCTGCTCATTTCTTCACTTCTTCCAATCAGGATTTAGATGAAGTCCGTAAAAACAAGTTTTGAGGCAGCAGTCTCTGATTTGCACGGCGGGTGCACGGCCTCCGGAGCTGTCTCTTGGGTTTGCCCATGTCTCGCTATCAGATGGTTTTGTTCAGACTCACAAACTGAAGTCATTTTCTTTGTGGCTTGTATTTCGAAGACGCGTGCCCCTTGTGAGAGGAGGAGGATGGCTGCGGTCAGCATTGCAAGTTTTCCTTGTCTTCAGGGAGCCCAGCTTCCCTTCCTCATCTTCCAGCTCTTGTCGTGTCCGTGGAGCATCTTCGAGGGTTATTGTGTGGAAAAAGCGAGTGCTTTCAGAGTGCTTTGGGTTTGCTTGAGTTTATTTTTTCCTTCAGTAATATCTGATCTTGCGTTCAGCTGCGCAGCGGCTAAATGAAGCCGACGACTATCTGGATTTGAGGCGCAGAAAAATAAACGATGCCTACAGGTCCACACAACCGGGACAAAACCGGGCGGCCGGGTTGGAAGCAGCGGGTGTGCTCGCTGCCCTCGGCTCACAGCTGCCTCGCTAATGCAAGTCTTCACTTGTGGGTTTGGAGGAAGGGTGCCAGGGCAGAACCGAGCCCTAGAAGCACGCCTTGATACCTGGCCGGGCTTTTTTCCCAGGGCATAACACGTTGAGCCATCCTTTTCACCACCACAGCACGTTACGTTGAGGCTCGGCCCCGTTACGGGTAGCATCAAGGTAGGTCTTCCCGTTTTTGTCGTCTCCCTCTGCTCCCTGAGATGTGCTCCCCATCCGTGCTACCCATCCCTCAGGCCTTCGGGCTGCAAACGGAGTGCCCCGAGCCTACTGACGTGAAATAATTAGTTGAAATTCTTAGTTAACGTGGAGGAAGCCCTCTGAGCCCCTCCGTTTGTGGACTTGTCGTGGGAGGGATGGATTTCAGAGGGGCGGAGGCTGACCCAAAGATATTTTGTCCTGAGAAACTACCGAGCAGCTTGTCTTGGGCTTGAAACCACGTACGGAATAGTGGCAGCGTGGCTATGCGCCATTCCTCTTCTGAAGTGATTATCGTATCATTTGTGTGGGGGAAGGTAGGGGATTTCCCTGGGTTGCGTTTAGGAGTCTTTTGGCTCTAGTTAACGGTGGAGTTAGCGCGTTCCCGACTGAGATGCCAGCAGGGAAAACGGAGTCTAGGCGGACTCCTGAGGGTGCTGGCTTTTGGTGGTGGTGGTTTTAGGGGGGGGTGATGGGGTTTGGGGGCATTTTTAGTAGGAAAAGAGCCGTGTTGGAGCAGGGTGAGTTGCTGTGGCCCTTTAGCTGGTGTGGGCGCCTGCTGCGGCTGCCTGGTCTACCTGGGCCTTGAGGGCAGCGATTGGCCTCCGTGGAGCCAGAGAACAGGCCTTAATCCTTCCCCATATTCAAGGCACTTTCTACTTGTGACACTTGTATTTTGACACATGCTTTTCCATAGGTCTCCCTCCCTGTTGTAGGTATTTCATATCTCTTCCTCACACCTCAGACAACGTTTCATGTTTTAGTTCATTTTCTACTTCATTTTCCTGTCAGAGCTGCAGCAGTCCTTGCCCAGGGTCGTGGCCGTGGCTTTTTATTGCCACGGGTTTTAAGAGTGCCTTAGTCCAGTGCCCTGCCAGCCTGGTTGGCTCTTTCCCTGGTTTCCTTGTGTGTTAGGTCTTTTCCTGTCCATGCTTCTCAGTTCACAGATCACCCAGTACTCATGGGTAGGGTCAGGAATAATAGTTTCTTACTCACTCTGTGGATGAGTAACTGCGGAATTCCTTACAGGGATGGTTTTCAGTGCATCTTTAGCAGAAATCTGCCTGGGCTTAAAATTTCTTCCTGGTCATAAGGGCTGAACAGGTTTTAATTGAGTAGAGGCACCAACATTGCAGCAGTAGGAATTGTCATCTTAACCCAGGAAAACGTGGAGGGAATTACTGGAAGTACGCAGATTTACAGCAGGACGATCCAGGGGTGCTCTGCTGTCACTGCAATTCATCCTTCTGTGCAGCTTCTGAATGAAAAAAGGACTTATTTTTAAATTTCTTTTGGACAGGTTCAGCAACAGGTTCACCCAAACCTTTCAGCAAAAGAAGATTCCCTCTACTACATTGAAGAGCTGATACTTCAGCTGCTAAACAAACTATGCATTGCTCAGCCGCGGACCGTCCAAGATGTAGAGGTAAGGCTAGATGCTGGGAAACCAAGGGCTTGCTTTACCAAGAGAAACAAAGATGTTCTGACCAGTGCAGGGCAGAGCTAAAGCAAGATGAATCTGAAGAGTAGAGCTTGGTAACGCTACTTTTCTAAAAGATTATAGCATGCAGATGTCATAGAGCATGTTTAATTGGAAATTCCTTTTCTTATACAGTGCTTCAGAATAGAAACGGTGGGATTTTATGCTTTCTGCTTTGGTTTTGTAAACGCAGGATGCTCTGAAAGATTTTTCTGCTGCTTGAACACACCTTGGACTCGAGAGTGAAAGGATGCTGCGATTCTTTCCCTGCTCTTTGACGTTAATATATGGAAAAAAATAAACGTTGTAATGAAAGGTTACTGTTGTTAGGCCTGGATTGTGCAGCCGAGGGAATAGAGTCGTGTGTTCCTGGAACTTTATTGAACTCACTGAGGCTCTTGTATTATTGCAGCTGTCTGCTTTTGTGTCATCAGTTAGAAAATGAGAGCTTTAATGGAGTACGCCTCGGTCCCCAGTCTGGAGGGAGAAAGTGCTTTCACGTAGCTGTGATCCATTACAGCTTCGCGGAGTATTACTTTTACATCAATCTATACGGCCAGGGTTTTCAGCCTAAAACAGAGCCAGGTCCCCGTCTACTGTTCTCGGTGTTCATCCTGGAAATAAAGAAATAAATGTTTACAAAAGAATTGCCCGAGGAGATTGAGATTTTTATTAGATGCAGTAATCACCCTTTATTCAACATGGAGCCGATGCATTAATTATTAATTGTGGTTTGTGATTAATGTATTTTGTAATACCGATGCGTAAAGATTACAGGATGACTAAAGAAGAGTAAAATTTAATAGTCCTCTAATAGCTCTCGGGATTGGGACTACCTGGAGTCTGGATTTGAACCTCAGATGCGAAGTTGAGAAATCCACGTCCTTCCGCCAGCTCCCAGCTGATAAATCTCTCGGTGCACAGGACAATTTGAGATAGCGCTGATTATTTTGCCCACTAACTCCATGACTTTCTGCTTCCGAGCCGTGAGATGATAAAATAACCCTGTGTACACGTGAATTAATAGTCTTCTGTTCGGTCGTGTATATGCTCCACAAATCAGTGTGTGCCAAGCTGCACACCATACACCAAATCTTCTGAGGAGACTGACAGCTCTCCGAGTTGTGCGTATGAACATCACAGCAGACACTACATCCTGTCTATTGTGTTTTAAATATACCTGGCATTTTAAAGCTGTGATCAATAAAAATGTTGCACTTGGCAATACAGCAGTTATTTCACTTACAAACACAGAGTTCTGTTTGAACAGCAGTAACGCGTTCCCCAAAACTTTATTATTCTGTTGATCAATCAATTCAGGCTCTTCCAGAGCAGGGGAAGTAGAATTCAGTTCAGTGTCAGGGTTTGTTGGTGAGGTTGCGTTGCCAGCAGGCATCTGAGTGCCACAAAGGAAGGCTTCTGGCTCTGCTCCTCAGCTGTTTTTAGCAGTTGAGAGAAAACACGAGAGCTGTGATCTCTGAAGTTTATCGTGCAGCTATTTACATAACAGCCTGGAGGTAAGGGAACTATTTGTGCATAACGTTACACGTAAGTATTTGCGAGATCTAAAATCTCAAATTATAAACGTTTTATAAATAGTAAAAGCCCTTCAGATCGTTCCCAACAAAGTGCTGGCAGCCAGTGAAGTCCTCGTGCACGCGATGCTTGTTGTTCGTTGAAGGACATCTCTGAATTCCACATTTTACTCGGGATCTGGTAGTGTCTCAAGGAAAGTTCACTCGGTAAAAGTTGAGACTTGTCCTCGCAGCGTTTCGTTCCTTAGCTCTCGGGGGCTGCTGGAAAGCAGGAGTGAGGTTTTGCATGGGTTTAGCACAGGGCTGCTGCCCAAAACAGTTTGTTCTGTTCTGGGGTCATCTCACCTGCTCCTAAAGCAGGTGGGGAAGTGTGAACCTGTATAAAAACGGAAATTGTGTACAGTTTACTGCGGTATTGTGGGCTGTAAACTGCAGCCACTGCGACTGGCCGTGCAGCAGGGAAGTTGTTCCTGTGTGGGCTGGTGGAGTCCAAAGTGCTCCAGGCCAGCCTCCTTCATGAATCATGAACTCATTCCTGCACTTGCTTTTCGCTTCTGCCATAAACTTCATCTGATACTGGGCAAGTTACGTTCCTTTATGAAATAGGAACAATAAAAACTTGCTTTCTTCATTTGGATTGAGAGCTGTTTAGTGCTTCCTCATCTTGTTTGTATTTCGGGCTCCTGGTCTCTGCTGAGGTTTCTTGCAGCTCTCGTTCGTTGTGTGTAGGGAAGGGAAGTTTGGGATTACTGCGAGGAGTGAAGCTGAGTTGGGTAAGAGGGAGAGAATACTTAGAAAACGTGTTGCAAACTCTGAGGAGGAGGATAATTGGCTGTACTGCAGGGGAAGTAATTTGTTGTTTTATTTATTTTTTTTTAATTTCTCTTTGATTATTGTGGTTAATCTAATTGTGTTCTGTATGTTTGGACAGGAGCGCGTTCAAAAGACATTTCCTCATCCGATAGACAAGTGGGCGATTGCTGATGCGCAGTCTGCTATAGAGAAACGAAAAAGAAGAAACCCTCTCCTGCTACCTGTGGACAAAATACACCCGTTATTAAAGGTACTTAAAGCAACAACTGACGACTGCTGCTTCTGCCCACCACACAACCCCAGCTGTATTATTGCCCTCCAGCGTAACCTTTAGCTATTTCTTTAATTTGTGTGAAATTAGGTAAGTTTCTGGTATTGGCTGAAAGAGTAAATAGTCACCATAAAACCGGACAAAAACATTGTGGTGTGTAATAAATCTAGATCCCCGAATTCATCGTGTTCCAGACATCGGTTTGTTAACGTGTTACTCGGAAATACGACTGGTTAGTTTTTAACATAAATAAAACCCCCAAACAAATACCTATCTCAGGAGCACTGGTTTGATGCTTTATTTGTTTCAAAGTGCTGCAGAAGCTAAAACAGAAGAAGACAGAACATTGAGACGCTGTTCCCTGTATGCTGTCCACTAAGATGTGCATCGATGTCCTTACTGTCAAAAGTCACTGATACCTTGCTTTTAAAATCCGTAGATCTGCAAAGGCACGACAAAAGACCAAATACTGACTTCATCGTTGGTGGGTTTTGAGGTCAATTTTTAGATGTCAAATCAATTATGACAGGTGTCAAGCTCCTTACTCCCAGCCAAGGTTTGGTGTCACACAGTAAGCGTCTATTCATATTGTGCCGTATTGTATCATTTCTAGATCTCCGCTGAATCAATGGATTCAAGCCGATTCAAATATTGCTCTTTCTTCGGAATTTCTTTTTCTGTTTATGTTGCTTGTGGTTCATAGCTTTAAAAATGCTTTTCTCCAGCGGTGGCATTATTGAGCAGAGCTTCCAGCTGCATTGAGAAAACATTATTCAGGCATAAGCAGAAATCAAAGCGCTCTTTCAGGCATGGTCCCTGTGCTCTTACACACAGCGTCTCGGTTTGTGACAGTAATGAGATGGGGAGAGAAGTTAGAAAGAAAACAGCATTTACCAAGACCTTTCCAGACAACATTGGCTTTCTTTTGTGCAGTCTGCATTAGAAGTGTGTGGATGTAGATATAGAACCTCTTTTTTGAGAAGATGCATCCAGACATGGTAAGAATGATGCTGGCATGAACTTAGTCCTGTTGGTCCTGTCACAGATTGTGTGTTGCAGGCTGTGTGGAACGTAGAACATGCATCACAAGAAGAAGGTGTAACGCTCATCCTGTTTGTGTCTTGGTTTTGTTCTTGTTTTCCTGAGCGGACTTTAAACTTTTCCATCAAAACCAATTCAAAATGAGGCATGCTCTTTTTAGAAGAGTCCAGATTTGGGCCACGGTCCTGCAACAAACATAGATGTAGGCTAAAGTCTAAGTACAAGACTGGTTCCAGTGAAGTCCCTTCCTTGAAGGAACCTTATTTTTAGGCTTGTCATTTTTAGGGGAAGGTTTATCGTAAGTTCTGTAGCTTTTCATCTGGTCAGTATATGGCAAAATAGCGCAGGGAAGTGTTTGCAAGCATTTCCTTTGAGGCTGTTTGACGTCCTTTGTCCTTGCTATTACATTGCTGTAAATCAGCGACACAGACAAGATCAATTGCAGTAGAAAACCAAGTGTGTTAATTGTCACTCCACGTGAATTTTTGGAATAAATAGCATTTTTCCCCTTGTTTTCGATTTGCAGGAGGTCCTAGGTTATAAAGTAGATTACCATGTCTCTCTGTATATTGTGGCTGTCTTGGAATACATCTCAGCTGACATTTTAAAGCTGGCTGGAAACTATGTCTTCAATATACGCCACTTTGAGATCTCCCAGCAGGACATTAAAGTATCAATGTGTGCCGATAAGGTAAGGAGTGGGTTGTCTTTTGGACAGGTAGATACTGGAGGTGATTTTTTTAGAGGATGCATCTGAAGGAAGATAGGAGGGAGGCTTACTGCAAGGCAGAAGCTTCTCTCTGAATTTGTGCCAGACCTGTCATGGTAAAGACTTAAGGTTAACCTAAGCCTGCTTTGGAACAGTAATACTTCTTATAAAGCAATATAAGGACAGAAAATGTCCTTTATTTCTCAGCTCTGTAGCTGTCCTCCTGATGTCACTTTGTCATGACAGCTGTTTCCTTCTTAATAATACAGAAAAGACCTTTAGTTTTCTGTCCTCATTAATATGAGAAACATTTTTGTTGAATTTTGTCTTTATCGGGAGTCAAAAGCTTATGCAAGATGCCTTGTTTTCAGAGTTCGTTCTGCATGAATTGTAACTTGTTTTCTAGGTCGTACTAACTTATAAAGGGGAAAATGGCTTTGGCATCTGTTCCAGCCTTCTGCTGCCAAAGTTTAAATATTACTCCCTTGTGAAAGTGATCACAGAAAGTATTGTATTAAAAACTCAAAGGATTTCTCTGAACACATCGAAATAGCTGAGCTTGATCCAAGTGTAAAAATCAGGCTTGCATGTAATTTTTTAAATTTCTTTGCTAGGTTTTGATGGATATGTTTGATCAGGATGACATCGGCCTGGTTTCTCTCTGTGAAGACGAGCCCTCTTCTTCTGGGGAGCTCAACTACTACGACCTAGTGAGAAACGAAATTGCAGAAGAAAGGCAGTATCTGCGGGAGCTAAACCTGATAATCAAAGTATTTCGGGAAGCTTTCCTATCTAACAGAAAGCTGTTCACACCTAATGTAAGTCCTTAATAGGTTATCGACGCATAATGCTGGTTTCTCCATTAGCAGCCATAACGTATCAATTTTACATTAACTGCCTTGGAGGTAAAATTGAATTTGATTTATTGTATGTCAGCGCATAACAAGCGGCGACTGCGTATGAAATAAAAGGGAGGAATTGCCATTAAGAGTATGAAGAGCACTGCTCTCAGAGTGAAGCTTGATGGACAAGATTCCTGGCCGGCTGCCAGCGATGGCTGGTGCCCTTTGGTCATGTATGTAATAGTTAACTTCTGCTTAACACACAAATTATCTACCTGCGTGGACGGCGAATGCAGATGAATGCTTGAATTGACATCTGAAGTCTATTCCAGGGCCCCCTATCTGCAGAAACTGCAAATAAAACAGCCCTTGGCTCCAGATTCTCTAGCATGTGACTGACTGGAAAGGAAATCTCTGCTTGATTTATGGTTCATGTACTTGATAATTGACTGAAATTATATTTGTGGCAAATTTTCTTTTCAGGATGCTAGAGTCTTAAAGGAGAAGCACAGCTCTTGCAGGAGAAGTGGTAGTAATGAGAGATCAGTGAACCCTTCATGTGGGAGGGAGGAAGGAGAAGGGGACCAGGCCAGCAAAACCTCAACTGGGATTCTTAAGTGATAGCAGAAGGTTAAAAGGAGAGGCAGCGGAAGACGTTCCCATTACTGCTGAGCGTGGAGGACCCTCGGTAGCTGATGGGGCAGCGGAGAATTGTGCAAATGTGGGGAGAGAATTCCAATAAACAGGATAGGGGGAGAAGGGAGTGATGTTTTGGAGTTGGGGAGTATTCTTTGTTACGTGGGAACGGGTATGAAAGACTGAGATTGCTCGTTCCCATGAAGAGCTTGCCGCGGTCTTGCAGCTAGCAGGACGAAGAAAGCTGCGGGGTTAGGTAGGGGCAGGGAAGGCTTTTGAGAAATGTTGTTCAGAGGGGTCAGAAGAAGAATGAGAGCTGTTGGAAGAGATCGCATAGTGGCGTGCCTGTGTGGTGTGTGAATCTGAAAAGTCTAAAAGCAGGCTTTGTGAAAAGAAACTGCCAGCTCAGCTCCTCCGTACCCAGGTGGGGTTTTTGCTGAGGTAGCCCAGTGCTGCTTTAGTTTTACCTGTGCTCTTGAGGCTCTGACCTTGGAGCTGCTTTAAGTTGCCTCCTTCCCGTTGTATTCTGAGACAAGAATCATCAGAGGGGAAAATAACAGATGCAAATTATGCCCGAAAAGGCCGGACGTTTCTGTCCAAAGCTCGGAGCAGACTGTACCAAGACTGCTGCCCTTCCAGCCTTGGAAGGAAGGTGTGCTTTCTTTTGCTGGGGTGAGAATTGTGCAAGGCTGGATGTGCCCCGACAAGCCTGCTGGGCTGGGGAGGCCGCATCATTTAACTTTCTTCCTAGCTCTTCTCCACTTACCTCTTGGTTCTGACTTCCTGAAAAATGCTGTGGTATTTACATGAACAAAATATATGATTCTAAACACTACTGAGATACATTTCACGTTCGCAGGATATTGATGTGGTATTCAGCAACATTTCAGATATTCATGAGTTGACAGTGAAGCTTTTGGGATTGATTGAGGATACTGTAGAAATGACCGATGAAAGCAGTCCTCATCCTCTGGCGGGCAGCTGCTTCGAGGATCTTGCAGAGGTAAGGGCTTTGCTTTGCTTTTAATGTTGTGGTTTGGTTTTGTTGCTTTTTTTTTTTCCTTAGTAAAGTTTTGGTCGTGACCCTAATATCTCCAGTAAGTTTATGGCTGTAATTAGTTCTTTTAATAGGCTCTGAACAGAGATCTTCCTTACCTGTTCTTTAATAGCTAAGCTAAAGTGCATTTTCTGCCTGTCACGGAAACTGTATGAAGCAGGTGAGCACAAAACTAAAATCATGCTTTGGAGTGGGAATTAATTGCTACAGTCCTGTAGGGATGTGGTTTTGAAAAGCCATTACCTGGCATTGTTTACTGGAAGAAGGTGGTACATTGATTTCTGAAGGCTTTGGTGTCCAGTGCTACCCAAAAATGGTAGCAGTTGCAGGATGACTTGAAATACGCAGGCAAATGCGTTGTTACACATCTGGAAGGGGAAAAGTCCATGCAAAGCAGTGACTCTGGGAGGGAGCGAACTATCAAAACAGACAAGCAATTAAGCAGGTTCTTTGCTGTTCAGTATTAGAGCAAAAGTGCTACTGATACCCACTGACATAGAGATATTAAAGAGAAGGAATTAAGGGGAGAGGCTGCACATGGAATTCGTGTGGCTCATACTGGAACATCACTGACAGTTCTGCTGTCGGGTTTGTGTGCTTGTTTTGTTTTTATTTTAATGGGGCTTTTAAATACTGGAAGGTCTGCAGAAGAGAGTCACAGAAGAAGTTTCAGAGGAAGAAATAGACTGAGGTAGAGCTCAGTTTAGTCAAACAATATGGGAGAGGTATGCAGGTACCTTCATGACCTTCAAATTGAGTACAAAATTGCTCTGGAATTCATCATGGAGGGGCACAGCAAAAAGCAGTATCTGGAAGGCAACAGGACAGTGCAGGTTAGAAATACGCCACACCTGTTTAGCTGTCAGGGGAGCTAACTCTTGGAATAAATAACCAAGGTGGGTGTGGATTGGATTTGTTTCTGCCTCTGGACATGTTTAAATGAGAGGTGTGTTGAGCCCAGGTTTTTGAACCAAGGTGTTAGGGTAACCATGTGAACCGTAGGGACAGCGTTACAGAGGAGTCAGATGAGATGTTCCGGCCTGACAGAGAGATATCTCAGACCAGTCCCACAGTGAATGTGAAGTTTATGGTTTTATCTTAAAGTACTATGCTTAAGTTAACGAGAACCTACAACTTCTCTATTTCATTTTTAAGTACCGCTGATGTTTAGAGTCGGAGTGCGTGAACCCACCAGTGCCATCTGGAGAAGAATTACGTTCTTGTAGGCCTGAAGGATACACGTCCTTCAGCCCAAGTGCTGCTCACGTAGAAATATACCAGAAAGATCAAGTTTGGCTGTCTTTCTTTCAATTAGCTACTCACGAGATCTATCAGTAGAAAAGTCTGGTTGAATAAGTCTTAGCTCTTAAAGTGTTAAAGCGTAGTTGCTTGTACAGTGATAGGGAAAGACGCTTGAACAACAAATTAAAGTAGCTATTATCTAAAATTGAAAGAGAAGACTTAAAATTTGAAATAGTACAGCACAATCCCAGAAAACATATCGCAGTTTATGGCAAAATGCTTCGGCATCCTGTGCTTTAAAGGAAAGAAATTATTTCAAATAAGTAAAAATCTGGCTTGCCTTTCATTAACTGAAGGACTTCAGTAGGTGATGAAGAACATTATTCTTCAAACCTACCTTTTGTGCAGTTTGAATAATTAAATTAATGCAGAAAAAGACGTGCCTAATTGTTCATTTGATCATCTCACAGGTTAGATCATCTTTCCGTGGATACGTGTAAAAGGGATCATTAAAGAGAGATTGGAAAATGAACTGTTTATTTGCTCTGCCTATCTTACCGCCAGGCTTGTTTGCCTAGTGTTTCCATTATAAAGGTCCTTCAACTTGTTTGGAAGGCTAATTAAAAACAAACAGCCCTGCGAGCTGGAATTTTCCTGCTTTATCTGTTTTTTTCTGCATCAGTCCTCTGGAAGGCTTTAACCGTAAATATTATGGTGTTTTTGAGATAGGGAAGTATGGGGAAAATAAGTTTTCCCTGGTGTGAAACAAATTCAAAAACTTGATGCCTGACGCACATGAGTGGGGCGTGGATATTTGCTAAATACGTGGGAAAACCCGTTTGTTTTTAGCTTGGCACCAACCTTCACAATTCTCATTACCACAGTTTTTTTGTAACGATTGCCTTAAATAATCTCAGCGGTGTTGTTCAGCTGGTGGCAGGAGAACGCAGGAGCGAGGGCAGCGTCTTCGTGCCTGTTTCGAAGTGGTCTGCAGAAGGCAGCTAAGCAAGGTTATTATCAGATTGTAACTTCGTTAGGCTGTTATTTGCGTTTTCATGGATGTTTTAGGTATCCACAAGGTGAAAAAGACGCCAGCAGCTGTGCTACAGCAAAAGGGGCTGAGAAGTACAAACACCGCTCCAGAACTGTGTGCTGCGTTAAGACAGGTTATATAGGCATCAACTTAACGTCTCCGTCGTTCAGTAGGTTTTGTGAAATTGCAAACATAAAAGCCATGTTTTTTCTGATTGTTCTCCAGGGAAAGATAGCTAATGCAGTTTGGTTCAGTCTTGTGCTCGAAAAACAAAGCTAAAATCTTGAAATATCGATTAAAGTCTGAGTGGAGGAAACTGAAAACACTTCTAAAATGCGGTAAAAGGTAGTAAAAGCGCATCGTAAATGTGTTGGTCTGGCTCCCCCAGTAGATGTGCACGCGAGATTACATTTTGAGTAGCTCCAACTCTCTCCTGTCCAGTGGCACAGGGCAGAGAGCCAGCCCGTGGAGCAGCTGCAGCCGTCTGTGTCCCTGCCACCTGCCTCTGGATGCAGCCGAGCCCATACCAAGGATGATTTAATGCTCCTGCGGAGGTTTATATCCATTTTTTGTCATGGCTGGTGTGGAAAAGAGAAGCCCTGGATGCAGCGTTGCGTTCCTCATCTTTAATTTGGATATTGTCGAGTAAGACCCCCGTATCCCGTGCCAGGAGTGTAATGTCACCAAGAGCAGGCTGTAAACGGCATTCAGACTGCTCAGGAAAATCAGCCTGGTTGTTTAGTGTCTCCTCGTTCCTCGGCAGCTGCTGCTGCTCATCTGCCAAATCTTTTTTTCCCCGCCACGAGATGCAGCCTAATGCGAACGGACAGTAATGAGGAGAACTCGGTGATGACGGCTGAGAGCGAGGATTCGAATTTGCATGTGAAAAGAGAGCACGTTCTTTGCTTCTCCTTCCCAAAGGAGCTGAATCATAGCTGCCCATGAGTAAAGTAGGAAATCCCCTGTGCCCCCGGCACACGCGAGACCTGAGACTTCACCTGAATGTTCCAACGGGCCTTTGTGGTGCTTGGTGCTCCCAAATTTTACTTCATTTAGGGGGAAAGAGGGATGTGCTCGCTCTGGGCGTGGTGCCATGGCAGAGACTAACTCCGTGATTCACCAGTGATTCAGCCCCGTGAAGCTGCAGACTCAGGAACAGCCTGGCGGGCTTCGGAGCAGGTGATCTATGGGCATAAATGAGTCCTGCAGAGATTCATGTCAAGTCAGGCTTTCGTCCCATCCTGCTGCAGTTGGGATTCCAGAATGGCAGCCGGGTGCCCCGTGCAGAGTCGTGATTTGTGCACCTGGAGCTGTCGGGGTCGTCCTGCGTCCTCGGTGTCACCCTGCGCAGACACCTGAGTGTGTCCCGTGGCTCTTGGAGGTCTTCCATCTATGGACGCCTCACCTTTTTGGAGGCTTTTATCACATCCTGACTATACCGTGTTGGAATTGCTGGGACTGCATTTGAACGCCCTGAAGATCTCTCTTGGTTTCTAGGAATCTTTTGGATGTACTGCTCTACCTGCTCTCGCTTCTCCATCCTTTTGACAAGAGCCAAACGTGCTTTTCTACTGGCCAGCGTTAGCCCCCAAAGTCTCATCTGACCCCCTTAGAGGACTTTATGTACCCTGAAACTCTTACAGGCTTGTTACTTTGTGCCGGTGAGATACTTTCCCAGCTTTAGAACGTGGCCAGAGAAGCGTGCAGAGGATTGGTGTTTCCAACAGGCCATCCTTAAGCGATGTATTCTGAAATGGAGGTGGCACAACAATGCCTCCTTGTGACAGTGTCCACAGTTCATCTGAACCCTCACTTCACCTGCACTTCCTTCCAAATTGTCGTTCCTTACTGACAGGGGAAGTAAATTAGCTGTACTTTGTGAAACATGGGAGGGCTGAAAGCAAGAACTCTTCGTGGTTCCTGCTGGTTCAGTAAAACTGTTTGTATTTGTGATAAGTATGGTAAGATTGACAAATGCTGAGGAAACGTTTTGTGCGTTTAAAGTTTACAACTAAAAGAGATGTGTGGCTTCATGAATAGTTTTGTGTTGCAAAGCGGACCTTTTGAGAAGTTCTACGTGTCGATCAGCTTATTAACAGAATGAATTGCACCAGCAGGGCCAGAAGTCTGTTGCATTCTTCTTGTGTGTACATAATTCTCTGCCTTTTTTTAGGAGCAAGCCTTTGATCCATACGAGACCTTGTCCCAGGATATTCTCTCCCCACAATTTCATGAGCATTTTAATAACTTAATGGCAAAACCCGCTGTTGCTCTTCACTTTCAGGTAAGTGCAAATGAGAAGTACTGAATTGGTTTGGTTCTCATGTTCTGAGGTTTGGATTCTCTTGGTTTAGAGTAGAGGGGTATGAAAGGTTACTTTCATACCTGCAGTTTCTGTCTCTGTTTTGCCTTTTAACAGCAAGCACAGGCATCAAGGAGCAACATTTGCATTTTCTTCCTTGCATATCCCAGGTCCCCACGTTTGGCCTTGAGATTGGGGCTGACAGTTTTTCCAAGAAACCTGCAGAAATCGTTTCTTTAATAGGGCTATCCAGCAAGATCATCTGTGATGATTTTTTTCATTATTATTTTTTATTTTTAATCTCTGCCAACTTGGAAAATCTGTTAAAGGTTGCTGCTGTTCAGAAGCAAGCTGAGCTTGTGTTGAGTAGTGTACTTAGAGAAGCTGCAGAGTGTGCATTCAGTCACTGGGGCTCCCAGCAAAACCCGTTAGAGTAGCACTTAGTTTGTGCAGTTTACCTGGACCTGCATCTCTGAGAGCCCAAATTCCTCTTCTTCAGAGTGTTTCCAGCTCTGAGTGCTTGGTAAGCTGCCTCATCTTGCTCTGAAATATCACTTGGTGAATGAAGTAAGGCCCACTATCCATCCCCCTAGCAAATGTAAAGCCCCAAACCATATTCCAGATTAAATTGGTAATTGAGTTATTTGACAGTGAATCTGGACTCCTCTCTGACTCTCCTTACCATAGGAAAGCTTGGGCTTTTCTAGGAATGTTCCTCCCCCCTTCCCCAAGCTCTGAAGGAAAGGCTTCACGTAGGAGCTGTCTCTGGCAATTGCAGAGAGACGCAGCCAGAACCTTTAAACAGGGGGAGGGCTCATTTCCAAAACGGAGGTCAGGTAATTCGGTTTCTGCTTGGTATGGAGGAGGGCAAGGATTTCACCGTCAGCTGGAAGAAGCCTCCACATCTTACAACCTGAATTTCTGTGTTAGTTAACTGCTGGGGACGGGAAAGGATTTCTGATGCATTTTCTAACTCATAGACTTGTGATATCTCAGCTTCTGAGGAAGGGGAGATGCTAACATTAATGTCTTCGGTGACGATACACCATCTTTCTGTGGTATATGCGATGTAAATGGCAGCACAGCATACCTAATTCAGAGGAGGGGTGACTAGAGGGAGGTTGGTGAGTAGGAGTCCAGGATGTTCTTGAACTCCCCAGTGTTTTCTTTAAATTCTGCAGCAAACTGTGGCCCACAGTGAAACGTGCTGTTTTGGAAGCGGGTCCGAGCGTTGTTGTGCATTCCGGGATGTGTCTGGAATCACGGGGGCAGCTTAGCCACAGATAGCGCGTTATTTTTAGGCGCTGTCACCTTGAGCTGTTGTTATCGAGTGCTGCAAAGTGCTGAGATACAAAGGGATCTGAGGCTTGCGAGATGAACATCTCGTGTGCTAAAGGGCTCTTACAAAAAGAATTGTGGTTAACTTGGTCATCTGTCTTATTTCATTTGCTGCTTCTGGCAAAAACGTAAACCATTCGGCTGGTTACCTCTTTAAACAGCAAGATTGTGCCAGCACGTGTGGGGGTTCTCAGAGCCATGGGCTTGCTAGAGAGCGTGCATTAAAATCCACCCTAAGCTGCTGATTGAAAAAGTGCTTGCATTAGTTGCAAAAGGGTGTCCGCAAGTTCTGTTGCTTGATGTCGGAGCGTTTTTTGTCTCTGAATTTTGCAGGGAGTCTCATTAGACAAATGATTTTGCAAAATTCCTTGCTTGTAATGTGGATGACGACGTCCTGGATCTGTTAGCCCAAGCATCTTGCTCGAAGCGGGGCTACCTTCAGAATTTGACCAGGGTGCTCAGGGCTTTGTCCAGCCCTGTTTTGAGTATGTCACTGTAAGTAAGCCTGTTTGTGCTTCCTTTCCAGTCTACTGCTGAAGGGTTTAAAGAAGCTGTGCGATACGTCCTCCCACGACTCATGCTCATCCCAGTCTATCATTGTTTGCACTACTTTGAGTTACTGCAGGTAAGTGAAGCCACGCTCTTGCTTCCTGCTGGAAACCTGTCTTCATGCGGACAGTCTGAGCTTTTAGGTAGGCAAATGGATTTTACTTACTGCTGCTGAAAATCAAAAGGTATAACAAACATTAATTCGACATCAGGCTATGTCGGAAAAGTAAATCCATGTGAAAAATCATCAAAAGCACCTCTTGTTATCTTATGAACATTTAAAGTAGTTTTTATATTTTATTCAGTTAAACCTTTATTGAACGTGATTTCTAATATAGTTTAAAATGTAATACACATATATTTAATTCCTTCTTTCCTTGAGTTCTGCATTTTATGCCCATTCAGTAAGAGCTAAGCATGATTCAGAAAAGCAATCTCAGTGCCAAGTCTCACTACAGTTGTAGCTCAGCTGGTCTTAGTGGGGCTGGGGTGGTGGAGAACACTTCAGCAAGGAATAATCTGTTCTTAATGTGAAAATATTTGTCTTGAGCCCTAAGCTGAGGAGATACTGCAAAAAATAGCACTTTTCATGGTGTGCCACACTTTCTCCATGATAAGGATGAAAATAAGTGGTAATATTTTCTTATTTTGTTTCTTCCACGAAATGGTGTTGATGAAATATGCAGGCGTTATGGAATTCTGATTCAGCTGATCAAAAATTATTCCTCTAGGATGTATTTTGGGGGTCTTACCGTACAAACTGTTTGCATTGGCATCCAGTCCCTATGAGCTGTTCTGCCTATTAAGGCATTACTTAAATTAGAATAGCCTGGCTTGGTTTGACCACATATCACTTGCACGTATTTTATTCTGATGTGCACTAGCAAGGTAGTTCACATTAGGAGACATTTCCCCTGGGTATAACAGCTAAAAGCCAAAAAGTAACTAAGCGTGTCTGTTTTTTGCTTACAAGCAAATGTTTCTGCAGTGAGTTATGAGATCAGAGGCCAGCAGTCAGCAGAAATTTAACATCTGAGATCTATAATAATCATTCTTGAATAAGAAAAAGCACCCTTGCTGCAGAAAATGTAGTATCTTGAAAAATACTTAGGTCAGAGCTTTTTGAAGTAGTTGAGGATAATGTTAAAAAGTTTCTGTTTGCCCTGTTGTGTTGGGAAAGTGTGTAAGACGAATAAGGTTAAGTGAATTATTAACCAAATGGGATATACTCAGATTAAATGGATGGAATATCCTGTGGCTATGGCTGACATTTTGTTAATAGCTTCAGAACTGAACTTTTTTTTAAAGTTCTCAGTGTAAAAAGCCGTATTAGCAGCGTTGTACAGCTCCAAGTGTTCTGTGGTCTTCCTTTGTATTTCAGGATTTATTTGAATGAAGGAAGAATAGGAAACTTTGCAACCTAGAACATCTGCAATGCAATGTAAAATCTTCTCAAAAGTAAAGAAACTCATAGCAGAAAACATAACAGTTGGCTTAAGACTAGGTTTGTGATTAATACCTAACATGTACTCTTTTTTTTTCCCCTTTAAAATACCAGTCATTTAATTTGAGCCACGAACCGCACATTGCAGTGTATGGATTTACCAGGATCACGTAGAAAGTTTTAAATCCAAGTGACTTCAACAAATTTTAAACCTGCAGGTGTTTCTGTTGAGACTCAGCTTAGAAAAAAAGTTAACAGAGTTTAAAAAAAATCCCTCTGTAAGTGTCGGTGAGCTTTTGTGCAGATTACTGGCCCGTCTATTTTGAGAACATAAAATTTAAGTCGCCACACTTTTAATATTTGCCTTCCTAAAACTTGTGTTTCTATGAGGAGAGCTTCAGAAAGAAAGTAATCACAAAGCAAAGAAGTGCAGGATGGCAGCAGGAGCGCGGCACAGTTCTGCGAGCCTTGCTGTGAACACTTAGAGCCTCGTAACTACATCTCCTTTTCAAAATAGAGCAACTTCCCTTTCCGTAAGGGTCAGTGGCATATGATAAGTCTCGGGAACTTCTTAAAATGTTGTTCTTTCATGTTTCAATGACACAATTAGTTCAGTGACCTGTATTATGCTGAAGGTCAGGCTAATGTTTGACCCATTGTGTCTTAAAGCTGGGAAGGAGAGTGCCTCGCTATGAAATTAAAGAATGAAATCCTCAGCCCCGGCTTTGGGAGAACCGAAGCATTTACCCGATTTTACAAGCTCTGTGGTGTTCGCCTGCTACTCGAGGAAACAATGACACACGTCTTCCCGATCGGTGTTTTCTTTTGAGTCTTTTGCAGTTTGTTTTCAAATATAAGATTAAATGCTTAGCGTACAAACGTGTTAGCTTTTTCTTCAGTGACAGGAAAGGGCGGTTACTATTTCTGTTTTAAACCATTGCGCAGAGAAGACAATTCATTTTTGATAGCCTCTCTTAAGTTTGCAATGCTCTAAGAGTTTTCTGTCTCATGGGGGGCTCTGAGTCTGCTCAGATCTCCGGCTGATATCGATGGGATCAGCTTATAAATGCACGTTCTTAAAATTGCCTCAGGTCTCTGAGGAATAACCTGGAGGTAGTTAAAAAAAAAAGTTTTATTGTTCTTTTAATCGTTTTTAACTTTATTACGAAACAACAGGATTCTGCATGAAAGATAATTAGCCAATAGTTTGGGTTGGGTTTTTTTAGCTAGGGAATTCTGGTAGTGAAAATGATGAAATTTGACCTTTATCCAAAGTGTACAAGTGATCATCATTACTGAACCTTGCGTAGAGATCACTGCAGTTGCAGGTTTAACATCTGAATTTCATGTTGTATTTTGAAGACATCCTAAATCTACAGCAGTGCTTCTTAAAAAGCAGAGTGTTTTTAGGGACAGAGAAGGCATTTATTCAACAGTATTAGTGAGTTATAAAGTACGGGTGACTGCTTCTCTGATGCTGTTGAATTTGGCCCTAGGAACCTTGGTTGAAAAAGAACTGGCAAAAATGGGAGCAGAAAAGGAACAGAATACTCGTATAGAATATTTTCATGGCTTCAGCAGAGAGAAAAGCTAAGTTTAGTAACCTTCTTTAGGAGCAACAGCCTCAAAAAAACAACCTGAAAACCCCAGAGGTACTGAATTGGGAGGTAAATAAAATAATGAACGGTTTACAGAAGTGCAGGCCCTGGTGTTTGCTCTTTTGCCAAACAGGAAAACTAAAATGGACGAAATTAAAGTTTTAAAAGCTTGAACATTCTTTCCAGCAGAACAACTTTCCCTTTGCAAAAGCCTGTACGTGCAGCCGTTTCATGCAAAATTTGCAGCAGAGTCTCCTTTCATAGTCCTTTCCGTATCGAACTCCTCCGGTTTGTCTGCTCTTGGGTTGCAGCAGTAGAGAGGTCTCTGTTCTCCAGAAATACTCCAGGAAATAGCCTTTGAACACCCTGCTGCCACTTTTCTGTACTGACGTTGATTGCTTATTCAAGCAATGACAGAAGACAAACCTTACCTTGGATTGTTTCGCAACGAGTGATTGTAGTGAAGGTTGAAGGAAGTCACACTAAGGAAATACCTTGAAGGAAAATGACTGGTAGCAATCAAAAAACGTTAGCTCTAGCAAACAGGTAACAAATGCACTCTGACTGTGACATCTTTAATTAATTATCGGAGCATTCTGTGTTTCAAATCGCTAAGCTTGACGCTTGGGAGGGCAGACACCTGATTGCTGGCAGTGTAGAGGAGCGCTCGGTGTTTTCATCGGTCTTTCAATCTCCAGCAATGTTTTCATAAACGTCTGTCCCTGCAAGTTCCAGGAAACATTACTCAGTAAATGCGGTGAGAAGGACTCAAAGGGTCACATAATCTATCCAAGCCCTGAACAAGGTGCGAGGCAGATGAATCTTTAAAATCCTGAAAATCAGCAGTTCAGGTCTGTGCTCAAGCCCAAGATGGCTTTCCTTTATTGCCTGGAGAATACAGCCTGCCTTCTCATGTGACTGTCAGACACAAGATTGCCCCTAATTCATGCATGTGACTCACTGGGTAGTTATCAGGCAACCCGGAGTATATGAAATTCTGCCTTTTGATCTTTTCCACTGTTACCTAATTGCTGACACAGACAGGCCAGTGTGCTACAGGATCATCATGGCATAATTTCTTTAATGAATACCATGCTTCATTACTGTTTTCTCTATTTTCTGTGTAACAAGAAATTGAAGAGTTAATACTCTCAATTTGTCTGGTATTCTTAAAATCATCTGATAGCAGCAGGACCCCTTTTTCCCTTTTCCTGTGGATTTACATATTTTCTCTGTCTAGCAAGTGTTGTACTTTTTTAATCCGCTGTTTAGTCGGAAAGGTGCTCGCTAAGAACAGGCATTGGGAAAAGTCTCGCTTCAGAAAGGGTATGCAAGAAATTGTGCTCAGGACATGGGAGGAGGAAGAGTATTTTATCGGGCTCCGTAGCCTTTCCCACTTTTAGGATGTTGCACTTTTCAAGACATTTGTATGTTCTTTGCATTTCGATGGCAGATACAAAGGAAGAAAAGGGTTTCCACAGAGATTGACATCTTATTTTTTTCCCTTCCCTGTACTGTTCCCCAGCTCAGAAACTTCCCAGAAATTTTTGGCCACGAAACTCTCATTTCTCTAACACGCAAGGTGAAGGATGTTTGGGCACGTGAAAAATAAAAAAAATAGCGATTTAAATTACATGAAGAGAGTGGACCAATCTGGTCAAATCCTGTTCTCTCAATTACTTTTAGAGGAAGCTACATATCCTTGCTGAGGGAACATAGTGGGGAAAGGAAAAGAAGGCTTCTGTCATGCTGAGTGATTGTAAGTAAGATTTCTCTCCAAGTATGGAGGTAAAACAGAGCTTATCCAGAACTGCACGGCATATTGTCGTGATATTGCCCAGCAAACCAGTTTGCCTGAGTTTTCTTTAAAGAAAATCATACAATCTTGAACATGAAGGGGGTTGAAAGCAAAATCTCTCTTATTTAGAGCAGTAGTGTTTTAGGAGTGATGACCTTAACCAAGAAGGAATTCTGTAAATAGGCTTTCCTCAAACCGTATTGCTGTTGAGTGTACAGAGATGATATGAAAGCTTCTTAAATAGCCAAATACGAGAAGTTTCTGCCTAGGGGCAAAGACAGATCTAGTCTTCATGCTGATTCTCACCGTGTTTACATTTTGCAATTAGAAGCAAATCATGAATTTTAGACTTCATTTGGTATGGTAGAGTTTGCCAGCCAAAGCTGGTGCTTCTTCTTGAAACAGATGAATTTCAAGAAGATGGTTGAGTTCAGAGCAGTAAGAAGAGAGCGAATCTTGGTCGTTCTGTCTTTTAAACGTGCTCTGAAATGTTGGGATGGACTTATGGAAGTAATATGACGTGGTTACATAAAACAGAATTTATCCTTGACTGCTTCAAACCTCCAAACTGTTTAACAAAATCATTACCGGTTGCAAAATAGGACGTTGTTGAAAAGATAACAGCAAAAAATGTCTCCGGCAGTTAGTATTGGCGCTCGGTAAGAAAGGGGTTGTCTTTCTATACTCCCACCTGTTCTCTGCTTTTGCAAATGTAGAGACTGTGCCGAGTATCTGACAAATGTTTTGTAGTTACACACACAGCCAGTTTTGAGCGAGCTACTAGGGATTACTCTTTGGTTGCCCTGAAGTCATTGATTTCACTGAGTGCTGTGGAAAACACTGTACGAATGTTTGTCAGCCTTCCTACCCTCCTATAATTCAGACAAATCTGAAAGAAAACTGTTTGTTATGTTCTAGCAACTGCAGGAATGCAGCGAAGATGAAGAGGATCGGGAGTGCTTAAAACAAGCCATTACTGCTCTCCTGAACCTCCAGTGCAGCATGGAGCGCATTTACAGCAAACACTCCCCAAGACGTCGGCCTGGGTAATCATCCACAAAACTACACGGGTTTTCCAAAGTTGACAGAGAAAGAAATAGATGATGTGGAAGGAATTGTCGTTTCTTTTCTAGTTAGTGTGTGTGTTTCCTGTTCAAGGCATGTCTTTATGCCCATTTGCATTGTAGATGGCATAGCAGCCCAAACTTTCAGAGTCCATTTCTTTGAATAATGTCAATATCTTACTCTCTCACTTGCCAAAACAATACACCTAGTTTCTTTGGAACAGTAAACTTGATTAGGGCATTTAGGGGAAAGAAAGAATGATAAGCAATTAATTGAGTTGATTTTACTTTGGTCTCTTGGGATGGCAAACATGGAATGTGCCCATCGTGACTTTTTCTTTTATTCGTTCAAGGGAGCCAGTCTGTCGCTTCTATAACCGACAAATAAGAAGCAAACACTTGGCCATCAAGAAAATGAATGAAATCCAGAAAAATATTGATGGCTGGGAAGGCAAAGATATTGGGCAGTGCTGTAATGAATTCATAATGGAAGGCACCTTGACAAAAATAGGAGCCAAACATGAACGCCACATCTTTCTCTTTGATGGTTTAATGATCAGCTGTAAAACTAATCACGGCCAGTCACGGCTGCCCGGTTACAGCAATGCGGAGTATAGACTGAAGGAAAAAATTACCATGAGAAAAATACAGATTATTGATAAAGATGACACACCTGAATATAAACATGCTTTTGAACTGGTGTCTAAAGATGAAAACAGTATACTCTTTGCTGCCAAGTCTGCTGAAGAGAAGAGTAATTGGATGGCTGCTCTGATTTCCCTCCAGTACCGGAGTACTCTGGATAGGATGCTTGATTCAGTGTTACTGCAAGAAGAAAACGAACAGCCCCTGAGGTTGCCCAGCCCAAGCGTGTATCGGTTTGTAGTGGAAGACTCTGAGGATAACATTGTTTTTGAGGACAACTTGCAAAGCAGGAATGGGATTCCTATCATCAAAGGAGGAACGGTTGTGAAATTAATCGAAAGGTTAACTTACCATATGTATGCAGGTACCCCCAACATTTGCTCTGTATGTGTTTTTTAAGACGGTGCTTGTATGGGTGATTAATTTAGTCCTTTTTTTTCATTTTTTTTATTTTCTTCCTTTTTTTTTTCCCTGCATAAAGTTAAATATAAAGTGAGGTTTACAGAAATAACCTCTTGTTAAACTAAATGACTTTGCTGGCAAAGCTATAAGAAAACTAAGGGCATGCAAGCCCCCAGCCTCTCCCTGCAGTGTGTCGGTGGTCTAATAGGAGCTACCAATGCTTTCTGTTAAAACTTTGCTTCATTCTTCTCCCGAGACCATCGTGGCTAAAGCAGCAGTGGTGCATGCTGTGTGGAGGAGAAATGTCGGTGGCTATTTCTGTTAAGCCGTAGCCTGCCGCTTCCTGAAGTCCCTCAGTAGAAAAGGATGCGAATCCCAAGCAATTCTTCAGCCTTTCCTGCAAAATGCTGTCTTTAAAGCCCCAGAAATAAAACTTGTAATTATGTGAGGTACTAACACTGCTGAAAATGGCAGAGAGATCTCAGGTATGAGTCTTCAGAAACGTGCACGCTATTGTAACAACTAGAGCTAGGTTGTCTTGAGCTGTATATCTTAAAGAAAGAAAGAAAGAAAAGGAAGATACTGAACTTCTTGCTGGCCACACACTGAAATTGAGTATTGATGCAACCAGCTGACACACAAGTAATCCATAGCTGTGTTGCCTGTGGATCCCACGTCATCCAGTTCAAAGACGTGGTGGATTTCTGAGGCATTTTAGGTTCTCTCTTTCGGAAAGAACTGCTGCATTTGACTGTGAGGTGGATAGTGTAACTTGCGAGGGTTTTACAGCACAAGTGCTTGCCGCTTTGCCTTTGGGAATCTTCAGTGAAAGCATTGTCCTCTTGGGTTTCTGTGTGCTTTTTCCCAAACAGCGTTTGGAGCCAAGACTAACAAACCCTGTCCGTCTGCCTCCACAAGGGCATTTCAATAACTAGCAGCGTGCGGAGGGACTCCTAGCAGATCCTGATGGTGCTTTATCTGTGTATTTATGTAACGATACGTTTGTAGTTCTTCGGTTTTTGTATGTTTGCATTAGTTTCAGGTTGTTTGAAGCAGGTTCGTTCCAGCACACGTTGTTTGTAGATCTTCTGTCGTGAGAAAGAACTTGCCAGTTGGTGCCGGGATACCATGGGAGGCAGCAGATGCAGAGTTGTTAATCGCTTGAATTTAGCTTGTAAGCCGCTATTAGAAGCACATTGCTTGTATTTGCCATTGTGTTGGGAGTGTTTATTGACAAAAATAGTCTAAAAAAAAAAATATAAAGGCACCTACCCAGGTCAGAAAGCAGAGTAGCAGTCCCCATTCTAAGAGAATTACAGATTTGTCTGCAGAGCAGAGAAGCTGCCCACCTGTTCAGCGGTAAGAGGAAGGTTTTCTTCTAAAAGTGCCATAAATAATACTGACGAGTGACTGGAGATGTGACGCAGAGGCAGAACAGGCCAGTCCAGGACTAGGGTGCAAGCTCAGCAGCACAGAACGAGAGCACCATTACTTCTAGCTTGCAAGCAAATTCCTAAATAGGCTCCCTTAAAAGCATTGAGCCTTTGCAGGGAGTTTAAGCCTGCTTAAAAGAAGTGTCTCTCTTAATCTTCTGGGTGCCTCTTAGAAGAAATTAATTGACTGCATGTTGATGACTGCTGCTGTAAGTTCCCTGCGCTTAATGCTGACAGATTCAGGATGATTTACAGCACAGTAAGTAAAAAGAAACACCCACCAACCCCAAATCCATGCTTTTAGTGAACATCTGCACAGGCATTTCTCTAGGCCTGGTTTTCCTGTAGTTCACCATTCATTTGCTGCCAAGCAGCTCAGGCAGCCGCCGTGGCCACAGGCTAGCAGCTTGCTGGTAGCCACACAGGGGGTCTGCTGCAGGCACGGCAGGATTAGGGCCAGATGATGACCCTTAGAGGCTCACACTGACGTGATTTGTCTGTCAGCCTGCTTATTCCCAATCTAGGAAACTCCCCGAGAGTGGAACTGAAAGAAATTAGTGAAAGCGGTGGGACTGTGTGTAATTAATTTGTGTTTTGCTGTGGGTTGCTGGTTTATTTTCAGGCAGGCGTGTCCTTAGACTTTTATTCCCTAGTGTGCTGTGCCACCTTCCTCAGTGGCCAGGGCAGATTGTGTTCTGGGGATGAGTCAAGGTTGTCTGTTTGGGGGCTGTAACTTTTTGCCCAGCCTTCAAATGGAACTGTAGAGCAAGAGGAGAGACGTTTGTGGTTGCAGCACGTGAGTGCGGTCTTAGAGGACTGGATTCTCTCCTTGAGTGTTTTGCAGTGCAGGTCAGTTTGATGGAGCTTTTTAGCAGATGGCCACGGGATTTCTGTGTAGCTTGATGCAGAGGGCTTTGGCTGATGGGAGTGCTCTTGCAGCATGGAAAACTACACTCAGTGTGAAATAAAATGCACTTAATGCCTCTGATAAACAAGATCATAATAGTTGTATGCTTCTAAGCCAGCAGCGGGCCAACGAAAACACACGTTGGCCTCAGCCGAAACGCCAGGGGAGGCAGATTGGCACTGGGCTGAGAATTGTCATGGCATGCAGACAGCTACGCCCGGTGGTAACACTCCTCCTGCAGCAGCGAGAAGGCAGGAGGCAGGTGTGGTGGCTGCTGGAGGTGCACCCGGGAAGTGCTGCAGGTATTTGCTTTGTAAGGCCTCCGCTGCTCGTCCTGCTTCGACTGCTCAGCCGAGGGCACTTGTGTGCCGGGGGAGGCGTGCGGGCTCTGCTGGGGAGATTTTTTTAAGAGCAGGTAAGACAAACGTTTTGTCGGGGTGGTATAGGTGTTTTTGGTGTCAAGATAGTGGACAGCCTAGTTCTCCTTTCTTTGCCTTGTCTTTATGAAAGCGTTGAATAGGGCCTGGGCAGTGAGTGTGAGCCATTCCACGTGCCAAGACTGAGACAGTTTTTGAGAGAATGTGCAGCTGGACACTTCTACAGGGGAATTGTATCAAAGGGCTACATAAAAATTTCACAAGCAGTGTCAGTTCGGGTATTTTCTAAAGTGCTTGACTTACAATTTCAGTGTATTTTCTGCACTTTAAACTTTCCCTGTGTGGACACATATTTTTTTCCTGATACTTTGAAATTAGATTTAAAAAACCTTCATAATTTCTTACTCTGTCTTTACAGATCCGAATTTTGTACGTACTTTCCTTACCACGTACCGCTCCTTTTGCAAGCCCCAGGAACTGCTGAGCTTGCTGATTGAAAGGTAAGCTGTGGTTGGCCTTTCTGAAGACGCTGAAAAAGGCTTTGTGTTCATTTACCTGCTCGTTCTGCTCGTGTTCTCAGTTTCCGTGTGGGGAAACAGGAAAAAGAGTGGAGTGCATAAAACAGTCATTTATTAAAAGGGCTGTGGCGATGCCGGTTTTTAATGCAAGCTTCCTTTTTACCAGTTTGTTAAATTAGCACCCAAATTGCTTATCAGCTAGAGAAGTCGTGCCTCAGCCTTGGGTGGTGGTGGTTAGGACTGCTTATATGTTTGAGTATCCTGAAGTGTTCTAAGCAGTTTGTTTGAAAGGCACACGCTCTTCCTGTAAACAACATGGTAATACAGTGTGATAAAGCTGCTCTTAAGCTCTCTTCTAATCTTCACTTAATCAAGCTAGCAGCTAGTTAAAAACCTCATATCCTAGTCTAGACATCCTGTGATGACCAGAAAACGAGGGAATTATCTGCGGGAGCTGGGTGTGTTAGCAGCACGTAGCTAGGGGAAGAGGGAATTCCAGGCAGACTGGATACCAGATGAGTGCTTGAGTTTCGCTGCACTGAATTTCTTTAAATAAAATTGCTCTTCATGTCCTGCGTAAAGGGTTTGTCTTTTATCTTAATTGCCGTCGGTTTTCTGGTGCTTGTGTTCGTAGGTTTGAAATCCCAGAGCCTGAGCCGACTGAAGCAGACAGGCTGGCAATCGAGAAAGGAGAGCAGCCCATCAGCGCAGACCTGAAGCGATTTCGCAAGGAATACGTCCAGCCAGTGCAGCTCAGGTTTATTTGCTTTAAAATTTGTTCTCTTAAATCCAGATTTCAGTTCGGCGATTGCATTGCATTCCTGGAGACGGTAATCTCTTCGGGAGACTGCTGTGCTGTCAAGTAGGGACTTATCATTGTCTGCAGCCAGCCTAATATCCCAAGCCATGCTCCGATTAGTCATACTGACTTCTGTTGTTGTTGTTGCAACTGTTCTTTGGTTCTCTGCTGCTCACAGCTGTGATCTCCGCCACCCACAAGAACGCTGCATGGCTGCTATGTAAAGCGGGTGTGGGTGAGAGATGTACAACTCCAAGTGGCTCTGACGGCACGTTGAATGGGTTCCTTGTTAACAGGCCCTGTGAAGATAGTTGCTGTGTTTCCATCTTTTCAGTCCTGCTGGTATTTTACTCCCTTTCCCAGCCTATTGATGTGTTTGCACACAGGGAGACTCTTGTCTGTACTGCGCTTTGCAACGGGCTACAGTGAATCTTCAAGGTCTTGCTGACCAAGCTAATTTGGGGAACAATTAAGCATTTCTAGCATGAATGAGGCTAGTTGTTTCCCTGATAGGGAATCAAGTCAGGAGGAGACAGAGATCACAGCCAGTGTTTGTTAGAACAACTTTTATTCATTAAACTGTTGCTATTAGTAGTATCGAGCTGTTACTATTAATGGCAAATAACCACAGGCACCGTACCCTCCGTTTTTCCCCTCACCACGCAGTCACTCGCAGTTACCTGTTCAGAGCAGCACCAATTTACTGTTATTTAGAGAACAATATTGACGTGCCAGGACCTTCAGTATAGGTTTTTGGAAGGTGACTGAGGGAGTACTTCTTTCATCAGATCCTTGCGTACAAATATATGCATTAAAAAAAATAAGATCCAAGCTAAACACCCAAGTATGTATGTACATAATCCTGGAGCTCTTGTCGATACGTAGGAGCCACCGCTTTCCTGGATGTGGCCCAAGTCCAACAACCCCAGCGTAACCTTGATAGTTCTGTGCTCCCGTCCTTGTACAGCTTTCTCAGGTTCTGAGGGTTCTGAGTTTATCAGTTCCCGCGGGTTTGGCGGGTCTGCTAGTCTCCAGAGCGAGCAGTTCTGGGGAGATGTTCACACGCTGCTTCTCCGCATCGTTTTTTCCTGGTTTCGGATTGCTGTTTTCTGGTGGGTGTTTCTGCAGACGTCCCCATAAACGCCTGTAGAGCCCCTCCAAAGAAACTTGCACAGAATGGGCTTTTGTGACAACTGCCTCACGAGTTTAAATATAGCCATATTGCTGTTGTTGCTATTTTTATAACCTCCTCTACCAGCTAGGCTTGAAGTTGCTTGGGGACCTCCTCACAGCGGCCCTCTGCTTGGTACAAATGCATCTTGGTGCAGCGCTGCTGATGCCACAGCTGAGCAGGACAGTGCTTGCCGATGGACTGGACCCTGTAGAACGGTTGAAGGCAGCAAGTAACCATGATTCTTGCTGTCAGTTTCCAAAATCAACGCAGCACTATTGCTTTCACATCTTATGTTTGCGCTGTTTGAAACCTGTGCCTAGTTCCAAAGTTCGCAGGGTGTTTGGTTTTGGTTTCTGGTTCCTTTCTCTAAGAGATTAGGATACCTCTTGTCATGACAGGCACTCTTTACTGTCCAATTCGTGCTGTGGTTGGTGAGCTGAGTGCCTTATTAGCATCTGCTTGATGAGAGATGTGGTTTAAAGCTGCTATTCAACACACGCTTCTGTGGCTTGTAGTTAATCTTTGAATTGAGGAGATAGCACAGGATTCTGGGAGCTTGAAACTCTCCATCCTACCGTTCAAAAGAAATGTCTGAATTTGATCTTTTACGTTGATACACCCAGCACTTCGTAAATTCCAGTTTTGTTAATAGCACTGGTCTTCAGAGAGAGCTGAGCTTTGGGAATAAGGTGGAGAACATGAAGATGCCCAGTCCTTCGCCCTCTTCAGCGCTAGACACGCTGTGCAGTGCACAGGAGCAGTCGTGTCTTTGGCTTGGCTAAATGCAGGTGAGGTTGTGAGAAAGAGGAGGTGCCCAGCTGGCAGTGCAGTCAGCAGAACCAGGTAGTCTTTCTTGCTTTTTCAGTGTTCCTACCACGGTATCTCAAAGGCAAAGACTGATTAGATAAGATCCTGTGTTACTGTTATTGGGAACTCCTGCCAAAACATCACTCCTTTGATGGTTAGAAGCTGTCATTAATTTCCAGCCCGAAGGGTCTGAGTAGCCATTCTTTGATGGGATAAACTTTATTCTTTAACTTAAAGAGTTCTCCTCTTCCCAGTGTTTCTCCTCCTTGTGTTCATGTTGAGCGTCCTTCATCTGACTCAGCTACCAGCCGACTTCTCCAGTACTTTGACTCGCACCAGACGGGCAAATTAAAATCAATTATCTGCCCTGTCCCTCTCAGAAATTCTTGCCCCCAGTCTACAGGGCTGAACCACTGCAAGCAGTAGCCTGGTGCTGAAAGGAGGGCCACAATTAGTGCTGCTTTACCTTAATATGCTGAGCTGCAAAGAGAGTTCAGCCAACGGGGCTGAAGTAACGAAATCTGACTGCAGCCAGCTCTCTGAGCCCGAGACTGGGGGCTCTCCATGAACCCCACCATCCTTACCCCGGCTTTTGGGCTGGCACAGGGAAAATCTGTTGTACTGGTTGGTGTAGGAGGTATCAGCTCAGTATTCAGGTAAGGTGATGTGGTGCACCCCAGTAAATCAGAGCTTTGAGTTAAGAGTTCAACTTGTTTCCACAAAGAACAGGCAAAACAGTTTTTTATTCTGATACATCTGAGAGAATGGAAGGCTGAAGAGCAGTTGGGGTTTAGTTCTTCAAGGCTTGTTTATTAGTGGTCTGTTTAAGAAAGTAGAGAAATATCAAGAGACAGTTGAATGTTATCCTTGAAGTGCTGTTAAGTGTAAATAAAAAGATGAAAAATTAGGGCAGGACACTTGCAAAAACTTCTAAAATTTGATTTTATGTACAGGAAAGAAACAGTTACAAATTTGTTTCTAATCAAATGGTCAATTCTCATTATTCTTGTTTGTTTGTTTAAAAATTATACCAATAAATTATATTTGTGATACCTGTGTTATCTGCTGTTGATAAATTTTTTCCTCTTCTGAAAACACCTCAACACTAGCATTCTTGATTTGCTTTTTTAAACTTAGATACATGCTAAGTTTGGAAAATTAGGTTTAAAATACTTGGGGACTTCTGTGGCCATCGATGCATGCTTCGGCTTTGCTCTGCCCCTGTGTCCATATGCATTTTGATAGTCCTCGGTTACATGAGCCTGTACCTCAGCTTTTATATAACTGTTTTGTTCAGCGTTTACATAGGATGAGCTTGGAAGTCCTAAAAAAAAAAAAACAACCCGCACCCAAAATATAATTATTTTTTTTCTCTCTCCTTCCTCAGAATATTAAATGTTTTTCGCCACTGGGTAGAGCATCATTTCTACGATTTTGAAAGAGATCTGGAGTTGCTAGAGAGATTGGAGACGTTCATTTCAAGTGTGAGAGGTACGGTAACGGGTAGTCCTCCGTTCTTCCCCATATCTTCCCCGTACACATGAGTAATTGTAATGCCTTTAATGGAGCTGTTACTTGACTCTCCTTTACACGAGCAGTCTTTGGCCTGAATCATACATAAATGGCTACCAAAAACTGATTTCATGCATTGTGGTATTGTTAACTTCAGTGTATTTACTTCTGGGCAGTAGTGTTCATCCGTACCTGACTCTGTAACAGACTTGTCAGAATTCAGAATTCTCTCACCTTCCTCCTTTGCTTTGTAGAGAATTCCTTCCCTATTGATTAATGAGATGAGGTTTTCCATATTATTTTCCCATTAATTTAAAGTTCTGGCTGAAAATCATTATCCTTTTAAGAAAGGACACTGGTTCCATTTGGTATCGCAGAGGTTTCTATTGCTGACCAGAGAGAAATAATTCAATTTTGGGGGTTAGTCTCGTAAAAGTTAAATGTCTTGAACTGCTGAAGGTACTTCTTGTCTTGTCCACGATGTGTACTGTAAATGTTGGACTGATGGTGTAAAGGTATTTTTTTTAACCTTTTCATTATGCTGTGCACTAGTAGAGCATACTGCAAAGTTTTCACTTTAAGCTAATTTACTTTTTTTTCACTTCTTTTCCTTTTAGTAGGTGAAGCTAGCAGTCAAAAGGAAAATGTAGTTTAGGGGAAACAGTAAAATACAGTGTATACGTGGTCACATTTCTCCCACTAGACGTGTCGGTAGATGCATTTAAATGCAACTGGGCACCCAAAAAATGTGTTGGTGTGTCTGTATTTGCAAACTGACACAAGTGCACGAACCCATAAGACAAAACAAAATAATGAACTGCAAACCTAATTAAATTTGCCTGCAGAAATGCAGTATTTTGAGTGCACGTGCATGTTTTATTGGTTTCATTAAATTGTCAAAAGTAAGTTAAGATGGCCCTAAAAATGCTTTTTGTGGTTTATGTTTTGTAGGAAAATCCATGAAGAAGTGGGTGGAATCAATTGCTAAAATCATCAAAAGAAAGAAAGCTCAGGCAAATGGGATCAGTCACAACATCACCTTTGAGAGCCCGCCTCCCCCCATCGAGTGGCACATCTGGCGCGTTGGGCACACTGAGACCCTGGACCTCATGACGCTGCACCCCATAGAAATTGCTCGGCAGCTGACGCTTCTGGAGTCTGACCTGTACAGGTAGAGGTCTATTGCTTCTATCTGAGCAAGAAAACCCATAGAATCAGTCAAAAGCACGTCCCCTTGATTTACGGAGTTTATGGAAGTAGGTTTTCTGTTTGGTACCAAAATATACAAGAGAAAAGATGTTTTTTTCATCTCTGTATCAGACTTCTGATAACATAACTGAGTAAGTACAGTAAATTAGAAAACTAAAGTATTATGAGTAGATAATATCAATTTATAGTCTCCTTGTCAATAGCAAACTTTGTTACATTAATAAAAAATGTTTATTGCATCAGAAAAAACACCTGGTTGTCTCTTCCCTTTTGTTTTATAGATGCATAGTGAAGGCCTAGGCATTACATGCAGTGTAACTTACAGGACTGGTACATCGGGGTCCTCTAATCTAGTTCTTAAGTGTTTTTTAGTCTGGTATCATAAATGCTCTGCTGTTTTCTTGCTCTGATGTTACCGCTGATAAGTAAAGCTAGCCTTGATGTGAGAGCTGAGTTTTGCCAGAGAGAAGTTCTTTAAGGTCTTACGAAACTCAAAGATGAAGCATCCTTTAATGCTTCACTGATAGCAGGTTTTCTATGGAGATAGGCCACTTTTCCAGCAGGTTGCTCCAAGTACTTTAGCTTCCTATTTAAAAAAATACTTTAATTGCCTTTAGGATTCTTTCTTCTGCCTTCAGGAGATTAAACTTACTCCTTTGTAATTTTCTTATGTGGAAATGCTTATTCAAAAATGCCAACTTCAGTTAAGATAAAAATGGATTTTCTTCTATCCGCAAATACGCATCAGAAAGTTATTTTAAGTAACTGTTTTTCGTATATTGGATTGTATTTGTGAAATACCGAGTCGATTAAGGGAAGAAATAATCTTTTAATGCAAACACGGAACACAATTATTATTTGTATTGAACAATCCTGTTCATCTTGCTTTATCATAACAGGGCAGTGCAACCTTCTGAACTCGTCGGTAGCGTGTGGACTAAAGAAGATAAGGAAATTAACTCCCCAAATCTATTGAAAATGATTCGTCATACTACAAACCTTACTCTTTGGTTTGAAAAGTAAGTACGGTGATGGTGATTTTAGTGTAGTGGCACGAACTCCTGAAATTGAGACGCATTTTTGTCTTACTTGAATTCTGTTGCCTTGAATTTTGAGAGAGTACAGCATTGCAGGAGTTTCAGGTTTTGCTTCTAGGGTCTGTGCCATGCCAATCTCGTTTCCTCCATTAAAAAAAAAATAAAATAAAACCCTGGATTTTTTCCAGTACTGTCCACATGGTCAACATGTGCCCTACTTAGATTTCTACAGTACATCAAAGGGCACTGAAGGCAACGCAGGACACTTTTCTGCATCTCTTCTGAAAATGCTATTGTGTCCGTCCCCTTAACTTAGTCTCTTTTCCGTCTCGTGACACATCACTAAGGACTTCTGAAGACAAGGCCATGCTGCAGTCAAAAGGCTGTAGCGGTTTGTATGTGTATACCTAACCTCATGAGCTTAAAATCCCATTGTAGATACTGCAGCATGAGAGAATCACCCTACTTACCCTGGATTGTACTTGGGTCTTGCTTTGCTTTAGAGTACGTGCCAAAATCATCTTGGCATTCCAACCTGAGCATATATAAGATGTGACTACCTGAGATTTTTGACAGTGCACCAAAATGTGCCCGCTACACACACTACACAGTTTTGACTTGGACATTTTGCTAGCTACTAAATTAATTTGCTAGCTTGCTAAGATTTCAGATTCTGTTTATCAGTACTTCTCAAGTTACGTCTTTTGATTAGGTGCATAGTGGAAACCGAGAACTTCGAAGAGCGAGTGGCTGTGCTGAGCAGGATTATAGAAATCCTGCAAGTTTTTCAAGATCTGAATAATTTCAATGGTGTTTTGGAGATAGTCAGTGCAATGAACTCCGTGTCAGTGTACAGATTAGATCACACGTTTGAGGTAAGCTTTGGGCATTGCTCTTAAGAAAGAAAATAATCGGAATCCAGAAATGAATCAGACAAACTTCATAAGCAAAATCCATATTGTACTTGCTTTCTTAGAAGAAAACAAGCTAATTATGAGACTGAGTTATTTTAAAAGTTACAAGAAAACATGAGATGGAGTGGTTGTCTCAAAGGACTTGTAACGGGAAGTGGAGCTTTTCAGCAGATGTTTTCTCACTTGTATTTAGCTCAGAAAGGGGAAACACCATGGACATTTGATTGTTAACTTGTCTGAAATGAACCCGTCGCTTCAGTCCAGTGCTTTATGTGTATGAAAGGGGAGGGTCCCAGGGCTGAGAACTCTGGAGTAGAATATTTGAACAGCAGCATTTCCTACCTACACAAGGACCATGGGGATAGAGGGGCCTAGAGAGGGGATAGCTAAAACTCAGATTTCAGTTGTTCACAAGCACGTCTCTTGCAAGAGAGTCTCGGATAATTCACATTGTTAAGAGACAAAAACAAATGGTTGCTGACTGCTTTAGGTGGAGAGTAGGAAGAGAGGCCAGGAAGAATTATTGGACTGATGGTAGTGTAGTCAGGAGCCAAACCATTTACAGAAGAAGTTCTTTCAAATATTAATTTGAGATTCGAAGTTTTGTTAAGAAACCTAGGTAATTGCCTTGCGTTTTCTAACCATGCTGTTCAGATCTGCATAGCTTCTATTTTCTTTTTTTTTCTCTATGGCAACTTAGGCACTACAGGAAAGAAAAAAGAGAGTTTTGGATGAAGCGGTAGAACTCAGTCAAGATCACTTCAAAAAATACCTAGCTAAGCTCAAGTCAATCAATCCACCCTGTGTGCCTTTCTTCGGTAAGTAACACCAGAACAGGCTAATACTGTGTTGTCTTTCTTAAATTGGGTTGGATGCAGATGTGTTAATCTTGCTTAAAGTTCAGGGCGGTGTTTTGCTCTGAAACATATTTATTATGTGTTACTTTGACTTCCTAGGTCTGTAATGATTTTAGACTTAATATCTTCTATACACAAGTTATTTTTCTAATTCAGTAATACAGATTACTGGTATTGGTATAAACATTACCCCACTTCGTTTTACTCTGCTTCTGCGTCGGTGATCTGATTGTGGCAATGACCTGAAGATGTTTTTCTAAATTCAGATCTCATGTTAAGGGGTTGAAAGATCTTATTTCATTAATACGTTGTTCCTGTGTAAAATGCAAACTTAATTCATTCTTACCAGCTACGAAACTGTTGGAGTGTTAAAGGAAATGGTCTACCTATGCTTGGACTTCTTTTTAATCATTCATTCATTGTAAAGAATGAAATCAGATTTTGGAATGAAAATGAACTTTAAAATCCATTTCTCTTTCTATCAGGAATATACCTAACAAATATTCTGAAGACAGAAGAAGGGAATCCTGACTTCCTTAAAAGACAAGGGAAAGAATTAATTAATTTCAGCAAAAGGAGAAAAGTGGCTGAAATTACAGGAGAAATTCAGCAGTATCAAAATCAGCCTTACTGCTTGCGGATAGAGCCAGAAATTCGGGTAATCAAAACCTAAATATCTCTTTTGGGGGTGAGAGAAGGAAACGAATGTACACAACCAAAAACGGTCAGTCGTTCTGCCAGTAGTAGAGCTAATCTTGTGTGATCGGTGGCCATCAGAAGAGGGAGGAAGTGGTGGCTGGTCTGAGGCAGCAGACAACAAAAACGTTGCAGCAAAGGACCAGCCAGAGCCAGCTATCTGCTTTCTTGGCTTCCATGTTCTGGGTCCACCTTCCAGTGCCTCACCGGCCTCCATAGCAGAAGTGCTCCAGCACTCTGAGCCTCTTCGTGGCTTCCTCTGGACCCGCTCTAACAGCCCCACACCCTTCTTGTGCTGGGGGCCCAGAGCTGGGCGCAGGGCTCCAGGTGGGGCCTCACAAGGGCAGGGCAGAGGAGCACGATCCCCTCTCTCCCCTGCTGCCCACCGCTCTGGTGATGCAGCCCAGGACTCGGTTCCCTTCTGGGCTGCAAGCAGGCAGTGACCCTACTGACCCAGCCTCCTGACGCCGCTACATTACATAAGTGGGGCATGTGGTGGGGTCAGCCAGCATGAGAAATGAGAAATCCCCAAGGGGTTACTTAGATAAGAAAAACACCTAGTGCATCCCAGATCATTTAGAGTAAATTAAAAGAAAACGATGGAACCTGAGCCGGGTAAAAGCAAGTGTTTGTGTAGAGAGGTAATAATGATTGAAAAGAATAGTTTGAAGTACCCAGACATTCTTCCGGAGTGCACAGCTAATTGTAACCTTTCCAGAAAACAGCTCTGTGCATAGCTCTCTCAGCTTGTGAACAGCAGCAGTCAGGAAGTAACAAAGAACTTGGTTACATAAAGAATTAAACGGGCAATAATACTGTTGTTTAAAATGTTACTTGCATGGTGTGTTTAATTGCTGTGGACATTTCTGGGAAGGGTTTTGAAGATTTACAGTATTCTCAAGCCAAGAAGTGGAATAAACTCAAGGGATGGCAGGGTTTGTGCTTTAAAAATAAAAAGAGCAAATAGAAAATGTTGTAATTCACCACCCAGAGACTCCAGCTGCATCAGGGAGCTTCGCTTTGTGCCATGCCCTCAGTGCCAGCCCTGCCTTACCATGCCTTACCTCCTGTCCTCGTGCCGTATCGCCAGATTCTGTCCCTGCCTCTGACCTTCCTGCTTTTGTCCTGTCCCTTCCTGTCCTTTGTAGTTAACTGATGACATCCAAAATTCCCCTAAAAATGGCACTGGCATAATAACGTTTGCTTTCACTACCGCATGATATGTATTCAGCTCCTTCCCTGTGCCGTTTACCTGAAGGGAAGTGTCCAGGGTACGGTTGTATGGCCTGTAACACTGCCAGGCTGTAAAAATACTGGCAAAGTTTACAGAAAACTTCATTTTACGTGTCTGGGTATTTGAAATATGGTCATTCATGCCAGGAAACTTACCAGGATCTTGATTATTTCTTGCATAGCATTGTTTTGGTTTTTATCAGGGAGCACTTTACCATCTCTTCCTGTCAAAAAGTTAGAGAAAGTGAAGAGCTATTTTTTTCATTCAAATTCTTGCTCTATCCATTTTTTTCTTCCTTTGGTTGTCTGTTTTTTAATGTTATCGATGCTTGTTCCATTTAGAAGTTCTTTGAAAACCTCAACCCTATGGGGAAGATACCAGAAAAGGAGTTTACAGATTACCTGTTCAACAAGTCATTAGAAATTGAACCTCGAAACTGCAAGCAACCACCTAGATTTGTAAGTCTTGTCCTGGAAATTAAGTAGATGAAGTCCACTAGCTGCCAGGAAAAAGAATACTTTGTTAACTCAATAAGCCAGATATATTTTCTCTGGAATTCTGTCTCATGAGATTAATTTCCAGCAAAATGTGACTTAAAAATATTTTTATTTCAGGGGTTTGTTGTTACTGAGACCTACTGCCCTTAGCTTATTTTGGAATGAATTCTTCTTTTCCCCAAAGCATAAAATATTACAGTTTACATTTGGGTTTCTCACCTTATAGTCATTTGATAGAATACGCAATAACATTTCGTAGTATCAAAAGTTGTTATATTAATGTTAATTGAAATGGGTTTTGTATATGTTTTCTTTAATTAAAACTGAATTTCTGTTGTTTATTTGTCTAAACATTTTGTACTACTGCAAAAATTGAAGTGTAGCACAGAATTGGCAAGGTACAACCTTCTTGACCATCTAAATATGATTTGATTTAAAGGAGTAGCTATTTTGTTAAAAAATAATAATTAAATAAAGCTACTGGGGCCTAGAGTTCTTTTTTTAAGCAGAGAAATACACCTCACGAGAACACTCGCCTTCTACACGTTGTAATTGTGCATTTGAGGAGCTGCAGACTTCTGATTTTTGAGAGCCACCCATCATTTCAGCAATCTTTTAGAGGGATGCCTAAGATGACATTGCAAATATGGCAAGAAACTGGCAGAAATTACTGTTGCAAAAATGCTGTTTACAGTAATTTCTCTCTTTTTTTTTCTTCCTTTTCTAAAAATAGAAACCCATGCTGCTCTCTCAGTTATCTGGGCATGAATTCTTTATAGCCTGTGTCTTCCAAGCGAGACATTGTTAGGGGAATTTCAGGAAGGTCCAGTTCTGGGTGCTGTCATGTGGTGGAGTCGCGCATACCACCGCAGGATGGGAACGTAGCTCGTCTTCAAAGCATCGGCTTTGATCTGTGCAGTGTTACACCTGAGTCTGAGGCTTGTTTCAGTCACACCAGCGGTGCGTGTGTAAGGATTTCAGACTGATTCATCCAGCACACAGACACAGCCTGCGCCTGAGCATGTCCGGAGTCCTGGACACATGCGGGGGCCTGGGGACTTTGTGTGGTGTAAGCTGCGAGCACGTCCTGCCTTGCTGCTATGCGAAGCTCTTCCGCAAGCCTATGGAGGCACTCCAAATAACTCTCTCCCAAGACTGTGACTTGCTCTTCCCTGTATTTTGTCGTGATTGACACGCGTCTGAAATTTGACTGTTCGTTCTTCATAGGTGTGAAAATATTTAATAAGCTGGGAAAATTTTTAAGCCGCATCCATAACACTTCAGTAAACTCCTGATGTATAGGTAACAACCTCAAGTCACTTGCAAAAAGGCTGTAACACTTTAATATGTATTTGATAAGTACCTTTTAAAATTGCTCATAGAGACTTGGTGATTTTGCTATCTGAAACGGTAGCGGCACTAACCAGCTTGATTTCTTCAGCCTAGGAAAACAACATACCCCCTAAAATCTCCTGGGATAAGGCCCAATACCGGCAGACACGGCTCCACCTCTGGCACCTTGAGAAGTCATCCATTACCACTTGAAAAGGAACCGAGTAAGATAAGTTTCAGTAGAATCACTGAGGCAGAGCATGAATCAACAGTATCGGCACCGACTTCTCCAAACACGCCGTCTACTCCACCGGTCTCTGCTTCTTCAGAGTTCAGCGTGTTTTCAGACGTTGATCTCAACAGTTCTTACGGTAAATGTGCGATACGTTTTAATAATTGCTGCTCCTGTCCCTGGGGATTCCGAGCTGTGTTGGTCTGTGTGCCAGCCTTTAAAGAAACTCATTGCAAAATGCAGTTGTGAACTCTGAAGTTCTTGCATCAGTGCTATATGCGCTGCGGTTTGGAAATGCCTGCCGTGAGGAGTTAAATAACAAGTGATATTTCCAGTCTTTTGGCCTACTAAAGCTGAGGCAGTCTGTTCTGGGAGATGGCCCCATGAGGCTTTACTGTGCAGGGGCTGCGCCTGCTTTGCCACGTGTGGCACCTCTATAGAGAGATGTGCTGAGAACCTGGAGTCCTCTCCAGTGTGTTCAAGGAGCATTCCTGTGGACTGAACATGTTCGAGTGATTCTGGTTTCGTTTCCTTTGAAGAGAGCCCAGTCTGTGTACTTTGAGATGTGAACCGAAGCGCCAGAAAGCGAGGTGGTCAGGGCGCTCGCTGCAAAGTGCAGTCTTCATTAAAAAATGATCCTCTTAGCACAGAGGCACTAATATGCTCCCAAGCTTTGCTTGGAGCTGTGAGCGGCTCCTCGGTCTTAAAAGCAGCGTGTGAGAGGTCTTGTCTCCTCTCAAAGGGAGCTGCAGACTGGGCAGGCAGCTTCAGCCTCATGGGGGGTGAGGGACAAAATCTGTGTGGCAAACGCTGAGGGCGTAGGGGCCGTAGGGGAAAGGAATGACAACGTGGTAGTGTCCAGCAGACGAGAATAACGAAGTTTAATTCATAACATAACTGAAAATCTTTCGTTCAATATTTTTCACAGGAAAGCTTAATTTGCGTTAGCAGTAGATTAACGTAGAACATGTGGTTGAGGTCATTCACGAGCATGCTTTATGTGCTGCAGTGGAGATGTTCTGTGTGGAAAACCTTTAATCCGTTTCTCATTTAACAGGTAACAATAGCATCTTCGCCCCCGTCAGCTTGCCACAGTCGAGTGAGTACTGTAACTATTACATGTTTCATTTAACTTTGCTTTTCCTGGTTTCGGGAGAGCTGAGTAGTAATTAAATGGGATTTATCTGGGATAAAATACGGACCGTGTTCGTTAAATAGAGTTCTGAGGGGAGTTTTCACAGGCTTTAGATCAACCATCCAGTAAAGCAGTCTATAAAGTCGAAGAACTGTCTGATCTTTTTTTTTTTTTCCCATGATTTTGCTTCTCTTTTGAATGTCCTTGATGATTGTTTTGTTTGCCTAATGATACAAATGAAGCAACCCGATAATTTAGCATTACCACTCGGTGAAAATAATGGTTCTATAGCTGGGGAATTAAGAGGTACTTTTTGTACCACAGCTGCGAGGGAAATCCTGTATTCATCCGCCTTTTGAGCTTCTCTTTTTTTGCTCCTTATTGCACAGACGTATATAATTCTTCATAATGTGAACATTTCAAACTGGAGAGCGCAGCTGCCTGATGCATTGGTACAGAGTGCTGTGCACCTCGAAGGGAAAAAGCAAAGGGGTGACAAACGTCACGCACAGGTTGGGGTTGTGTCGTTTCGTAACTTGGAGGATTTTTTCCCCGGTGAAACAGAAGAGTTTGAAGCGTAATAAAACGCTGTGAGAGTTCTCACCATCTCTTCAGTGCGGTGTATAATTCTTCTGCATCAGAAATGCCGCAAAGCTATTAACAAAGCCTCGAAACTTCCAAACTTGAGCATGTACCCAGAGGGCCACGAGAACAAACTTTCCACTCGCAAGCGTAACTCGGCCGTGTGGCCAAGCTGCGGGTGCTGTGGTAAACAGGCAGATGCTGCAGTACAGAGGGGATTGCAGTGAAACTCGCTGAAGTACCCGCTCGGAGTTCACTTCATGTTATTTATTTTGTGTCCTTCAGACTGACTGTTAACTGCTGACGCGTATCTTTGATTCTGGAAATGGGAGACCACTTTGTAAAGAGTCTATCTGATGAAAGAAATGAATGAGAGTTTCAAACAGCTGAAATGGCGTGGTTCATGTTGCTGGTGAACACAAAGATCTGCTTGTTTGAATTTCATCTAGTTTGGTGTAATATTCTTGAGTGTGTTCCTCGGGTGTTACACAAGCAGTAAAACACTGGCTCTTCTCTCTCCAGAGACTTTCTTCAGCTCGTGGGGTAGCTTCCCTAAGCTAAGTGATGAACCTCAGAACCCTCCCCCGCTTCCTCCTCGAAAAAAGATGGATCAGGATGCTTCTAATGCTAAGGTATATTTTTCCTGTATTGGATAGCTTTGATAATAAATCACTGAGCATCTAGCCAGGCTGGATTCTGTTAGTCTTTTAAAGTTCTGGCACATTTCAAAGGCAGCGCTCCAGTTACTCCTTTTGAAGTTTCAGGTTCCCGGTGTCCAAATCCTGCTCAGCTGCTTTGGGAACATACCGGTCGTAATCAGATCAAACATACGATGCCAGTATCACATTTTTGACAGCACCAGTAACAAACCTGAAGAAAATTGAGCAGCTCTCAGAAGATACACTCTTCCCCTAAAAATCTACGTTTCTTACGGTGTCTTTTTCTCCGTAATGTTGTAGGGAAGCTTAAAATCGGATGACGATCCTCCCGCGATCCCACCCCGGCAGCCGCCGCCTCCAAAGATCCAGCCTCGTGTTCCTGCTTACACCGGCTCCTTCGACCAGCCGCTGCACAGCCCTCCTCCGCCGCCCCCTCGGGACCCTCTTCCCGATACCCCGCCGCCGGTACCGCACCGGCCTCCCGAACACTTCATCAACTGCCCTCTAAACCTCCAGCCGCCGCCGGTGGGCCGCTTGCACAGAGATCCCGACTGGTTCAGGGAGGCTGGCACGGGCCCCAGCTCTCCTGGCACTCCTCCCAGCACTCCCTCTCCACGGGTACTGCGCCGCTGCTGCGTGACCAGCGCCAGTCACAACAACCTGGTCCACCCGCCCGCGCCCCCCGTCCCGCCCAGGCAGAATTCGAGCCCTCAGTTACCAAAACTGCCACCAAAGACTTACAAAAGGGAGCTCTCCCACCCTCCTTTGCACAGACTGTCTTTGCTAGAAAATGCAGAAACTCCTCAATGACCTTAGCCATAGTAGTCATTGACACTGGAATAGTATTTGTAAAGTTCCTTTTTTTATTTATTCAAAGAAGGCAGTGTATTTTAGTACTTTCACAAATTATGCTCTTAAAGTGCTGCTGATCAAACAAAAAAATAGCTTAAATTGGAAAAATCAGACGACACACGCTCTAGCCTGCGTCTGTTCGACAGCGTTTCCCTCAGGTGATCAGCAGCATCGCCTTGTTTCACGTCCTTAGTGCCGACAGTTATGCCAGTATACAAAATATATCTTTTTGCACTGTAAACTACACTAATTGAGTTTAAACTGACATCATTTAATTGCACTGAGCCAAAAAAGGTGCGTCTGTGGAATTTTATTTTTCGAATTTGAGCACTAGTGGCCTTTTTTTTTTAAAAAAAAAAGAACAGTGGGATGATTACACAACGCCAGGATATTCAGCGGTCCTGATTTTAAACCTCTGGCCACTTGCCTTCTAACTTCGTGTGGGCTTGGAGGTTTGTGCGTGACAGCTGCTGTTCCCAAATGTTTTAACGCCATGTCTTAATTGCCATTGATTTGCTGCTGAAGACAAAAAAAAAGTAGGTTGAAATCTAAAAGAAGATACCAAAATACTCAGTTGGTCTTGATCATTTTGAGGAAGTATGAACAAGGACTGCCTGTCTCAGATACTGGAAAGGATCCCTAGTACTTAGCATGCATCTTGTTCAGATGTGCCTTTTTGTTTTGGTAGGTGAAGATGTCTTAAGCTAAAGAGTTGTCTACTGTTCTGGAGAACAAAGCTATATGCCATGTATGTACAATTGTTTATATTGTATATTTACAGATAATGCTAATAACCTGTATAAATTTAAGTGACGTGAGGCCTGTAATACAGTCTGCTACTCCTGCAATCCTGTACGGCCAGAAGTGTTGCCTCTGGCTTAGGAGCAGTCTTGCCTTCCAAACCTAATACCTTCCTTTAGATCTCACTTAACTTCATCGTGAATCCATTTTGGAAATTGGTAGCATTTAAACCAGCAAACACTTTAAAGCTTTATTAAACTTTTTAAACTGATAAGCGAATGGAACTTTTATTTGCCAGTTGAACTACTCGTTTGAACTGGTGTGAGTCTGTTTTCCCGGTAGTGCTGTAGCAGCATTTATAAAGTGGTCGGAAGGCACATTTTATTTACTGGTCTGTGGCCTTTTACTGTGCTTTGTATCAGAGTTCTTAACAAGATTAATAAATCACCCCAGTCTTAATTTTCAAGAGCTTGAGCAGTGCGTGTTCCTTGTAAGGACAAGGTGTGGAACTGGATTTAGTAAGTCTTCGGCAATACAAAATGCCCCGATTTTCCATGTTGCTGTTCTCAGCTCTCCTTGTCATTTAGCCTGCAGTTGGGCCCGTACCGTGCTGCAAGCAAACTTTCGAGGGTGTTGAGCGTGACACACGACAGCTCCCCGGGAGTGTGACCCTTCCCTCCACCTGCTAACTCACCAGATGGATGCCTCAGCCCCTCTAGCTGGAGAAGTGGTTTCCATTTTTTCCAGTTCCTCTTTGGAGGCTTGAGGGCTGTGGTGGGATTTAAAGCAGCTCAGGCTTCCAAGTCACACTGTGGCTTTTCAGCAGCCTGCTTGTGTTGCTACCGCCGTGTCAGGCATTTCCTCAGGAAGAGGAGAGACAATACGCCCGGGAAGGAGTGCTGATTCTCTTCTCCTGGGAAGATGCATCTTGCTGTCTGTCTCTTGGACATTCTTCTCCTGCCTGTCCCCTTCATGCTCCTTTCCTGAGAAACAAGAGGGGTAGAACCTCTCTGAGGTGTTACCCGGAGGACCATTCATGCAAGGGGCACACCATCAAGGAGAGCTGCAGCTTTTTGCAAAAAATAAAGGCCACGGAATCGAAATTCAAGAAGCATGGACTGGGAGTGCACACAGGAAATTGACGGTTCCTTGATTACGGTTGCTTTTCCTCTTGCAGTAAGGACACAGCTCAAACCTCTTCTCTGTAGCACAAGTTTGGGAAGAACTCTTCTCTACTATTTGGGGGTAAAATTTTGCTCCCTGAAGTACTCCCCTAATGTACAAAGAAAAGGCAGGCTGTCAGGTTTCACAGCTCCAATGATCTGCAGGGTAAGCTGAGCATGTGATTTTTTTTTTAATGTGTATTAACTCTTTGAAGTCCTCACCAGCATCTATTGCCAAGAGATGAGTAATAATTTTTCAGTCTTCCAAATTTTAGAACATACAAATGTCAGCTTTTTGTACCTTCCCATACAAGTGCTTAGACCAGAAGTATTTTCCATATCCCATATTAAAATGCAGCATAGCTGTATTTTGGTCCTGATTCAGCAAAAGTCCTCACCAGATGGGTTTAAGCTGAGCATCTGGTGATTAGTAATGGCCTCCATGTACGTCAAAGTACTTCCCTCCATCGAGATCCCGAATAGAACAGGTCAGCGTGAAGGGACCTTCAAAGACCATCTAGTCCAACTGCCTGACCACTTCAGGGCTAACCAAAAGTTAGAACATGTCATTGAGGGCATCATCCAAATGCCTCTTTGAATGCTGACAGCCCTGAGGCATCAACTGCCTTGCTAGGAAGCCTGTGCCACTTCCTGACCACTCTCACGGTATTTTTATTTCCTGACATCCAGTCTGAACCTCTCCTGGTGCAGCTCGGTGCCTGCCTCCGTGCTTCTCCTCCTCAGGGAACTGTAAAGAGCAAGGAAAAAGCTCCTTGTGGCTTCCTCTTCTCCAGGGCAGGCTGGATGGGGCTGGGGGCAGCTTGGGCTGGGGGCAGGGGCTGGAATTAGATGGGCTGTGAGGTCTCTTCCAGCCCAAACCATCCTGGGGTTCTGTGAAGTGAATCAACACCGGTGGAGGGCCAGTAAAGCTCTAGCCAGAGGAGAGGAGAGCAGGAACCTCTTAAATTAGATCTCCCGATAGAGGTAATAATGTGGAAACATGTTGCCCAAGGTATTTGGGCAGTGCTAGAACACGCTGCCTGTGCTAGAAAGCAGCACCATAACGATGTTCCCAGTTGCATTTCCCATGCGTGAAATATTACCCGTACCTTTACAGGGCCAGTTCTGAAGTGAACTTGGAGTATATAAATCACAGCGTGATGCAGAAAAGAGGCCTTGCGCATGGGTAGCTTACCGCACAATTAAACTGTCTTCCAAGCATAACAGGAGCTGGGAAATGCAAAAACAAAGAACCGTTCCAAAGCGGGGCAGCAGCAGCAATGCCAGCAGCTTTAAAAGTGCAGCGGGTACAGAAATGCACATTCCCTAAGTAACCGTTCTGCTGTGGAAGTGGTCAGAGGCAGTCAGGTTCCCAGCAGCGTGGTTCGCTGGAATGCCAAGATAGCAGTAAATTAACGTTTCAGCTACTTCGTAATTAGAGGGGTGGATAAAAAGAGCACAAAAAAATGCTAGAGGAAAAATGTGAAATTGCTGGGTTTGAAGTTGGCTTGTGTGGGAAAAGGCAGTTCCCTCAGAAAAGTGCAGATAAACAGATGGAATGTGAAATCGCTTAATAGCAAACGAAACATCTTTCTAGTTTCTTTCAGTGATCCTATTTTGAGTTACTGAGTTTTAGCAGTTCCTCCTGCTCTGGAGCCAGAATAATTTCTCCAGGCACTATGACTTGGCTACAGCAGATCAAGAACAAAGACAGGAAAAAAAAAAGAAACCTCTTTAAACAACCTTTTATTCATTCTTTTTTTTTTTTTTTTTTTTCCAGATTTCAAATTTTTTCCAGTTTTCAAAACTACACCACAGGTCTGAATGTGCCATTCAGGATTCCTACCAGATGCAGTAACTCCTCCTTAGGGAAGGGAGGGAGCATCAGCAAGAAATGCTAAGAAAGAGAGTAATTAAAGTTTCCAAACATTGAAAGAAAATAACAACAAAAAGCCTTTGCATTTGACGTTGACTCACAGTCCACTCATATTCAGCTGCTTTTTTAAAACCTTTAAGTTTAAATGTTGGATGAGGACATCGAACAACTGGGACTTGCAGCAATGCTGTGGAATTAGGTGGGACTGCGTGCCCACAGTGCTTACAGGCCACAGCCTCTGGTTGCATGGAGCAACTTGTGGAATGGGTTTTGCTTATAAACAAGCTGCAAAGATGCTGGAAACTGATCATATGCTCCCCATGTTTACACAAACACATGTAAAGCGAACATCTCCAGGAGACATTGGGCACCTGCAGCTCTCCCTGACATTTGCACCGTGCTATTTTCCAGACCTCTGGTTTTCTGGAAGAGCAGTTAGTCTAGGGCTAAGAGAATGGTGATAGAAACCCCTTTTTTCTCCACAGCTTTCCTCTGGCTGGTGTTCAGCATCAGCTTAGCAAAACGGGCGAAGAAGGTGGGACTAGGGCCAGGTGAGCTCCTGTAGTGCTTGGGATGGGGATGAGGGAACTTCATCCCTTTGGTCTCCACATGGAGGTTTCTCACCTCTAACTAAACTCAGGCATTCGTGGAGAGCGTGTACAAGGTTTTAGTGACCAGACAAGAAGGGACTGCTATTTTCTTCCCTACAGCAACCATGCCTGTTAGCGTGGCGGCTTTACATTTGCCCTTGTGCTGCCAGCGAAGAGCAAACTCAGGCGAAAGGGGGTTTTTCTGTCAAGCAAGGGGAGCTTAGAATACACTTTCCTATAGCACTCAACGTCCAGGTGAGTTTAAAAAACGGCTTATCGAGCACTTCAAACGAAACAGCCGCCTGTGGGACCCCCGCTGCTTCAGGGGAGAGCCCGAAGAAGAGCGGCCGAGCACCGCTCCGTGAGGCGCCGGCCCCGAGCGCCATTTCCTCAGCCCCTCCGCCCCGCCGGGGCCGCCATGGCGGCGGGCGGCGCCCCTGAGGCGGCGGTGGCGGGGAGGGGCCGCGCCGCCTCAGAGCCGCGGCCATGGCGGCGGCCTTCGTGAGGGAGCTGGAGCGGCGGGGCGGCCCGGCGCTGCGGCTGGAGCAGCGGGCGGCGGGCGGCGTGGGCTGCGTGGTGTGGGACGCCGCCTTGGTGCTCGCTAAGTTCTTGGAGACCGGCGCCTGTCCCCTCGCCCGCCGGGCCGTCCTCGAGCTGGGCGCCGGCACCGGTGCCGTCGGTATCATGGCGGCCACGTTGGGGTGAGCGGAGCCAGCCGGGGGTTGCGGGTCCCCGCTGCTCTCCTCTCGTCTTTCTTTGCACGGATCTGTGCGAAAGCCGGCTTTAAATCCTCAAACAGCAACAAAAAAAGGGGGGGTGATGCGGGAGGGGCGGCCGTGAGGTGACCGGTGTGTGTTGTAGGGCGAACGTGACGGTCACCGACCTTGAGGAGCTGCAGGAGCTGTTGCTGGTTAATATAGAGAACAACAAACATCTCGTCACGGGGTCAGTCCGAGCCAAGGTACTGAAATGGTTTGTATGAGCCTTGAATGTTCCTCTTCTGCTTCCCGACGTGGCCAAATATGAAAACGCGGCTTTGAAATGGAAGCTAAAATAACGAATTCTGTCTTTACGTGCGTGGTTATAACGCTGAGTGTGTTGTGTGACCGAAGGCAGCTCTCACCTTTTTCTGCTTCTTTTTTTAGGGGTGAAGATGTAACGGAGTTTCAGCCTCCCCCTGATTACATACTGATGGCTGACTGCATTTACTACGAGGAGGTAAACGAGGCCTTTGCAAAACTCTTGCCTGGGAAGAGTTGGGGGTAACGTGAGAAGCGTTCAAATAAATTCTGGGCTTGTGGCTTAGAGCTGTGTAAAAGGATGCTGAAAAGATTTAGGGCCCTTTGACATGCAGCCAGAGACTTTTTAAAAAATCTTAGTATTTATTCCCCCTCCTTTTTTAAAAAAAAAAAAACATTTCAAGCGAAGTGTGAATGAAAACATGTTGACTGATAGCCGTGAGCTGTCTTGTGCATTGGTGAATGGAATCTAAATAATAGTGCCATCTCTGCGCTGCTTGTGTCCTTGTCACTTCTCTTAGGAAGGGAGAAGCTTCAGCCAAGCGGCTGTTGCAGCCTCCCCCCACCTCTCACCCTGTAGCGCTGCAGGTTGTGCGCAGATTGCTCACAGCAGTTGTAAGAAAAGGGAAACGACCCAAGGAGCCCCGTGCCCCAGCGTCTTTTCGGTTATCGTTCCAGCCCCTTGCCCTGCCTCGCTGCACGTTGGTCGTGCTCCCATACGTAGGGTTCTGGATCCGAGCCATCTTCCAAGAACGCTTAAGAACACACACTTCTGAAGCGTGTCAAGAAATAGTCGTTCTTGCGTGCCTCAAGGAAGTGCCCACTTCAGCAGCGTGGGATGTTCTTGGCTTTGATGCTAGTTCAGTTTCCCTGGTCAGTCTGTGAAAGTCATCTTCTGTGCAGTCTCGCTTTCTCTTCTGCTTTCCAGCTTGGCCCCCTGTTCTTTTTGTCCTAGATAATGTACTAAAAATAACTCCCTGAAAAGCAAAACTGGAAAGTTTTCTCCTGGGTGAAGACTTTCTCTAGTTAGAGGGTATCGTACCAGTAAAATGAACTTGAAATCTAAGTGGGAAATTCTTAACCTCTTTTGGGCAGTCGTTAGAACCGTTACTGAAGACGCTGAAAGACCTCACCGGCCCTGAAACGTGTGTCTTGTGCTGTTACGAACAGAGGACTGTGGGAAAGAATCCTGAAATAGAGAGAAGGTACTTTGAGGTGAGTGTTTTTAACGTGGGCTTTGTGACCGCTAGGAAAATAGGCAGCCAGACCTGCGCAGGTTTTTAAAAGTCTGTCTGACTTGTGATGCCCTCCAGATTTGCAGAAGGGCCCCTACACATCCAGCGATACCTGCAGGATAATTTCTGTAGGAGCAAGAGAATTAGCAGTTAGTTGTCTTCTTTCTGCAGTGATTGTCTTGATGTTAGCGAAAGTTACTGGGAGGATTAAAAAATAATCTGGCGAAAATCTTTTAACGTGTTCAATTGAAAGCATAGGGGAAGCATGGGTAGAGTTTTCCAAAGCAGCTCAGGAAATCATCGCTTGGCTAAATGGTACAGCCGCATTTGCAAACATTTCTGCCCCCCACTGAGAGAGCGTTAATAGGTGATGTGATTAAAAATAAGAGAAGATTAAAAATCTTCTGAGCAGGTCGAGCCACACAACACCGGCAACGGCCGAATCCTTTCTGCGGCTGTGGGGGTGACGGTCAGGGCAGGATTGGACTCTGTACCTGTGGAGTCTGCTGAAATGCAGCCCTTGTACAGGAGCGCTGGTTCGTACGAAATAATAGCAGTAGGAAAAAAAAAAAAAGGAAGGGCAAGAATTCCGAGGTGATTTGTACATGTTAATAAAAGCGCCTCTTTGGTAATTAGCCTCGCCTCGAACTCTTGCAGGGACCTGACTGTGAGGAGGGTTGCTATAATTGAGATCAGTTCTGATGAGGTGCTGCTCCCGCAGTACGTACAGTAGGTGTAGGTGTTTCTGGATGGTTTCTGCTTTCCCGTAATTTATTTCCTTCCTTAGCTTGTCAGGGTTCAGCCAAGTTAATCTTCCAATTGCAGGGTTGATGTGTTTTTGTTTTCTTTTCTCTCCAGCTGCGAAGGTTGGCAGACAGAGGCAGGTGCTGTGGTTTGGCGTAGCACTTTGGGGATGGGAGGAAGCAAAACGTTCTGTCAAAAGCTTTAGGGTTGTACGTTGCAAGATGTCTGTAGCTTTGAATTGGCACTGGGTTAGTTAAAATGCGGGTAGATGCGTTGTCTTCACGCATGCTTAGTTCAAAAAGGGCAGCGTCGCTTGAATTATTTTCTCTTCTCCAATAACAGCTGCTTCAGACGGACTTCGAGCTGGAGAAAATTCCCCTGGATAAGCACGATGAGGAGTACCGCAGCGCAGACATCCACATTGTGACTATCCACAGGAAGCCAGCGGTAGGTGAACGCAGCCGGCACGGCGCGCGTTGCCACGAGTTGACAGAGCTGCTGTTTACTTGGCACCGCCGCAGCGTTCCGCAGGTGAAGCTGTAAACTGTGAAATACCATCAGGGACCCCGTGCAGCTACAAACCGGAGCTGCGCTGCTGCGAAGGAGCTCTTTTGTTCCGACGCCCAGCCAGGTGCCGCTCTTTGACTTCAGCAGGGCCGTCTTCGAGCCGGACGCTGACTTTCTCTTCTGTTTCCGCACTGTGTAGCGCGGTAGAATCTCAAAACTGGAGTTTTGAAGCACCAAAGTAATAAAAAAACATGCCCACTGCTCTTTTAGTACTGTGTGCTCCGCTCTACATCCCTCTTCCAGTCGGTAGAGGTGGTACTTAGCAACCTGTCACTGGTTAGATCATGTTTTTGATTAACTACCCTAGCAGACAGATAGGCATGAGGAAAGTGCTCTGCGTATGGTGCCGGCATTGCACGTGGCTCCAGTATTTAAACACAAACGGTCCATCTAAAATACTGCGCCTTTCGGGTTTTTTTAGATGTCTTCACAGAGTTTTCTGTTGTGAGATCTGTGACCGCGTTATCTGTCCTCTGGCAGCTGGCTGGAGCTCTGGAGAAGACGGAGCGAGCGTAAAACAGCAAAGGGACTGCCTCCAGCGTGGTCGGTGACTCGCCTGCAGAAGGCTGCTAGCTGCTGGACTTGGCACGAGGTGTTGGGAGGAGCGGGCTCCTTCGACCAGATGCCCTGCTGGCACCTTTGGGAGCACACACTGAGCTCTTGCTGCCTGCAGGCTGGGGCGGAGGGAGGCCGAAATGGAACCAGAGCATAATCCAGAGCACTGCTGGCTGCCTGTCCTGGTTGCCTCCGATCCACGCGCTCACAAAGCGCACCCAAGGGCGCTGCGCAGAAGTCTCTGTGCCATAAAGCAGCACCACGCACCCCCTCCAAGGAAAAACCCCCGAGAGCGGGCTCAAACGGGCCCGGAGAGCCAGTCAATAAAACTTTTCCACTCGAGTTGGGCATTGTCTGGTGGTTTTCTTCCAGCCTGTGTTTTGTGTGTCTGTTCCTGCATTGCAGAGGTCCCGGGAATCGCGTTGCAGGAGCAGGGCGTCCTGGCGGTGGCTACGGATGCGCAGATGGTCCCTGAGCCTGTGCGAAATTGTTCTTTCTTTTAACTCCATCTGCGTTCTTCTATTCTAAGGATGCGCAGCGTTGAGTTTTGACACCTTGAAACTATTCCGGCGAGCAGCTTCCTTGTTGCAGTCGGTGTTCCGTACCGAGCTGCCCCTTGCTGCTGAGTGCTTTGAAATTTAATTTCAAAGGAAACTGTGCTGCTGCTCCGAAGGGGGAGGCATCCGATGCTGGCTGTGCCCCTGAGCACGCCGTGAAAGCAGGTCTGCTGCAGCAGCGGTGCCGCCTGGCGCGGATTATAACAGCCTGTTCCCTCAGCCTCTCCTGCTTCACGCTGCACGCGGTTCCTCCTTCAGAAACGTGAATGTTTCAGCGCAGAGGCGCTGAGTCAGCGCTTCGTGCGCAGGGAGCCCTGTTGGGAGGCACCTGGGTGCCGACTGAACCCCTCCTCCTGCGCCCGGCCTCGCTTTATACCCGCCGAGAGCGTTCCCAGTCAGCCTCACGCTTCACAAAACGCTGCCCCGGCTTGCAGAGCCCGGCGTGGATGATGAGTGAACGCGCAGCGAAGCGAGGATGTAATTTGTCGTAACCGCACGCGTTATTTGTTAACTTGCTGTGAAAAGAGCTCCTCAATTAAAAGGTGGCCTGCAGGAAGATATTTACTGGCGTGTTTGTGCCAGCCTGATGGTGCTTGTGGAAACCCTTACCCGAGAATAATCCAGGGGACCACCGGGGCCGCAGGAGGTGCTCCCCGCTGGGGCCGGGGGTGCAGCGGCATTTCTCAGGGGGCCGGTGCTGGCAGAGCAGCTGGGTTTTATCTACGGGGCTGTGTGCTCTCAGCGCTTCCTTTTATCTCTTTCTGAAGAAAAAAGGAAGTCGTGCTTTTCTCCTCCTCGCCTGCGCCTCCGGGCTCTCAGCTTGGGGTGTGCAAAGCTCGGGCGGTGGCGGTGCCCGAGCTGGGGCTGGAGTGGGGTGAGGGGGGCTCTGGGGGGCACACGGGTCCCCTCGCACCCCCTGCCACCCCCTTGTCTTGGTGGCACCCGCTGTGAAGGGGATGTGAAACCCAACTGCTCCTTCCCCTGCTGCTGCCCCGGCTCTGTGCAGAGGAAATGGCTTCTGAGCAGGGCAGCGAGCAGGAGGAGGCCACAAGTGTGCTGGTTGCCTCTGTGCCTCTTGTTCTGCACGGCCGTGAGGTGAAACAGCTACTTTTGGGAAAAAAAAGGGGGATTTTGGAAAGCGGGGCAGCATCCTCCTCTTGGCTGCCTTATACAGGCCTTCCAGTAAGGAGATCTTCCAGTAAGGCTGCAGGTGAGCTATGGAGGGAGTAACACGGATAGGGGAATGCCCTGTGGCCGTGGACGTGCTCCTGACCCGTTCTCTGCATTGTGTTGCCAAAATCGGATTTACACGCTAGCAGGAGAGCAGCAAATATCGCTGCCTGCCCAGCTACAGCCCCAGAAACTGCCAATGGCACCCAGTGCGATACTAGGCGATATTAATCATTTTCTGAGGCCCAGAAACCTGCAAGACCCCCAGGACAGAGGGTGGCAGTGCTGGTGTCCGGACCTGGCTGTCCGTGGGCAATTCCCCAGGGCTGGTGCAGAGCAGGGCCAGGACCAGTGCCCGGCCGTGGCTTTGCGTGGGGAGCTCGTCCTGCGTGGCCGTGCGAGCTCCGTCTGCGGCACGTGAGCCTGGCCAAACCAATTTTGTCTCATAGAGGTTGATACTTCTCACCTGCAGCATGAAGAGGCAGTACTAGAAAGGCTTTTTATGACGGAGGGTCTGCTCCCGCTCCTGCTGACTTAGGGGAGCTGCTCCTCCGCCCGTGGCTCGATGAATCCTGTCAGCGTTTCATTCACACACAGCATTAGCACCGAGCCCGCGGCTGCTCGCCGGCCTTGTCACACTTCCTGCCCTGCGTGGGGTTACCGAGCACGGCTGCGGTGCCGTTTAAACCATTTAAGTCGCTCACTCGGAGACAGAAAGTCACATCCACGGGTCCTGTTTCCATCCGCGCTCGCTTTTTGTGCTGTCAGCCCCAGGAGGTTGGGGCTGAAGGTGCCAGAGCAGGAGCGCGGCCTTCCTGGTGCCCTTCTGCCCCCGGGGTGGGGAATCCATCAGACCTCAAGCTCGTGGTCTGGCATTTATCTCCTTCTAGGTGCCGAAAACAATGAAATAAAGTCACTTTTTTCCGTGGTTTATCGCAGGGGAGTGCCGGAGCTCGGCAGCCACCAGCCTTGACCCTCAGCCCTGCAGCCGGCTCCTGCCCTGATGCTTCAGGAGGCTTGTGCTGGCCTCCAGGCCTCATCCTCCTCCTCTTCATCATCCCATCGAAGGGGAAGGACGGTGCCGGTGGGCACAGAAAGTGGCAGCTGCAATCCTGGAAAATGTATTTGTGACCTTTGGAGATGTTTCTGGAGGCTTCTTCCCGCTGCCCCTCGGGGTGAGGGCTGAGCCCACCCCCGGGCTTGCTGTGGGAAGTTTCATCCATGTCCTGAGGCTGTGTGGCCTCCTGCAGGACGCCAAATCACTCCTGTGATGATCGTGTTGATTATTTCTGCCCTCCGGAGCTGCCACGTGGGATGTGGGGGCATCTGAGGGCTCCTCAGAGGCGGTGTTGGTACTGGGTTCCTGCTTCGGCTTGATTATTTTTATTTTTGATTTTTTTTATTCCTCTTTCACTTCTGATGGTACGCTTTTTTTTTTTTTTTTTTTTTTAAAAAAAAAAAAAATTGCTATATAAGGGAGGAAGCCACCATGGGAGGAAGGGAGGTGGGGACATGGGGAAGCAGCCGGGCTGGAGGTGGCTCTCGCTGCGTGTGGACCCGGTCCTGGTCCCGTGCCTGGTCCAGGTGGGACAGGGCACGCAGCACACCTGGTCTCACCCCCGTCCTGCCTGTCCCTTTCCTCTCCACGTGCCCAGCCACGGGGGAAGTTTTGCTCACAGTGCTGGAGGGACCAGGGCCTCGGGGCCCCATCCTGCTGTGTCCCCATCCCGCTGCTGGCGGCGTCGCCGTCCCTGCTGAGCCCGCGCTTCCCATTGTGCCCCAAGCCCTGACTCATCGCTCTCGCGGCCGGCTGACGGCGCAGGGCCGAGCTCATCTGCTGCGAGCCCTCGGGGATGTGAGCACAAACCCTGGTGTGGGGCCAGCCAGGGCTCCGGGACCAGCTCATGGGCTCTTTCTGATCCCCTCCTGCGGCAGCAGGGATCAGCCACCTCACCCTTCACTCCCGTCAGCTCCCACTGCGCTTCGGCTGAGCCCTGGCCTGTGGCTGGATGGTGTCTCATGTGCCAGGGGATGTTCTCCCAAGAAATAGCCCGCCTGTGGCTTGGCCTCTGCTCCCCAAACCAGGCTGAGGTGTCCCCAAACCCCCCGCCAACCCCTTGCCTCCGTCCCCTTCGCTGCACCCCAAAACCCTCCCGGCGGTGACATCCACAGCAGGGAGCACGGCTTGGCTGTCCCCGGCTGCTGCTTCCCCTTGCAGTGTGCAGGTGCTAAATCCGGCACGGCCATTTTGGGGAAGTGCATCGCTTCTGGGGGGACAGCATCTTCTTCTGGAGGGCGCACCAGTTTTAGGGAGGCACATCACTTTTTTGGGGAGGAGCGCATCATTTTTGGGGAGAGCACATCGCTTTCCTCTTGCAGGTTGCATCATTTTTGGAGGCAGCACATTGTGTTCGGGGGATTTTGGGGGTCAGGGCTTGCTTTTCTGCCTCTGCTCGCAGCCTTTGCCACCACACACAGGCCCAGGGTCCCTCTGAGGGCCGCAGCACCGGCAGCACCCGCGGGGGCGCAGGGCCCCGCCGCGCTGAGTCACCCCGGCAGCGCGGGCGCTTCCTGCCACAGGAGCCTCTTTGGGCGTCTTCCGGCTGCAGACGACAAAAACCACTGTGGCAGCAGCTTCCCAACGGGTTTTGGGTTTTCCCTCCTTGATTTTGCCTGGACTCTCTGGGGTGGGTACACGCTGCTAGCACCCGCAGCCCTCCATACGCCCCCCGCCGTGGTTTCGCACCTCCCGCCCCGTTTCCTCGGCCGGCTGAATTTAGGCCCCGAATTTCCTTTCGGGTTGAATGCAAGGAGTTAAGGAGCTACGCGCTCTTGTGGATTTGGGCCAGATATTTAAAGATCTCGGCGAGGAGAGGGGAGGTGTGATGTTCCCAACCACCTCGGGGCTCCTGCTCCAAGCGCCGTCCCCGCTCCCACCAGCGGGCAGTGGGGGAGAGGCAGAGAGCGCCTTGCTCGCATCTTCGGTGGTGTCAGTGGAATAATTTGGGACTGGGGGGAGCCGTGGAAAAACGCTGGCTGTGCAAAATTCCCCAGCAAGGCGAAACTCAGAACTGAAAGGTGTTGGATGCAGCGTGGGAAGAGGGTGGGGATGGAGGAGCCGTGCGGCCAGGGTCACACAAGAGCTGCCTCAGGGTGATGGGGACAGGTTGCATGAGGGTGACACGGAGCAATTTGTCAGACACGTCCTTAACAGCATCCCTGGAGAGGGGCTTAAATAGCGACGAGGTGCCTGGCAGGGAGGGTTATCCAGGCTAGCGGGACATGCTCACTGTGCTGGGGACACTGCTGCAGCCTTGTCACCGATGCCACCGGGCTCCTCGCCCTTTCCACCGCATCCCCTCGGTGCAGCCCCTGCAGACGCTCTCCTGGAGCCCAGCAGCATGGGAACAAGCTGAAAAAATAAGTCAGCAGGGGCTGAGTATTACTGAGAGCTGAGCTAAATGGCAGAGCTCAGCCAGTCCCCGTCAGCAGACATCGCTCCCTGCTGAACCGGGGATCTGCAGGGCACAGGGAGCCTTTGGAGAGCGTCCTGCAGCGGGGCCGGGCAGCCGCAGGCTCCCTGGGGGCAGGGGAAGCGACACCCACAGGCGGCACCCACAAATTCCCCCTTCCAGCCGCTGCTCCATGCACCCTGGGCACAGCGCCAGCCCCGTGCCGCCCGCATCCTGCTTCGCCCCTTGGTCCACTTGGCGAGGTCGGAGGCTAAACATTAGCTCTGCTCCTGGAGCGGCCGCCGACCGCGGCCGGGTGGCCCTGAGCCCGGACCAACCTTCGCCCCCTGCGCTCCCACCTCCTCTTCTCCTTTTTTACCCCATTTAACCCCCATTTTTGCTCAGCCCGTCCCACCCTTCCTTACACCCCCATCCTTTCCATCCCCCAGACTTCCTCCAACCCCCAAACCTCTGATTTTATGCCCCGAACTCGCGGCTCCACCTCACCCATCTGCGGACACCAGCACCGCCACGGCTCCCTTGGCTTCACCCCGCTCCCGGCGGGGTCTGTCGAGGCCGTGTCATCGCCGCGGTGCCTCCAGCCGGAGCTGCTGCTGCTTAGTGGGATTTTTATTTATTTTTTTTTTTGCAAATCAGGTCATGGGAAAAGCCAGCAGCGGCCTCGGGAGCACAGCAAAGAGGAAACCCTGCCTGCTCTGCCTACCCCTGCTGCCGGTGGTCTGCAGCCCGGTGGGGACGGGGTCTCGAGGGGCTAAATCAGAGCGAGGAGGACGTGATGGGCGCTGTTTTAGAAGTTCCTGGGCCTCTGAGCCTCGTGTAGCGCTCTACCAAAAAACAGAGAGGAATGGGGACCGTCTGTTAGAGCATCACCCCCTGGGGTTCCCCATGCAGCCACCCCGCTGGATTTCCCACCTGGCAGCCCCGGGATCGGTGCGTGGGTAATTGGCTTTGGCCGCTGCGCCAGCAGGGCTGCAGATTAGGGTGCTGGAGAGGAATTATTGCTGGGGGTGGGAGCTGCCCGCGGGGCTTTTCATCTTGCAGGGTTGTTACTGGGGGCTAGTTAGGGATTTTCAGGCTGTTTTCCGTGCAATCGCAGCATCGAGGCCGCGCCGGGGCTGGGTGGGGAGGGGGCTGCTGCGGTTTTGGGCAGGGGGCAGGGATCGTCACCCCCGTCGTTAACGAGGCCGCCCGGCGTTAACGGCAGCTCTTTCGTTTCCTCTTGAGCAAGGCGCGGGGCGGCTGCGCGCCGGATGAGATAAATGCGCCCGGGGAGCGCGAACGCCCCGAGCCTTGGCACGGCGGGGACAGCCTGGGACCCTTCGGGGTGGGAAGGGCACCCGCAGCGTGCCCTAAAATTAAAAATTAGTAATTATCCACGCAAATCTGGCTCATCGTGGCGGTGACACGGGGATCCTAGGGGATCCCATGGTGGTAAAGGGGCTGCCGGGAGGCAAAGCAGCAGTGCCTGTGCGAACCCCCAAAGGGGCTGGAGGCCCGGGGGGGGCCGGGAGTTGCTTGGGATGGCCGGGCAAGTTGGAGCAGCCCGGGAACAGGTAATTCCTGCCGCACCCGGCCGCGGGGATTACGGGCGTAGCCGCCGGGGCGTGCAGGCGGCGCGAGCGGCAGGATGGGTGCAGGCCCTGCTTTAGCTGAAGCAAAAGGAGGATGGGGCAACCAGAGGGGTCACGTTTCCCAGTGTCACGGTTTCCCAGCGCCGCGAAATTCCCTTTTTGGGGCAGGTTGAGAGCGCCAGCTGAGAGCGGGCTGCCCTGCGGCCTCCATGCCTCTCCGGGCTGATTCAGGCCCGGCCCGGCTGGCACAGCCCCGGCCCCCCCGGGTTTCGGTGCGTGGGAACGCCGTGCCAGCCCCGCGGGAGGCCTGCCGTCCCGCACCCTGCGTGACTTAATGGGTTCCCTTTCTGCTAATTGGGAGGGGAAGTGAGGAATGCCCTTAATTGGAGGGTAAGGCGGCCATGCAGAACGGGCCTTCTTCAGGCTGCTTTACCGGCCTAGGCAAAACTTCCCAGCTTTCACCCTCACCGCAGCACCCCGGGGACGTGCAGCGGTGGCTCTCCCAGCACAGAGCTCACAGGGCCTCCTCCTTTACCGGGGCTTCCTCCTGCTCAACACCCCGGGGCCAAAATGCCAGCGAGGGGACGTGTCCCATCCCAGAGAATGGCCTGTCCCCAGCTGTCCGGAGAGAACATCGAGGCACAAAGCAACGTTTGCTGTGGTATAAAAGGCACTGGGAGGTCTCTTTGGCAGTGCTGGGCAGTGTCACATGCAGCCCGAGCTGCGAAAGTCATTTTTTTTTCCAGCTCTGGCAGCCTCAGGGCTCAGGTCACTGGCCCAGCTCCAGGGCATGCGAGCGGGCACTGCTCCTAGAGCCCCTGCAGCCCCTCGGAGCTGGGCTGTGGCTGGCAGTGCCATGGTTCGGAGCAGGAGATGACGGATTTGTCTCGTTTTTAGCCAAATTGCTCACTGGATTGCCTCATGGGAAGGGTTTGCTGCAAGCACCAGTGTGGGGTTGGCTCCATCCTGCACCACAGGACAGAGAAACCCAGGAAAAGCCTCATTCCCGGGCGGCGCTGTTCCCCCTGCAGCTGGGTGGAGTTGAAAACCCCACTTTCGGGCCCTAAGCACCAAAAACACTAATTAAAGAATGAAAGAATCCCCCTTACAAAGCAAACGTCCCCAGCACGAATCACCCGGGGTCAGGCAGCACAGCACATGCTGGTGCTTTGAGGTCGTTTCCTCGTTCCCTGTGGGGGCGTTCAGGGGAGCTTCGCTTCAGCTCTCGATTTGGGGGAAAAGCCGAAATTTTCCAGGGAATTTTGACGCCGAGCCGGGAGCCGGGGCTCATCATCTGTGATATCTGGGAGCAGGAAGGGGCTGTGTGAACCCCCCACGTCCCACCGCCCGGGGCTGAATTGAGATGTTTTCTCCTTTTCCAACTTCCCAGCTCAAAACGTCCCGAGAGGCCCAGCCGGGCCGTCTGGTTGCAAGGGGGGGGGGGGAACACAACCCGTGTGACTATGAAAATCATATTGAAAAGAGCCGAGCCTTAATTAGGTCACATCCTTCAAAAGCAACTTGTGAGCTGGCTATGCAAAGCGCCGGCTGCCTTCGCGCGCCCGCACCGTCCCCAGCAGCAGCGCGGCCTCGGGGCGCAGCGGGGCCACCTGAAACCCCCCCGTGACTTCAGTGCTTCGGGAGCTGCTTCTTGGCTAAATACTTCCCCACCACCTGCCCCGGTGCTGGGGATGTGGCCGAGCCGCTCACCGCAGGCGCCGCCGGCCTCGCTCGCTTTCGTTTTGCCTCGCTCATGGAGGAGAGGCCGGGGGCCGGGTGCATGCGTGGCCCCGTCCTGCAAAGGTCCCCGGGCAGCCGCAGCTGGAGAAGGAGAAGTCCCAATTTACAGCTCCGCGCGCCGAGCTCCTGTCTGGAAAATGTGACGGCGCTTAATGAGAAAAGCACGGCCGTGTGGTTTCCCTTCGAAGCGAGCCAGCTGAGGGGAAAAAAAAATCAGGAAAAGTTGGTGTCCCCGGGGGGACAAAAGGAAAAATGCCGAAGGATGGATGGCCTGCAGTGCCCCCCGGGACCACGCATCCGCCGCTGTCCCCTCTGGAGTTTTCCCAAGGAGGAAAACCGGCGGCGCGCCGGGTGCCGTGGGTCAATATTGGCTCTCTGGTTAACGAGTAACGGGGCCGTCACGCGGCCGGGCTTCACCGCGGAGCGAGGAGAGCCGCGGGTGTAACGCTCGGGTTTGGCGGAGCCGAGATTTGAACCCAGCTGGCTCCGTGCCAGGGCTGGCACGAGAGGCATGGGGGTAGGGGGGTGATTTTCGAGGGGAAAACACCTATTTTGGTGGCACGTGCTGGCCTGGAGACTGTACCCACGGCACGGGATGAGTCTGGGTGTAAAACCCCCGGGACATGCTGCTGCCTTCCCCGCAGGACCTGCCACCGTGTCCGGATCTGGTTGGTGTTTCCAGCCCATGGGTGTACCATGCAAAATAAAAATCAAAATAAAAAATCACACGTCGGTAGCAGGAGCCACGTTAGCGCCTTTTCCTTATACCAGGGGACACCACGGGTGGGACCAGGGCACAGAAAGCCCCCGGGGCTGGGGAGGACGAAGGAGCCGTCCCACTGCCTCCCCCGCTGCTCTCCTGGTTTCAGCGGTCACCCAGGGGAGCCGGGTCTTGGTCAGGGGCCTCTGATGCTTTTTGGGCTCCGGCGGCTGGTGGCAGCAACTGGACGCTTCGCAGCCATGCAGGACACAAGGGATGGGGGTCACACAACCAGACTTAGCTCCGGCTTAGCTCCGCATTTACAGCCTTTGTGCACCCGCTGCTGAGCCTGAGCACGGCCCCACGCACGCGGGGCAGGCAAGTTCCAAGCGTTCGCTGCTGGCTGCGGCACGGCAATGTCACTGTGCTCCTTGCCAAGCACCCCGAGCTGATGAAGCAGCCGATACTGCAGAGATGGGCTCTCCAGGTGCAGGACCAGAGGCACAGAGATGCTTGGGAGGCAGCTCCATGCCTGGCATTAATTGCTTCCTTAATGACCGTCGTCGCCCTCCGCATCTTCCCTCTGTATCTTGCGGGGCGCTCCAAGTGACACGCATGCCGACGATGCCGGCTGGGTCAGGGTTTTTCAGCCCTGCTTATTTATTAGCCAGCGTTGCCTTCCAAGCCGACCGGCTTGAATATTTTTTTGTCCCAGTTGGCAAAGTTCTCCTGGAGCGTGGCGAGCAGGAAGCGCTGCCCCGCACCAGCAGCACGGGCAGGGGCCGAGGTCGGGCGCTCGGCTCCTCTTCGGGACGGAGCAACTCCGAGCGAGCCCGGCCACTGCCACTTCCCAAAACCCAAAGGGAGCCGAAGAAACAGCAGCTTGGGCATCGCCTTTCCTCCGTGCTGCTCCTGAAAGCCTCACTGCTGGCACTTAACTGACTCCAGACACACACTGTGCATGCACGCGCATTCTTTGGCCATGCGATCAGACCGGAAAAGATTGAATTCAGCCCAGGAGCCCGAGCGGGGAAAGAGCCCACGGAGAAGCTCTGCATTCATCAAGGCGAGCTCTGCAGCCTCCAGAAAAGCTGCAGTTGACACTTTTTTCTTTTTTCTTTTTTCTTTTTTTTTTTTGGAGAAGTGGTGCTAAAAGAGGAACCGCCGAGGGACGCGTGGTTGGAAAGGCCTCGCTGGAGAAGGGGGCGGGGGGGGGGGGGGGGCAGCGATTTTATTCCGGCGAAGCCTCCCCGCAGGAGGATTTTGTGCACGGCAGCCCCATGGGCTCCGAGCGTCCCCGCGTTAAAATGCAGGACCTGGGGCTGCTCAGGACCCGGGTGCTCGGCACTGGTGGGACCGGGAAGGATGTGCTCAGCCCCCCGACCGTGCTGGGGTTTTGTGCTGAAAGCTTCGCCTCCAAACGGTGCCGCAGCGGTGGCGGGTGCTCGGTGCTGCGCTTGATTTCATCTCTGTTCCCAAAAGGGGGAACAGGCCTGGGGAATGCCCGGAGAATTGGGAAAGGGTGGAAAGCCGTCAGCCCCTGGAGAACAGGGAGGGAAGGAAGGAGCCCCTGGGCAGCGCTCTGCCTCCCTGCCTCCCTCTGGGGAGCCTCCCTCACCCCCTGGGCTCCGCTCCCTGCCCGGCACCACCCCAGCCCTGACGCTTTCTTGTCCTTTCTGCATTTCCTCCCACACCTGCAGGCAAAAGAAAAGCCAAGCGGGGTGCTGGGGCAAGGGTGCAGGCAGCGGGGTTGGACCCGGTGATCTTTCGAGGCCCCTTCCGAGCCCTCCAATTCCGTGAATCCGTGCTGAGCCATCGCTGCCTCCGAGGAGGGCGCAGCAGGATGTGCCTCGTTAGTCACCTCGCCCTCCCTATCTGTCATCTGCGAGTGCCCCAGCCTGAAGTGCAGGTTTCGGAGCCGCCCGGCCAGCACCCACACAGCCGTCCCCAGGCCTGGGTGCCACGGTTTTGGCAAGAAGGGGGTGAAGGGGAGATGTTAAACGCTTCCACCAGCACCGGCAGCTTCTTTCTGGCCGTAGTCCCTGGGGGATGCCCGCTTTCCCTGAGCCGGGGGACCAGCAGCAACATCCTCCGGGCCTCTTCGTTAAGCAGCGCCCGGCTCATTAGCAAGCCAAAAGAGGAATAAGCTGCAGGAGCTGTCAGTTCATTAAAAAAAAAATAATCAAAATGCGAGGAAGCTCCAGGTTGTCAGAGGGCCTGGAAGAAACCCGGCTGCTGAATAACGCGCGGGGCTGCCAGAAGTTGGCAAACGCCGGGCGGAACGAGTTAATCCGCGGGGCCGGTGCCAGCGCCCCGGGAGGAACCAGTTTGGTTACTGGGAGCGCTGCCCGAGTGTGGGCCGAGGGGACGGGGAGCGGGGCGGCCCCACAGCGCGTCGGGAAGCGCGAGGAAAAGCAGTCGGAGCATGGGAGCTTGGCGGGCCGTGCCCCGGAGATTTTGGGTGGGGAAGAGGCGCGCACGCCTCCAGACGAGGCTGCGGGACGGAGGCACTCGATGGCAGCGGCTCTCGTGTTGGGCCAGGCTGCTCCCGGCCACTCTTCCAGGCAGCAGGTGCTCGGGAAGATTTTCCCGAAGCTTTGTAGCGAGGAGAAACCGAGCACGGTGGTGGCGTCTGCCCGGCCGCTGCCCCTCGGCCCCCTCCAGCCCTTTTCTTTTCGGCCAGGGCAGCTCCTCAGAGAGAAAGCACGGCTGAGGACACGAGGGTGCGAGGTGACTAATTAAACGTAATCTGAACACTTAATGAACCAGGCTGGCTTCGGAGGGGAAGGCAGAGCCAAGCCGTGGCTTTGTTTGAGGGTTTGAGGAAGAGCTCCCCGGCGAGAGCACGCGGCGCTGGACGGGCGCTGGGTTCGGTCCCGGTTAGGGCAGCGGAATTGAAAGCCGCAAGTACGTGATGGGAAAAGCTTCCAGGAGAGCTGGGCCAGCTCCAAACTAATCCAGCCCCCGTGGGGAAAGGGCGTTCTGGCAGATGTTGAGCTAATGGGATAACCGCGAGCGCAGCCCGGCCCCGCTGCGAGGCGGCAGCTGAAAGTTAGCAGCCACCGGGCGCCTGCTCGCCTGCATCCCCCCGCCTTCAGCCCGAAAATGGGGGAAAGGGGGAAACGCGGGAAGGTCCTTGGGGCAAAAATGGCAGATAGGATGGCACGAGGAGGGAGCAGGTCCACGAACCGGGCTGGCAAAGCCAAGCCTCAGCTCTTTTTCTCCAGCTGGATCTCAGCAGCGGCGAGGGGCAGCGGTGGCACCCCCAGGGGCGAGGACACCCCCAGCCGAACACTCCTAAGGGGAAAAAAAAAACAAGTTTCAAGCCTCACCAATCTCCTTCTCTTCCAAAAGACACCCCTCAAACCCTACCTAAGCTTCTGTTTCATTTCCCTGGCGCCGTCCCACGAGCTGCGGCACGCCAGGCAGCCAGGGAAGGGGAAACCTCCCTCTCGAGGAGGAGCGGAGGGCTGAGACTCCAACCTCGGCCAGGCCGTGAGGCTGGGGCACCCTGCGGCTGGCTCACACGGCTGCTTTTCCTTTGGTCTTTGCTGGCAGGAGGGCAGAGGGAGCTGTTCTTGGGCAAGCGCCGTGGCTTCCTGGGCAGCGCGGGGCACGTCCCTCCTCGCCGAGCCGCCCCTCGAGCCGGGCAGGGAGCGAAGCCTCCCCGCCGGCGCCGCGGGGCTCTGACTCAGCCGTTTCCCCTTCAAAACCAAAAGGCAGGGCTGGAACGATGCCGCTCGTCGTGGCGCTCTGGATTCTGAACGTTTTTTTCCAGGAGGTGCCAAAGCCGGCGTGATTCCAGGTGGCACGCGCGGAGCTGGCCGGGCACCGGGAGCAGACCCAGGACGGAAGCACAAACCCTCACCGAGCCCGAGCCACGGTGCCCTGAGGGCGTTAACAATAAAAATTATGTGGGCTGAGCTCCTCTGCCCCTTCCCAAAGCCCAGGACACCGCTCCCAGCACCTCTTGCCCACCTCGCGACCCAGTTTGGGGACACAAGTGGCTCTTAAAAGAGCGCTGACACCCGGAGAAGTGACCGACTGCCACAACGAAAGAGCACCTCACTCTTCTGGAGCCGCGTCTCCGAACCCCACGTGGCTTAATTAAGCCCGAGTTAAGTTCATTTACACAGCCACACCCTGATCTGGCGTGCGGGGCCCAGCCCCAGCAGGAAGGCTCGGCCGCTTTGTGCCCAGGTACTCCTGAACGCCCAAACCTCATTTTCTGGTGATTCCCAAAGGTTTCACAACCCCGGGACCGCGTCAGCACCCCGGCACCCTGGAAGCCCACCACGCACACCCCGTCCCGCTGCCCCGGCCCCCACACCGTCCCCGCTGCACCTTCCCGAGGCCCTGGGGGGCTCGCTCACCACATTTGTTGCCCCAACACCCACCCGGCCCGTCCACCCGCCGCTGTGCTTCCTCCGCTGCCCTAAAACCCTCCGAGGAGTTTTTATTCCGTGCCAAAGGGTTCGGTGCTCGTGCCCTCCCGCAGCACCGCATGGTGCAGGCCCCGGGACAAACGTGACGCCGACATTTGCTAGAAAGATCTAGACTTCGAGTGGGAGCACGAAGGAAGCACCGTCCTCTCTGTTTATTAAAACAGGCGCTCATCGGAGCCCCGGAGGATCCGCAGCCGGGCTGCGAAGCGCAGAGCAGAGGCCTCCGGCTGTCGGCACAAGGCACCGCCGCGGTACCACGTTGCCCCTTTCCGTTTCCCTCAAAATCCAGCGTAAGTAAGATACCAGGAGAGCTCCGCTGTGGAATTGCTTTATTTTCTGCTTATTAGTTCTTCACCAACAACTACAGCCATATTGAGAACACAAAATTCCTGTTCACTTGTCAGGGAGATCACAGTCTACAAACTCATTCACTTATCAGACACGATTGACGCCATTCAGAACTTACTCCATAAATTCACATGAACACAGATGGATGCACTTGGAACTCCAGTTTGCGAAGCACCCGCCTCTCGGACGGCTTTGCCCCTCCACCCCACAGGCCGCCTTCGCCGCCTGCTCGCCCCTGGTTCCCGGTGAGGCTCAGCTCTAAGCCACAAAGGAGGTTTGGAAAGTGAAACCGCCGCGTTTCCTTCGGCAGCAATGGCCATTTGCTTGTCGAGTCTCCGCCACGCTTCAGTAACTTTTTTCTCTCCCCCCCGCCCCCCCTCCCAAAAAAAAGACATTAAAAAAAAACCTCAGAAGCATAATCAGTTTCCTTTTCGCCTACAAAAAACAGAGTTGTCTAAGGTAACAAAGTCGCTAAGGAAATACAAAATCGTGACTGCAACTCAATGGAAGTCTAGCGAAGAAGTCTGCCCCGGCATTGGAAGAGAACACAGTAAATCAACCCAGACGGAAAGTCATTGAAATTTGCATTTTGACTGAGAAGAGGTTTTAAGAAAGTTCAAGAACCATTCATAGAGCTTCAAGTTTTCCAGTTTAGGCATTTACTTTGTGCTTGGCTATTTTATTTACGCTCCAGAAGAAAACAGTAACCACATTCGTGCATTTTTAGGCTTTACACCGCCACACCGTTAAGTTACATCGACAGAAGGAAAAAAAAAAAACACAGAACCAAACCCTTGCGCTTGGAAAAAGCTAGAAAATAGAGCAATGATACCCCAACGGCAACAAGACTCGGGCGGAAAGTCTCACCTCCTGTGCTTCAGAGCTGAGCTAGGAGCTGTTTTACGCCCCGCTCCCTTCCGCGGGCTCCCCTTGGCTTGGGCAGCCCGCGACCCATCAGTGCTCTATGTTCCAGCGCCCAGAACCCGCCCCGTTTGCAACCCCAAAAAGATCAGCCGCTCGGAACCGCCTTCCCAAGTAACTTCGAAGCGGTCCCAAGCGCTCAGTTTCGGGGGTGAATTCAGTAATTTTATCTTCCCGTTCATCTTTGGTAAGAGCTCCATGTACAACACGCTTCGCGTGCAGCCAACGCTGCGGCAATGTAGTGTGACGCCCCCCACCTCGCGTACAACTCAGACCCTTGGAAAAATAAAACAAAACAAAACAAAAAAGCCATTTTCTTCTGGTTTTGTAGCATACATTCCTAGAATTCCCCGCTGGAGTTTTAACTCCTGGAGGAAAACCGAAGATAATCCTTAAGGCTGAATGAGAACCAGCTGCTTTGACTGCTTTTGCACCCAGCGTTAATACTCGACGGAGGTTTGAGGCTAATACTGGTTCTGGGTGGGGTTTTTTCGCCAGCCACACCTGCACACGGTGACAGGGCAAGCGAGCCGCTCGCCCTTTCAGGACTCATTGTGGAAGTTTACATTCATAGTCGTATGCTCCCTCTCTCCTCCCCGCTCTCCTCAGCGGTTACTCAGTGGGCTCCAGCCACCCGAGGAGTTCCCTTCCTGCAGGACCAGGCGGCGGAGGCTGCCCCTGCCTGCACAGCCTGGCCCGGGGGAGCGGCAGCAGTAAGCCATTTCCTCAAAACGGCAACTCAGCGGCAGAACTTCTGAGCTCGGGGGAAGCTCAGCGCTGCGCCTGCCCCTTCAGGAGCTTACAAGTGGAAAAACGAGGTGCTCCTTCCCCCACGACGTGCCTCTCGCACAGGAAACCCTTCCAAGACTTGGGTGCCTTCGCCTTAAAATGAAACTTGTCTTTTCCCCGAGGCAGGCAGGTCGCTGCTAGATTTTTGCCTGCGATTTAAAGCAAAGCTGGTTGCGATGCCTGCGCGTTATCGCTGCGTGGCTCCGGAGGGAACCTATCCCGCATTGAACCGGGGACTGACACGAGCAGTAGGAACTGCAGCCACGCGTCCTCGAGATGGCAACGCAAGAGGGAAACCGAGCGGTGGAGACCCTGGCACTATTACATCGCTCACGTCTTATTTGCTATATGGTTGCTATGTGGTATGGGGAACTTATTTGCATCCCTCCTCATGCATGATGTATGGTTCAGAACTTCACAGCTGACATTTCAAAGCAGCTCTTCCATTACCTAGTTAACACGGTGCCCGATATGCACTTTGAACGTGTTACAATGGTATTCTCGCTACCTGCCACGGTCGGCAAGAATTCGTTTCGTTATTAGTCTGAGATACGAAGACAGACCAAGAGTCACTGTTCGGTTACAGATTAACAGAACTTTTTTTTTTTTTAAAAAAAAGTCCTTAATATAAAAAGACAGACGGCGGTTTGATTTTAAGCAATAATTTTCAGTTTACTTGATGAAGTCGACCTAGCAACATATTCCGCATGAATGCAAAAAAGTAGCAATCTACAGCAAGTGAGAGAAGAGGGGGGAAAAAAATATATATATATAATCAAAAAAAGTAGAACCAGAAAGCATACGCTGAAAATGGAACCCATCCCCCAACCGTCCCCCAAAATAATCAAACCATCTTAAGGGCTATCGAGAGGAAAAAAAACCAAAAAACAACAACAAAAAAAGTTACTTAGCAAGTCTACAATGTGTCTTTCGCCTGTTTGCTGGAAGTCTGCCATAGCATCTAGTGCTCGCGTTCGTGTCACATTCGGAGATTAGAGCATCCTAACGCCAAGCGAGAAGAGTTAAAACAGGAATCCAGTCAAGTGTGGAGAAGGAAGGAAAGGGTGGTAACTGGAGAAAGGTGATCATAATCCTATGGATGCTTTTGTTTTACTTTTCAGTAGAGAATCATTCTTCCGGAAAGCCACGTGGGTTATTTTATTTTATTTTTTCTTTAATTCTTTGTAGACTAAATAGTTACTCTCTCATTAGGATTTATAATTGGACGTTAACCATGTCAGCCCTTCGTAGAGTCCGTCCCCTGTAGTAGCACAGGAGGGCTGCACGTACCAATTCCTATCCCTGATCCGGGTCAGGCCCAGTTTCTCCTGGATTTCGTGGGGTTTCATGGCATCGGGCAGGTCCTGCTTGTTGGCGAAGATGAGGATGATGGCGTCCCGCATCTCCCTGTCGTTGATGATGCGGTGCAGCTCCTGGCGGGCCTCGTCGATGCGGTCGCGATCGGCGCAGTCCACCACGAAGATCAGCCCCTGCGTGCCCGTGTAGTAGTGCCTCCAGAGCGGCCGGATCTTATCCTGGCCGCCGACGTCCCACACGTTGAACTTGACGTTTTTGTACGTCACCGTCTCCACGTTGAAGCCCACGGTGGGGATGGTGGTGACCGACTGGCCCAGCTTCAGTTTGTACAGGATCGTGGTCTTCCCGGCCGCGTCCAGCCCCAGCATCAGGATCCGCATCTCCTTGTTGCCGAAGATCTTGGACAGCACCTTGCCCATCCCGACGGCATCCAAGGGCCCGGCGCCTGCGGGGTGCGGGGGGCGGCGGAGGAACGGAGCTGAGGGGAGAGCAGCGGGGCCGGGCGGGGCTCAGCGGCGGCCGAGCATGGGGCGGCGGCGGCGGGAGGGGAGAGCGAGCTGCGGGCAGGGCCCCGCCGGGCCTCGCCTCGCCGGGCCTCGCCTCACGGGGCCGGGCCTCGCCTCACGGGGCCCCGCCGGGCGCCTCGGCTCATGGACCCCGGCGGGGCTGGGAGCGGCAGCAGCGGCACGTCCCGCCCGCGGGGCCGCCTACCGGTTACCTGTGGCCGGCTCCGCACCGCCTCGCCTCGGCTCCGTTCCTGCCCCCACCCGGGCCGGGCCGCCCCGAGCCGCTCCCGCCCCGCCGCCGCCGCCGCCGGACCGGGCGCCTCGCGCCGCCTCGCTGCCC